>CM022948.1:11466344-11895880 GCA_012931725.1 Litsea cubeba
CTATGCATCCAAGTCTGCATATATAACTGGAAATGACTTGTACATTTTCTAGTTAAATAAAATATGCCCTACGACGTTACTACTACATATAAAATGAAGGAATGATCCGACGCTTACATTTTCTATTTCCTTTGCACGCACTCTTCACGAGTGATGGGTCAAGATCACTCCAAAATTCTTTGTGATAAGTCACTCATAACATATAAGAGTTCTCGACTTGACTTTGATGCAAGCGGCTCAAGCCTGGGCGAGATCCATTAATGTGTAATTCGACCTGAAATGATCAGCTCAACCTTAAGTGGGAACAACCGCGCATTCACTGGTATGAACATACACTACGAATTTAGAGTAAGGTGTTCACATCACATACACATCTTTTTCTGTGCAATGACCTAACTCTCCAACCTAAGTGAGATTTTTAAAATACGACATGTGTCAAGTTTATACGACTCATCACCCTACCATATGATTTTTTTTTAAATGAGATCTTGATCATCACCCTACCATATGATTTTTTTTAAATGAGATCTTGATGGGATACATGACCAAAACCCAAGAGAGTGCATCTGACAATAAGGGACTACTCGGTCGGTTGGCAACCCCATAAGTCACCCGATTATCCTGAGATCGATCCTGAATATGCCACTCTTTTGACTTTGTGGGTTATCCTTCCCACCTGTGGGGGCTTTCTTGGGGTCATACTATACCAGCTCCTGGAGGGATAGCAAAAAAAAAAAAAAAACCTCAAGAGGAGTGAATAGAAAACACTAAAACTCTTACTACATTGTTTCTCTTTTACTCATATTTTTCTCACTGCCCTATGAAAAACCTAATCATTTAAATACACCCACCCTGTTGAGTACTACTCCACTTAATTTGACACTCAAATCAAACATTCATAACCTATAACTATTAATTTAAAAACATATATATTTATAGAATTATTGGCTAGATTGTTTGTTTTATTAAACTAATATTGCATCCAACCTTAACTGTAAACATACCATCGTTTTCCTTCTTTAATTGCAATGCTTCCAAGTCTCCATAATTTAGATGACTTGTACATTTTTAAGTGAAATAAAATATGCCCTACGACATTATACTACTCTATATAAAATGAAGGAATGATCTGATGCTTACACATAACCAAACATTTTCTATTTCCCATGCACACACTCTTCACAAGTGATGGTCAACGTCACACCTTCAAAATTCTTTGTGATAAGTCACTATAACATACAAGAGTTCCTGACTCGACTAGGATGCCAGTGGCTCCAGCCTAGGCAGGTCTATTTTGTAATTCGACCTGAAACGATCAGTTCAGACTCAGGTGGGCACAATCGCACTTCACTAGTATGTGCATACACTACCGATTTAGCATTCCGTCGAACATGTACATATAGGCGTCACAACATCAAAAACAAAAAATTAGAACGGATTACCGTTCCTAATTCGTGTGTTCCTATCCGTTCCTAATCCGTTAATCCGTTCCAAAAACAGGAAATTGGAACGGATGAATGGATTTGGAACACACGGATTAGGAACGGTAATCCGTTTTATTTTTCCGTGTTTTGATGTAGTGCGTTGGCCATAATCGCTGATTTTTTATGGGTTTATGAAGTTCCATTCTCACTACCTCATATCATATTTAGTTATTATATTTATCTCTGAAACATCAAGATAAAATGAATGGATAAACATAATTCATATAGCGGACCCAATATAATGGGTAAACCAGATGATGGGACAAGGCTTGAATATGATGGTAATGATGATGATTTTCATCTAAAAGCATGATCAGGAAAGCATTTTTCTCATTTGCTTAATATTTATAAAACAAAGACCAATATAAATGGGTCTTTTTTTAAAGTTAAGCAATTGAATTTACAGAAAGAATGGTTGGAAATGCTAGCTCACATTTGCAGCTCCCTGGAATATTATATTTGAAACTATGGTAAACCAGATATGCAATTTGTGATAGTTGGGGATAGTCCATAGCTGAGCCTGTATCCTCTAAGCCTGTATCCTCTAAATGATTTACAAAGAAAGAGCATGCATTAATGAACATTTGACCTTCTTCAAATAAAATAAAATACGTGATACTTTGAAATGGGTGTAATGGCATGAAGATGGGTTTGGAAGTGGGATCACATGGGACTTTGGGAGTCAAAACACCACTTGTCACGCCCCTGCTGATGGGCACAGGGATTATGCGTGAGATTTGGGCCCAATTACAAATTTTCTTATTATATAAAAACGTGGCCCCCAATCAATGGTCCCGCAGATCGAAGTCTACGGTGAGATAAGAACAGTTCCAATCAACCATAAACATCAGAGGGTACAATAAACTTTCCATACTAAGCACATTCATAGATTATGTTCAAATTTATAAAAGGAAATAAAGATAATTAAAGTTTAATTAATGGCCACTAACAAATTAAAAGCCTAGGCCAATACTAAAGAATATTACAAAAGTAATCCAAAATTCGTAGAGGCGCTCTTGTGCATGTCCAGACGACTTGGATTATGTCATCTGCACACCACCTGTGATCGCCATCAGGCTCGCTCCTTCATCTAATTCGAGGGTAAATGGACTCGATACCTATGCACCCGGGTGTAGTACATCAGACTAAGAATACATGACATATGTAGATTTAAATGTAAACATACATATACAATATCAAAGAGAGTAAATAAACATGATCATGTGATATACAAGGAAGCAATCTAGGCATATAAGCACGAGTATCAAGACAATGAACAATAAAAGACAATATCTATCAATATATCAAATTGGCGGTCCACATATGCTAATATACCATGGGATAGTATCATCGCCCTCCAACTCATACCGAGAGTAGTAGAGAATGGTACGGATTAAATCCCATCAACCAATCGGATGGTCAGTTTGGAACAAGAACATCAGATAATGTTACCTGGAACAATCAAGGACATTGGGTTGATTGTATGGAACAATGGACTTGCGATCTGCAGGCCGCTCAATCATATCTATACATAAGTTCTCTCACTGAAGAGAATCTTGTATGTTTCGACCCAAGAATCTAAATCCGAGAGGATTATATGCACATATTCTTAATATTTGTAGTTTTAAGGGCCTACATGGCTTGAGTTATATTCATATTTAAGAGTCTAGTTAGCTTTAGACATATACAAATTAATAACCCCACTTCTGTAAGTAAAAATATATATGTAATTTGAACTACTAGTGCACTCCATATCCATATCTGATTTTGATTAGGATTGGAAATTATAATTTTTTTTTTTTTTTTTTTAAGTTGACGCCAAATTCAGATATAACACTTAAGTTCTATTTTGGAGCTAGATTCGGAACTAAATCTGTAAAGACAGATGTGTATTTGAATCCGCCATTTCCCATCCCAAATTCGATCTGTTTGCATTGGGTCGCCCGGAACTTAAGCTGAATTCCATGTCAGTTTCAAAATCCAAGACCATGCCCTAACTTCAATCCACACAAGTACAACATGCATTTCACTTGATGGTTTGGCATGCCGGTTCACATTAGGCCTCACAGAAGCTTCATCCCTCTAGAATACCATGTGGGGCTTAACTTGGGTCAGGCCAAACTCAAATTTATAGGGCCCAGTCCATGTGAAAATGCAATTGTAGGTGGGCTTGTTTATATATAGGATGCTTATGCGCCGGTCTCTAGCATACAAATTGGACTCCGGTTGAATTTCAAAAGGCAATTACCACTGAAATCATGAGTTATTGTTTTAATGTATTTTCCCCTAAATTTCCTATTACTGGTGCTCATGGACCGGGCCAACTGGGCCTGTCCTGTCCTGTCCTGTGCCGGGCCCTTTTTTTTTTTTACTAAGATCGGGCCTGATCTAATATAAATCCTGGGTCTGTTTATTATTCTGGCCATGCTTGGATTAAGTGTTAAACAGCTCGAAGCCAGGCCCGAATTTCATGTAAATTATACTAGTTGAGTACAATACTTTTCTTCGGGCATTGCGTCCGGAAACGGGGAAACACTGTTTCAGCCTATTTCTGTTCACCTAATTTTGAGATCCTGAGAGGGTCCATAGATGATGTGGCAGTTTTTACATGTGGTGTCCAGGAATAGGTGGCTTGTTTCGTCCAAACAGGGGATCCGTACTCGTATTATGATTTGTATAGCTGTAAAACTTGATTTTTAAATCTCTCTGTCATTTTTAGTGTTCGTATTAATCGGGCTTGGCCCAACTGATTCCGTGGGCAGGCTCGGGCTTGATATGCTTATGACGGATTGGTCTAAGACCAGGTACTTACTTACAACCCATGTCGGGCTTGAGTGATATGAGTCTGTATTTCTAATAGTCGAGTTGGGCCTGGATATACCTCAGCCCGGGCGAAGGGCACCCCTATTTAGTATTTACACAATCCAATAAGAATTTTCGAAGCGGTTTGCCTTCATAGAATCAGAATTCCATGTGCAACTTACCTCTACATGCATTGTCTAGCATCTGTTTCATGCGTTTGTAGGCATGGAAGTGGAACAGCACTTTTGGCAGTACCACTAGTTTCTAAACAATGCTTCTGCAAAAACATTCCAAGTCAAGAAGATAGTTGGGGCCCACTTCATGGCCCTTCTCATGATGGGTCAAAGCTGCTAGTCCAAAAGGGCTGGTCTTAATATTAAGGTTTAGTTGTAGCCCACAGAACTATAAATTTGGCCTTGGAGATCCATTTAGTGGTCAGGAGAAAATAGACCCGAGGCTCGACCCATGGGCGTAAAGAACTGTTACAGATCACCAAGTCATGACTGTTCTACATGGACTGGCATTTTGAGCTGATATTTTGTGCCCAATGGGTGGTTTATGACATTCATATTTCATGAAAGTTTAATTTTCGAAAAAAAAAAAAAATTTCGTTGCTTCATATTATATTTCTTTCGAGACTAGAAAAGCAATTTACTTCTTAACTACTTTTTCTACCGTTGAGGTGTAATCATCTTTTCCTCTGCAGTAAACATGGTTTTTAATTATTAAAAAAAGTGGAATTTAATTATCTAATTTTTTTTTATATTTTATTGAAATAAAGCTAGGCTATAAGATGATTGTTTCATAAATAAAATTATGATTCATTCAAATCTAAACACCATGAAAAATCACTACCAAACAAGAGGTCACTCTTCAAAAGGGTTTTTTTTTTTTTTTTTTTTTCTAGATTTCTCCTTATCCAAATGGGCTCTAAGGATGTCTGCAGACAAATCAGTATAATTAAGGTCCCATCCTTATTGCTCTCTTTTATATGCTACAATTCATTACCATCTGTTTTACATATCTTTACATACAAAAAAAATCTCTTTGTTTTTACACCTTGGTTAGTTTCTAGAGCATTGTCAAAAATGTCATTCTCGGGATAATATCAGTATTATATTTTGGTTTTTTTTTTTTTGGATACTATCAGGAAAGTGTCTAAGAAGTAAATTAATTTGTAATAGAAAAATAAATAAAGCATACTGTTATAACTATTTTTAGATATATATGTTCTCATTTATTCCCCCCTTTTTTCTCAAACTTTGCTCTCACAGTATCTTCAATCAGCAATTGAAAATATCGTGATACTCTCTGATTGTAGAGTTTTTTTTTTTTTGCTCTTTACGAAGTCGACACAGTGATTTTTTTTATTATTAACATAGATTATAGTATAATTTATCGATTGCATTCTCTGTTTGTGTACAATAAACGCCTGCTAGACAAGGGTAAATTAAAGTAATTCCCTGTTTCGAGGAAAAAAATAAAAAAGAGCTCTTTGCATATACCCTCTAAGGTTTTTAAAATTTGTAAATAGGCCCCTATGGTTTTAGTTTGTAAATAGACCCCTTTTTTTTTCCATTCAAATACTCTTCGTGTCCCCAAAATCAGTTGCCTTCCAACCACCAAAAGTTTTTACAGCAACATGATACTTTTGCCCATCTCTTTATCCCCTATCTGCATAAATTCAAAAGCATGGACTTATTTTTCTCTAAAGCTTTTGACATTAATAATTACATGTAGTGAGAGAGAATAATTGTATGCAAATCTATTTTTATCAATACACGGCTTATTTCATCAAATCCAAATCGATCATAATGACAATCAATGCCTATGCTTGTAAGTGGTTATAATTGATCTAATCCATGCACGACCCACCGTTAGATTAATGAAAGTTTCAAAATACATGATTAGGCTTCGTCTGCATTAAAGAGTTATTAAGATAGACCATTGAGACTTGGGATAAAATAATGTTGTTTTTTAAATAATAATATACTGATTTTTGTTTAATGGATGTAATGGCAAAGCTATCATTTTTATAAAAGTTTCACGCAAATCTCATGGCGGTTACCCATTCTCATTAGAAATACTGATTTTGAGATACGAAAGGCATTGAAATGTAAAAGTAGGGGCCTATTTACAAATATTAAAACAATAGAGGCCTATTTACAAATCATTGAAACCTTAGGGGGTTATGTAGAGTTTTTTTTGTATATACGCACCTTAAGGTTTCTATGATTTGTAAACCGGCCACTGTGGCTTAACTATTTCTAAATAGGCCCCTACCTTTACATTTCAATGCTTTTCTTGCCCCGAAATCAATATTTCTAATGAGAATGGGTAACCGCCATGAGACATGTGTTGAATTTTTAAAAAAAATTTAGTTTTTGCCCTTACATCCATTATACAAAAATTAGTATATAAATATTCACAAAAATATCGTTATTGATCCCAAATCCCAACGATCTCTCTCAATAACTCTTTAATGCACATGAAGCGTAATCATATAGGTTAAAACTTTCATCAATCTAACGATGGGTCACACACGGATTGGATCAATTATAATCAATCACAAGGACAGTGGGAGGGGGTTTGAGTGGGGTCAATTGACCCCTCTCAACTTTTGCAATTCGGTTGAATAATGGAAGAGGTTGCAAAGAATGCTCTTATGGAAGTTCTGTCCAGTACATTTTGCCCCCACTCACTCACTTTTCATTCACATAAGGGAGAAAATTTAAAAAAAAATCAAGGATATTTTTGTCTTTTAATTGTTCCCAAAGGGATGAGTATTTGGTTCTCCAAATTTTAAGGAGAAATTGCTGCTTGCAATCAATACATTCCCTCTTTATCTCCCACAAATGTTTATCTTCACTGCAATTTTAGAGGATTTAGGCATCTTGGTATTTTTATTCGGATTGAATTTCAAGCATTTATGCACCATCGGATTGAATCTCAAAGAAATCTATGGCTAAAAGACCGCTAGACATTATGACTATTAAATCAAGGGCTAGGATGATCTAAAAAAAAATAAAGAAATCGGGCCATTAAAAATGAAGCCCCTCTCCTTTATTGGGTTGCCCACAATGTCTACACAATACGAGTTGGTCCCCCCCATATTGAGCACACGATTAAAAATATCATGTGCTCAACCTTATGGTGGGACTAACTCCTATTGGAGTAAATTTTGAGGAAATCACTTAGAAATGAACCTTCCTACGATATTCACCATTTTATAGTATGAGTGAATGGGCTATTAATGATTTACTCTTCAATCATCTATTCTACTGCAAACATGATGGTCCATCAAAAGATTACAGATCATTAATTTATAGTTTTTTCAACCGTCCATGTCTATTACAGGCTCGTGGCCCATTAAAAAAAATACAAGTTATGAATCAATTCATAAATTAATTATGGGAGGATTAAATTACAAGTAATTAATCCAACATAGGCCCTACTTTGATTAGAGTGAGATACAACTCTCTATCCAAAAAAATAAATAAATAAAGTAAATGATTATTTTGAGCAGTTTAGATTCATTATAGTGAGCTCTACTATTTTTTTATTTTAAACTATTTTCAGAATTTTGAGAAGTTGTCTTTAGATTTAATTGGTATTTTCAAATCTAAGATTCTTCTTTGAATATTATTTAAAAAAAATTAACTTTGAGATAAATAAATAAATACTTCTTTAAATGATAAGTAAAAGAAATCAATAAATATAAAAACATTATCGATCGATCTCCTCTAAAAGAGATTCCAGCTTTGTCGCTGTTAATTGACTATTGCTTGTCGACTCTACATGAAAATCATGGCTCCGTCACCGATAAATCATAAGCATAGGATTGATTATCATTATGAGCTATTTGGGTTTAATGAAATATACCTTGTATTGATAAAATTTTATTTATATACGGTTATTCTCTCCCACTAAATGTAATTATTAATGTTACAAGCTTTATAAAAAAAATAAGTCCAAGCTTTTGAATTTATGCACTTAGGGATAAAGAGATGGGCAAAAGTGTCATTTCACTCTAAAGACTTTTGGTGGTTGGAAGGCCACTGATTTTGAGGACATGAACGGTATTAAAATGTAAAGGCATGAGCCTATTAATAAATACTAAAACCATAGGGGCCTATTTACGAATCATAGAAACCGTAGGCGGTGTATGCAAAAAGCTCTTTTCACTACCGTCCATGTCCCATAATTAGTAGCCTTACAGCCACCATAAATTTTTAAAGTAAAACGACACTTTTGCCCATCTCTTTATCCATATATGCATAAGTTCAAAAGCTTAGATTTATTTTTCTTTAAAGCTTGTAATATTAACAACAAAAAGTCTACACAGCCCGAGACAGAGCCCGGGTTGTGGCACGAGATCCCACCTTGGACAGTGGGATCTCACTTTGAAATGAGATCCCACCGTCCAAGGTGGGATCCCGTGCCACAGCCCGGACTCTGTCTCGAGCTGTGTAGCACGGTTGTATTAACAATTACTATTAGGGTTGGCAACAGGGCAGGTTGGGATAAATCCAAACCCTAACGCCTCAAGTTTGCCTCATCCAAACTCAACCCACCCCATAACGGGTCAGTGGCATGTTATACCAAACTCGCCTCGTTTGGCTAAGGATTAGGTCAAATTTAAAGCTTAAGATTTTTTAAATATATAAATGCATGAGAAATAGTGTGGTGGAAATCAAACACAATCTTATTTTCAAAAATGATGTAAGTTAATGCCCCAATACCACTTATACCAAATGAATTTCATTTATACTTTTAGTAATAAATAAATATTATATATATGAGGTAGGGCAAGTTACATCAACAAAATCCAAACCCACCCCATCCCATGAAAATCAATAACAAACCCTCACCTAATAGGAGTGGGACGGGGTGGGTTGGGCCCTTGTTTAAACCCGACCCATTGCCATCCCTAATTACTAGAGTACATTTAGTGGGAGGGAGATAAATTCATTTTTATCAATACAGTGGTCATTTCATTAAATCTAAATCCATCATAATGACAATCAATACTTGTTTTTATAATTGGTTATAATTGACCCAATACATGCATAACCCCCTATTAGATTGATAAGAGTTTCAAATACATTATTAGGCTTTATGTGCATGGGAGAATTTGAGAGAGATAATTGAAACCTGAGATAAAATAATGATATTTTCATAAATAATGACATACTTATCTTTGTTTAATGAATTCAAGGGAAAACTTCTCATTTTTATAAAAAAAATCAACACAAATCTTTTGGTGGTTTCCTATTCTGGGTATGACTAGTGAGTTTGGGGACATGGAAGGTATTAAAATGAAAAGGCAAGGAGGTCTATGCAAATACTAAAGCCAAAGGGGTCTATTTACAAATTCTATAAATCGTAGGGGGTATATACAAAAAACTCTTTATTTTATGACTATGGCTACTATTTTGTAGGGTTTGTGTTGCCTGTTTAGGGCCATGGAAGTTATCATTCTTATATTGATTCTCATTTTTTGACTTGGTTTATATATGCTTTTATTTTTACTATGAATTGTTTTCTTTGGTCTATACTTTATAGTTTCACATTTGTATTGTGACTCTAGATAAAATTGTCTAAAAGATTTAAAAGAAAAGGAAACTTTGTCGGAATGTGTGGGCATGCGATGTCTGCTCCTCCTCCTCAAGACCTAGATCCCGATCTCATCCGTCCTTTCCCAAAAGCTTCTCCCGCTTCGGATCGCCATCCCCCCCCCCCCCCCAACCCTCTCCTCCTCCTCCTCCTCCAGTTCAGTCAGGACTCTCCATCCAAACAGTAGAGATTCTTGCCATCCTTCAAGCTGATCCGCTCTCCCCTGTTTTACCCTCTGACCCTCTCACCTCAGTCCAAGTCCAGCAGCTTTCAGCTCTTCTGAACCAGAGCCCTAATGGGGATAATACCCATCTCCCTCCGAGCATCTCCACACCCCCTAATCCCAGATCTTATGCCTCTCTTTTGACCCAGCACCCCTCACCTCTCCCATAACATATGCCCCCTACTTCCTGGATTGATGGCAAGCCCTCTGTCACTATCCCCAAAGAAATGATTTCCATTAGTCAGGAGTCTTTCTTTCATGCAGTGATAGGAAGGTTTGAAGGGAAGCGACCATCTCTTGAGTGGGTCGAGCAACATACCAATCTTGCTTGGAACCTGACAATTAGAAGCCTGATCTCTCTCACGGAACATGGATACTTTCTCTTTAGATTTCACTGCCCCCAAGTAAGAAATTTTGTCCTATCTTCTTCCCCCCTTCCCCTTGGTCACAGAAAGCTCGATCTTCTACCTTGGTCTCTAGGCATGGACTATTTCTCTTGGCCAACCCTAGCCCAAACCTGGATCAGGCTTAAAGGTCTTCCCATCCACTGTTGGAGTCAACACATTCTTTTCTCTATTGCAAACTCAATTGGAAATCCTATTCTGGTGCACGAGATTACTGCTTCCCAAAGATTTCTCTCCTATGCCAGAATTTGCATAAATCTTGATCTCCACAAACCAAAGCCCTCTTCCATAGTAGTAGATCTGGCAGGGGACTCAAGGGTGGAAGTCAAAGTCTTCTATGAAACTATCCCATGCTCCCCTCTGCCTTGGTTTTGGCCATGGTGAAGGCAAGTGTCAGTCAACCCTCAGAACTGCCAAGCCCAGACTAAAGCAACCTCCTCCTCGCACCTCTGCCCCAGGTCTTTTAAAAAATCCCCCTGCTATAGAGTCTGCTCACACATAAGCAAATTGCTTTCTCCAATCCTCTGCCACAGAGTCCTCCCACCATACAACATCTTCTACCCCTCCAGATACGGGCCCTTTCCCTATGGAAGACCCTACCCCTGCGGTAGACCCCCTTTTCCCCTTTTGCTTCAGCTCTTGAGACCCACAACCCCTTCTCAGTCCTGGATCAAGTTACTCAAGTGGTTCCCAGTGTTGACCCAAAGCCTACCCATTCTATCCCTCTAAACCCTCTTCTTCTTGGTCAAATGTCACCAGCCTGCATTATATTTCTTTCTGGGCCCAGAACTTCCAATGCTATCCCCCTGTCCCAAAAATTAGGTACGCTTGGATTCTCCTCCTTTTTTTCTAATTCCAACTCTTCTTTCAGCCCCTCTATCTGGTGCTTCATCAAAGCCTCCACCAACTACTCTTCCACAATGGTTGACCACTCCACCCAACACCTCACTATATCCTTCTCCTCCTCCTTCAATAGCCCAACAACTTTCATAACTGGCATTTATGCTTCCACTTCCCCCATCCAAAGAAGATCTCTTTGGCAGTACCTATGCTCCCCTTTTTTTCTCTAATGACCACCCCTGGACAGCTATTGGAGACTTCAATATTGTCTCCTCTGCTGCTGAAAAACTCAGCATCCATCCCATCAATTCCCCTGCTACCTCAAAATTCAACAACATGATAGTCTCCTCTGGCCTCCAGGACATTGGCTTCTCAGGCAGTAGCTTCACCTGGTCAAACAACAGGCAAGGTATCTTCTATGTTGCTGCCAGGCTAGACCGCTCTCTCACCAATCAAGCTCGGTTACTCTCCTATGTTGATGGCCTACTCCAGCACCTTGTCAGGAAAAACTCAGATCACAGTACCATTCTGCTTTTCAGTTGTCCTCCCATAGTGGCAAGATTCATCCCATTCAAGTTTGAGGAAATGTGGATTGGTCACCCCTCCTTTAAAGCCCTAGTGGAAGCTGTCTGGCTCCTCCTAGTTCATGGTAATCCTCAGTTCATCCTTAGTCAGAAGCTCAAGGCTCTTAAGCTTAGGCTGAAAGCCTGGAACAAGGAAACTTTTGGCCTCCTAAAGAATAACATAGCTGTAGCTGAATCCAGTATCCTCCAATTACAAGAAAGTATGGATTTAGACCCCCAGGAATCCACTAAGGTTGCTCTCAGCCTCGTTAGATGCTCGCTCCAGAACTTGCTTCAAGCTAAAGAAATCCAAGATTAGATGGCTACAAGAAAGTGATAAAAATTCTAGATTTTCCCATCTAGCTGCTAAAATCAGATGCACCAAGAATCGCATTGATAAGGTTGAATACAAAGGCAATTCCCTTGAAAACCACCCTCAGATCAAAGTGGCAGCTATGGAACTCTTCTCCGATATCTTCAATCCTTCCCTTGCTCAGTTAGATCCCCAGCTTTTTCAAGTTCAAAGCAGGACTGTTTCTCCTGCTCAAAACTCCATTCTGCAGGCCGTTCCCACTAATGAAGAAATAAAAGCTTCAGTTTTCAGCCTTAACAAATCTAGCTCTCCTAGTCCGAATGGGTTCTTAGGAATCTTCTTCACTAGTTGTTGGGACATTGTAGACATGTCTGTTATTGCTGCGGTTAATAATTTTCTCGTCTCCAAAAAGCTCCTGAAGGCTTCAAATTCTTTCTTTATCTCTCTTATTCCAAAAGTTGCAGCGCCCTCATCCTTCGAAGATTACCGCCCCATCAGCCTTCTAAATTTCTCTTATAAGGTTATATCAAAGATCCTAGCTTCTAGAATGGCAGCCGTCCTTTTAGATCTTAGTTCCCTTCATCAGTGGCTTTTTTAAAAGTTAGAAGAATCCAAGATCACATAGCGTTGGCTCATGAGCTTACTCAGAATCTTTAAAAGGGTTCCAAAGGCAAAGGAATATGTATGAAGTTGGATATCTCTAAAGCCTTTGACAAATTAAACTGGAACTTCCTATTCAAAGTTTTGGATTTCTTTGGCTTTAGCAAGGATTGGTATACCATCATCCATGAATGTATCTGCTCTTCGAAAGGCTCAGTCCTCATCAACAAAGAGCCCGTAGGTTACTTCGAAGTTAGGGGGGCTTAGGCAGGGAGATCCCCTTTCCCCCTACCTTTTCATTCTAGCGGAAGAAATTCTCAGTTTAAACATTGCAAAACTGGTATCTCAAAATCAAGCGACTCCAATATACAGAGCCCCAGCCTCTCCCTCTGTTTGTCACCTTATGTTCGCTGATGACATCCTCCTCTTTTTCAAAGCCTTACCTAGGAGCATGAAAGCCATTAAGGGCGTTTTGGAAGCTTACCAAAGGGCAGCAATGCAACACTTCAACCTCAGAAAAAGCAATGTTCTTGGCAACAGCAGGGAGTCTTTCAAAGCTAGAACCTTGAGATCCTTAGGCATTCCTCAGGCCTTCTTTCCTACAAAATACCTGGGCGTTCCCCATTTCATTGGCAGTCCCAAAGCTCAGTACTTTGAGAGTCTCAAGGATACCTTTAGGCACAGGTTAGCAGGCTGGAAAAGCAACATGTTATCCTTTGATCGGAGAGTTATCCTTATAAAGCATGTGCTTTAAAGTCTCCCCATTCACATCCTTCTGGTCCTCCCCATCCCCTCCTCGGTTTGTAAATTCTTAGAGAAATGGATGAGAAATTTTCTTTGGTCAGGGGGTCCTGAGCAAGCTAAGAAGAGCCTTATCAATTGAAATTCAGTCTGTCAGCCAAAGTCTGAAGGAGGGCTAGGTTTTCGCCGCATAAAGGACATGATCTGTGCTAATTCGGTTAGATTGGGTTGGTCTGCAGTCTCTTCCTCTTCCCTGTGGTTCAACTGGTTCAGAACTAAGAACCTCAAAGCTTTTCTCCTTGGCATCTAAGCTCCCTATCCACTGGCTCTTGCATTTGGAGGCCCATCAAGAGATGCTCTTACTTCATCTTCCAAAACAGTCACCGGCTTCTGGGAGAGGGGAAAAGAATTAGTTTCTGGCATGATAAATGGCATGCCCCCCTCTCTTTGGCGCTTTCCTGACATGGACTTCTCGTGGTCTGTTACAGTGAATGAATTTCTCTCTAACCCTCAGAGATTTTTCTAACATCTCCTTCCTTCAGCAGGTTACCTTCTTCTCCTCCTCTCTCTTAGCTTCTTTCTCGCTTGTGGAAGAACCTGATGCTCTAATTTGGTCCAGCTCCAATTCCTCCCATCTCTCTTTCTCAGCTCCTTGGGAGTCTATCAGACCTAGAAGCCCCCTCAGAGTTTGGCATAAGTTTGCTTGGAACGGTCTCCTTAAGCCTTCCACTGCTTGCTTTGCTTGGAAGCTGTTCCACAACAAACTTTCCACCAATGCCTGGGCCCAATCGATAGGCGTACAGATGGCGTCCACCTGCTCCCTCTGTGGCTCTCACCAAGAATCGGCTTTCAACCTGTTCTTCATATGCCTTTTCGCCTCCTCTTTTTGGGCTTGGATTGAGGTTAAAGGAAATATAAATTCTCTTTCTTCTTGATCAGCTACTTCCATATGGGATTCCTTCTATGCTAACTCCTACTCCAAAGCTAAGAAGAGTCTGGGAGCCCTCTTCGTTGTTGCGCTCTTCAGCTTATAAAAGGAAAGGAACAAGGTTCTCTTCTCTAACAAGATGCCCTCTCTTGACTCTGTAATTAAATTCTTCTTAGAGGATGCTGCCTTCTCCCTATGTAAGATGTCTTCTTCTTTTATCAGTAACTCTCTAACCTCTTTCTTTCTCCTTTGTAACCAGCCCATTCCAGGCGTGAGATAGAGCTCTACTCTTTCTTTTGTTGCTTTTTCTTTTCTGTTTTGGCTTTCTCTGGTTGTATTCTTTCTCCCTTTCTTAATTCAATTTGCAATTTAGCAAAAAAGAAAATCTCATTTATGTGTCAAATTATAATCATCCTTACTTAATAGGGTATAAAATGAGGAATTATGCAAAATGACAACTCAAAACCATGTCCGGACCCTAATGAAAAAAGTGAGAATCTTCAAGATATAGTAATTTACAATATTACATATTCTAGATGGTTTCATTTTATTATTTATTATTTAGGTACACATTTTAAGTAATTTATTTATGTTTTATTAGATGAATGCTTAATTTGCAGTTATAACTAACTAAAGCATTCCTTCGCCTTTTATTGAATGAATGTTTCATTTATAATTATGGTTTTTATTATTTTAATATGTATACTTTTAAATGAAAGTGTAGGAAAAATGCAGCCGTGCAGCACGGGCTACGATGCTAGTATTTAGTTAAAGGAGGGGCTTTTTAGATTGTTGTGGTGACCATTCGGTCAAAACCCCTTGGATAAAATAGTTTGAGGAAGCAAATGCTAAAAAAAATAACCAATCAAAGTTCTATTGGCATATCTATTTTCTTCAAAATGTAGAAATAAAAACACATATGAGGAAAGATTACTGGGATGTGGTAAATTAATAACAGGATCCATAGTTAGAGATCCCCATGTATCATCAAGATGAAATTGTTAATACCTGAGCCAAAATGCTAAAAAAAGAAAGTTAGTTAACACTGTTAAGTCCCATATTTTTTTATGAGATTGTTGCATAACATAATGACTATAGACAATTGACTACAATCAAACCTTTCCTCCCTATTATTGTCAGAATAGGAACATAGAACTAAAATTCAGATCTTGTTTAGGCTTTCCCAAATCTCCACTTGTTTTGTCAAGTTCTCTTTCTTTCTAAGTAGTCCTTCAAGACTTGTGCGATTTAAAGCGGGAGGCAAAGTACATGGACTTGATTCTGCTGGAGCATTCACCATAGATTCCACCATGAACTCTTTCACTAACCCTTTTGCTGGACAACCCATTGATTCCAAACAAAACTCAATCGCCTTTTCGGGTTTCATGGGCTTGTAAGTCAAGAGCTTAGAGTATTCATTCAGGAGGTGAAACATGTAATCATAAACATAATCCATCTTTAATTCCTCTTGCATGAAGCTGCTTGCTGCATTTCCAACCTCTTGTGCCTGGTAGATTTACGAAAATTACGAATATAATGGCAAAAGTAGGGATAGCTGAAGGTGAAAAAGAAATCTATTATTTAATGCTTAGGCTATGGCCAGGCACAAATAGGCATATCTATCCAGCTCTAAGACAAGGGGGATCAGCCGTCAAAAGGCCTATAAAATGAGGGCTTCTGTTACTAAGGGAAAAGACCCAAGGTCGAGCTTAGACAATTCTTTCCAAGCCCTGGAATTTGAGGGTTGGGCATGGATAGTACTGACTCAACATGGCCCTCCTATTACTCTTTATTTTATATAATATATATCTATATATAAATACATACTAAAATTCTCTTATAACAATCACTCATCAATAATAAAATGGGGATATGAAGCCAATTTTATACCCCTATAACTGTTATAAAATGCCCTAAAACCTTAACACGTGCATACTTGGTTCTTTTCATCTCTATTTAATTATTTACATTATGTAATATAGTAATGCACAAGCAATAAGTGTTGCATAGTTGATTCCAACCCCTTTCTACTTTTAGGCTTTTTATATTATTTCTAAATATATTTGCTAGTGCAAAATAAAATTTTTTCCTCTATAGAGTAATGTAGGATGCCAACCAATTCATAAAGATAGTTTGCATGAGCATGGAACTTCAAGGATATGTAGTAATCAAAATATCCTTTTAATTAGATAATTATAACCCCCAAACTTTAAAAGTCTAAACTAATAGTGATTTCTTAAGTGCAATTATTTTTGTTATTGCGATCCAACAATGCTTAATAGTCAAATTAGTGTTAAATTGAAAATAATGTCAATTCAAAAAAAGTAGGCGAATGTGAATAGTTCAAACTTTCTTAGAATGATTTCGTACGTGGAAATGCCTATGAAAGGTGTGAGATAAGATAAACTCTTTAATCATTTTTTCTGAAAAAAGTAAATAAAATTTTATGTCTAGAACCTAAGTCAACAAAACACTTTTACTTTGTCCAATAAAAAGATTTTTTTTTATAGAGAACTTCTATTCTCCAAATGTGTTCTTAGTGGTCCCTTTACAATAGTTTTTGAAGTTTGGATATTGAAGACTTGTTCTTTCTTTTTTACTTTGGATACAGAAGATGCGGAAGCCTGTATTCTTTTAGATTTGTTTCTTTGATCAAGTTCCTTATGACATTCTGCTGCATCGATGGCCGATTCTAGCAACATGGACATAGACTTATTTTTGATGCTAATCACCATCTGTTTAATCTCAGGTTTAAGGTTGCACATGTCTACCACTGACCTTTGAGAAAGAGACTCCTTGCATATTTAAGCTAAGGCTCTCCATCTGTTTATAAAGGTTTGAACTTTCTTATTCTCTCCTTGCTTGGTTTGACTGGGTGAGTTCAAACTGACCGGCTGATCTTCTTCTTGGAAATGTAGCAAAAGCTTCTCTTCCAAAATTGCCCATGAAGTGAGAGAATTTTCTTGCAATTGCTTGTCCCAATCGAAGGCCGTCCCTAGGGAAATTTGAAAATATATTGGAAAATATATTTCCCAAATAAAGGCGAGATTTCCCTCCGAGTTAGCGAGTGAAATTTGGCAGCCAAAAATATTACCTTTGCAAGCAAAAAAAATAATCACTGGTAAAAATATTATTTTTGCCGGCGAAAAAAAGAATCGTTGGCAAAAATATTACCTTTGCTGGTGAAAAAAAATCGCCGGGAAAATATTACCTTTGCTGACGAAAAAAGAAATTCACCGGGAAAAATGAAACCATTGCAGGCGAAACATTATCGCCGGAAAAACTGTATCTTTTCCCAGCAAAATAAGCTTTTGCGCCGGCAAAAGCTATACTTTTCCCGGCGTGTAATTATTTCGCCGGCAAAAAACACCAGTAAAAGTTCAAAATCTTATAGTGCCCCTCGGACTACCTTTGAATGATCTGGTTTTCAAGGCATTTATATCGAGCATGCCCCCAAGTTGTGACTTGAAGTGGACAATATACTGATAGGCGGAGCTTTTGCCTGTATATATATGATTGGGAAGTTAGGGGTTTATACTTAGGGGGATGGGGAACCAAATCCATTTCAGGTGAATATTTTGGCATGATCCATTTCTTTCTAAGCCTTCCGTCACCCTACTCTTTGTTAGCATATCTGTAACTTCTTTGTAGGTCATGGTTTTGTCCAAATCACCTTGTTGACCACTTTCTGAAAATTGACCACCTTGCTTTGACAATCTCTGCAAGAGCTGCTGCAACTGTGCTGCAATCTGGTCAATTCTAGCCTCATTAATTTGACTAGATGTAGGTTGATCCCTCCTATTTGAAGAAGATGGCGTTGCTGGTGAATGACCACTTGGACCTCTCACCCGTTCCATCAAGAATTGTAGTTAAGTGGTGATTTGATTAATTCTGTTATTCTGCTGTTTAACCAAATCTTGAATATTTTCAACTAGGTTTTCTTCCTCAACATTTTCTTCGACACTTACCGGAGCATTGGTTTCCCCAACCATGAAAACAGAATACTTGCCCTGGCCCATATATTGTGAGAAACTACTCCATAGACTTCGAGTGGCCAATGAGGTGCCATCATCGATGTCCTGGATTATTGGAGAAGAAATGCCCCCGGTGATTTTGTTAATTAGAAGGGCTTCATCATCTATAATCGGAGTTCAATGTCTTTCACAGGTGTTGTCTGAATCTGCTCTCTCTGTAGGATCTAAATTTCGGGCAGCACTCCTAGTAATTTGTGTGCCGCGTCGAGCCCCAGTCATGCAGACCATGGCTATATCAGGATCATCTTCTTTGACCACCCATTTTTTAGTGATCTTTCTTTGATTTTGACTCTGGCGATGAGCTAGATTCTTCTTTTTTATTTAGTTGGCCAATTTAGCGGCCAATACTTGATCACTCCTAACCACCATTGGTATAGAGTAACTGGTGGTGTGGTCCATTCCTTCAGATTGGTGAACAGGTAGTGCATGAATGTCCACTTCATTTTCCTTCTTCTTCTTCTGTAGAAGGTCTTTGAACTGTATTAGTTCTGCAACATTGTTCATGGAAAGATGTTGTTGTTTCTTCTTTGGGTGCTTTGTATGCATCTGTGAAGGTAGTGACGCAGGTCCCACTATGATTGAAGTGAGATGTTGCCTTCTGAATAGGGTTGTAAATGGGTACCCGATTCTCCGATTACCCGAAGGTTCCGACCCGTTAGGATCCGGGTCTGGGTCCTTATTTTGGTCCCGATAAGAAAATGGTTCCGGTTCCGGATCCTTTTTTTTTAACCGATACCTAAACGGTTCCGGTTCCGGATCCACAGTGGCTCAGACCCGTGGACCCGAGACCCGACCCAATATATACTAACATAAGGTAACTTTATTATGTGAGAACAGAACCCTTTTTACTTTTCTACTTTTCTACATTAGGGTTTTCTACTTTTCTACATCCCATTGCCTGTTTAGATGTGATTTCTGAGTTTTTGGTTAAAAGTGTCTGTTATTGATAGAAAAAATGTCACATTAGTATTTATAGGTACGTGATCCAATTGAAATGTGAAAAAAGCATAATTTTTTTTAAAAAAAATACAGGTATTAGTCTAGACCCGGAACCGGAACCAGACCCGCCTCACAAACGGTCCCGGTTCCGGTTCTGGTTCCCATTATTCTTAACGGTTCCGGTTCCGGTTCCGGTTCCCCTTCTTAGAAAACGGTTCCGGTTCCGGTTCCACCCTGGACCCGGACCGGAACCGACCCGTTTACAACCCTACTTCTGAACCTCCTTCCCTCATTTTGAGTGAGAGGGTAGAACATATTATCTTCCAGTGATGCCAGAGATGTGTCCCGGCAAGCTTCTTTCATGAACTTTCATGGCATCGGAGACCACGTTGTGCAGCCTAGAATTGTTTCTTTTTGTTGCAACTTCTTCTTCTTTAGCATCTGGCGTAGATCTTTACCCTTACGTGTTTTGACCTTGCCATTTGGTGTTTCAGAGTAAGGATTGTTATCAAAAACTTGCACTTTTCTTGCCCCCTACGCTTCTTTGTTGATGCGGGGGCGAGTTGGTGCAAATTTCGAGTTTTGGTGTTCTTTGAGATGAACACCAAAGGGATTTTGGGCGTATCTTGACACCCATGGCTTCTGAGATGCGGCTTTCTTGATAGGGTTGGCTGCAATTGGAGTGGTTTTGACATTAGAGGCAACAAGAGTCATCCTCTGAAACACAGATACTCGAGGAGTAGTAATTTCATCTTCAGTTCAGGCCCTTTTCTAACCCTTGGAGTTTTTGCACTCTTGGATGGACAACTTGTACAAATGTTCCTTGGTTTCATCGAAGGTGATAATGAGAGAATTCATGTTTGATTTGCAAAAATTAGAGACCAATAATGGATAATTAATAGGAGAGCCTGTATATTTGCTCAATCTTATATCAGTCTATATTTTTCACTATCTTCATGTCTTATGTATTTGTATAAGCTACTGATAAATGGGCAGCATTTCAATACAATAGACATGAACCCCAAAATGTGTGAGAAATAATTTAGGATCCAATATTCATATTCATAGTGATGTATTTGGCTTTTGACCGACATCAACTAATGAATTGATTAACCGGGATCTGTCAAGTTTACAAGCTATAAGCAGGGCGATTAAGCGCTCGCTACCAGCCATAGAAAATAACTTTGCATATGTTAAATATACAGATTTAATATGGACTTATAGATTAGAGTAACTCTATAGAAAAAGAAGTCAATCCACCATATCATTTTGTGACATACTAATTTTAATTTTGTCGCTATGATTCCTCATTTCCCTTGCTGTTTTGAAAGCATTCAGTAGAGTTAAGAGGGTTTTGGATTCTGTATGATGAATGTTTGAACAGTGGAATTGCTCAAATTTTCGAAACAGAAAATGCACATAACAAGATTTTGGTGTTACACTCAGCGGCCGCTGTTTTGTCTGTGGACTGGCCGGCAGGTTCTGCTGATACTGGCCGTTGGGTGGTAAGTATCCAAACTATC
Source organism: Litsea cubeba (assembly GCA_012931725.1). Lineage (NCBI taxonomy): Eukaryota > Viridiplantae > Streptophyta > Magnoliopsida > Laurales > Lauraceae > Litsea > Litsea cubeba. Next base: position 11,487,355 of record CM022948.1, read on the forward strand.
CATGCTGGCTGCTAGGTTGCTGAGTGATTAAAACACTAGCCGCTAGGCGTTTTGTGCCTTGGGCATGATATACACTGGCCGCGAGACATTGTCAATCGCCATAGCCGGTGGATGCACCAACACCAAAGGCACTGGACGCGAGATTCTATATACAAAATCAATCGCGATGGCCGATGGCGTGCAAGGATTCAATGAACAATATTTCTTCAATCAGCTGTTTAAGGTTGTAAGTAGCATGTTTGCCAAAACTATAAATTCTGGCCGTGGAGTGCATCCTGTGGCGGCTGCGCAATCTCTACAACGGCCGATAGGTGTCGTGCATCACCTTCACTTTGTCTCTACAACAGTTCTCTATTCCTTCTCTTTCTTCTTTTTTTTTAGAACAAAACAGCCAACCAATGATTCATCTCTTCTTTATTTTTCCTAAGATTTAATCAACGAGACAATTTCGAATAAAATTCCCACAGACGGCGCCAATCTTCTATTTCGTTCAAAAATGAAAAAAGGGGATTTTATTCATTATTGAATGTTTTACAGAAAGATGTGAAAATGACTCGCACATGCATTTGACTGTGCTTTGAAAAAAAATCATTCTCACTTTTGTTTACATAGGTTCTGTCTATCTCACATTTTGAGCGCGGGTTGTTTACAATTTCTATACAACTCCCTCGTCAGGCTTAGGAATTCAAATACAAATAAAAAAGTACAAAAGTACAAAAGTATAAGAAATGAAGAGAAAAGGAGAGAGGCCGCTGTCTTTAGAGAATTGCCCGCTATGAAGTTGAAGAAGTCGTCCGCCTCATAGTCTCCTCCGCTAATCTTTGTAATTCATCATGCTCATGTGGAAGAAGAGTTAACAGTGATGTTTGCTTCAAAACAACAAGGACATTTATGCTCTTCCTCTCTGGTGTGAGAGAAACAAAGACTGGATTTTGGAAACTGCTACCCAATCTCAAAACAATTGTTGCATGGTTCTCACCTTGATAAGAGAAGAGAAGTCAGTCTTCTATGTGAAAGATGACAGAGTTTCTGGGCTTCTTGCACTGAATTGGCTGCCAGTAAGCATTCTCAAGTGTCCCTTTTATAGCCTTTTTGAGGCCATAACTACTGCAAATTGTGGGGGAGTGGAGGCAATTTCGAAAACTTGCACTTGATGGAGGTTGTAACTGTTTTTTTTTTTGTTATTCCAACAGTCACCCGGAATGTAACCGCCCAAATCGTGGATGGTGATCTTGCTGTGGCCACTGAAGAAAAGGTTCGACGGCCGACAACGTACTTTTGTAGCTTCCAGTGGTTAGCATTTGGATGATGAACAGCGGCCACAATAGGCACCCAGCGGTCAACATCCTGTGAGTTGAAGTGGCCGGTGAAGTCTTGCATAGAGTGGCCGTTAGAATGATGCCATTGTGACCGGTCAGATTCCAACAATCAGTAAGAAAACTGACTTTTACTTTGGAGATGAGCATTTTGCCTTGGGGAATAGGATGTATTTAATGAATGATTTTTTTTGTGTGCCAACACGTGCCTCTAACTGTCTTATCAGACCTCACACAATCGTCCTGTGAAGCTTGTTTTCAGTGAGAAATTAAGTAAAATAGTTCATTGATGAAAGTGATATATGACATTATAAATATGGGATCGTATGCCTAGCCTTACGGTCAACTAGATGTTAATTTCTAGTAGAAGTTTACAGAGTGAGTAATAAAAAGAGAAAGTTAAGAGGAGAGGATAATTAGTGTTCTCTTTTCAAGTTAGATCCTCAAAGTCCTCTACATCACCTATTTTAGTATCTTACAAAATTGAGGCAAGTATATTAGATTTTAATATATATATATATATAATTTACATGAATTTGTCATTAATTCATAAAGTTTGATTTGTAGTTCAGCCTTTTTAAATATATACTTCACATTGGTCTTAGCAAATGAAGTGCAACGAGACCTAATCATTTAAATGATGGCCCCTGGATCAATATTGACTAATTGATGCTTGCATTGTTAGGAAAAAAAACAGGGCTCCTCATTAGAAGAGGAACAACACTGAACCTGCTTACAAAAAGAGGACCCTCCAAGGGGTGGAGGATCCTTAATACATCGAGACAAAAGGAAAGAAATAAGAGAGACCTGCAACCCAAAATGCAAAAAGAGCAACAAGCTAAAACCAAAGCATCACCGGCTACAAGAACAGAACACCACCAACAGCAAGGCTTTCAGCTTCTATAGAAAGGGAGAAGGCAACCAGCAACAGCAACTACAAAGGAGCAAATAGCCACCAGTAGGCAAAATAGAAAGCTAGAGTGCAACCACAAGACATCTTTTACAGAAATGGAGAAAGCAACGAACAACAATAGCTACAACAAGAAAAAATAACCACCAGCTGCAATATAGAAAGCTAGAGTGTAACCACAGGAAATCATGGCACTCCATAACATCTGTCCAAACGGCCACTTCCCAGACTGGGTCAGTTAGGAGAGGAGGGATTGGCCGCCCTCCCTAAAGCCCTCAAGATGGGATGAGAGGGAGGGACCATACTTGAGGAGGAGCAGAGCATTCCATTGAAGCTGTGAGTACAAACTATCTGAGCTTTCACCAAGGAAGGCTTCTTGTTAAGGTGTTTGGCTTCATTCCTCCATAGCCAAAGGGGGTAGATGGCTTGGAAGAAGATAGCGACTGCTGATTTTCTTCCATTGACATCTGCACTCTTGATGAAAGCCGACCGGAGAGAAGAAGGCGATAGAGGAAGAGGGATTGGAGTGTTCACAAGGCTAAGAAGCCAGGACAATAGTTGCAGGGTTATGTTACAAGAGAAGAAAATGTGCAAGTCTCAATCTCTGTTGTTGTGATAAGAGTAACATCTTGAAGCCATGGGTCTCCCTTTGAGCATAGCCCAAGAATCAGTTGGTGTTTTCCTGAGGAGAAGGCGCCAAGAGAAACAAGCAAGCCTTGGATTAAGGAACTTGTTCCAAACCAGACCATACCATTGAACTACTTCTTTTCTAGACCTCAAGGATTCCCAAGCTAGTTTAAGAGAGAGTGCCTCAAAAGTAGAGCCTTTTCAAATGAGTTTATCCAGTGTTGAAGGGCTAAGGAGGACAGTTTGGTTCATATGCTGGAGGAGGAAGCTATGGACCTCTGTCGGGATCGTAGGAGGGATAATCCAAATATTGCTTTGAATCAAGTCCACCACTCTTTCTCTATCAGAAAATTGAAAAAGAGGAAATATTTGGGCAATGGGATCGTGATCAATCCAATTGTCTAGCCAAAGCAAGATTAGGTGGCCATTATCTAGGGCCCATCTACTACCTTGCTGAAGGACAAAAGCCAAAGATTTTATCCCTTTTCCAGATATAGGATCCAGCCTTAGGGTTGCTAGAGAACCAAATTAGAGAGAGCCTGAAGTATCTTCCCCTGAACCAAGAAGCGTAGAGAGAGTTTGATGTTGCAGCTGACCAACCCAATTTCAACAAACATGCCTCGTTGAACTCTTTCACCCTACCTAGACCCAACCCTCCCTCCTCTTTAGGCACACATACCTGACTGTCCCATTTCACAAGTTGCTCCTTTTTTGTCAAAACTAGAGGACCATAGAAAACTCTTCACAAGGAAGTTCTAGATGGGATAGGAATGACTAGGGAGATGTGGAGAGGGATGGAGCACATGCTTGACCAATGTTAGCCTTCCAGCAAAGGAGAGGCATTCGGCCTTCCAACCATCTAGCCTAGATTTGATTGAGTCCAAAAGCTTAATGAAATGGTGGTGCCTAGAGGTTCCGTAGAAAAGAGGACACCAAGGTAGACAGAAGGGAAGGTGGCCCTAGTGATAGGAAGAAGACTGGAGATCATTTAAGCTTTGCTAGCTGAGCATTTTCCTATGTAGAGGTTGCTCTTCTGAAGGTTGAGACACTATCCAGAAGAAGATGGATACCTTGTAAGCAACCCATATATGTGTCTCAGCCCCTTCTCGTCGGCAGGTAGTGGAAGGGACAGGAGATTTGGCACTATTTTCCTTGAAGATCTGAGAAGCTCAATGTGGAGCCTTAGAATTTCCTCTGCTAAGATGAACAGGTAGGGGGACGATGGGTCCCCTTGACGCAGGACACAAGATGAAGACAAAAAACCAATGGGGCTGTTGTTGATTAGAACCGATCCTCTACTAGTACATATCATCTCTCTGATCAGGTTAATCCAAGTAGAAGAGAAGATGAAAAACTTTAGGGCTCTAAATAAGAAGTTCCAGTGAAGCTGGTCAAAAGCCTTAGAAATGTTCAATTTCAAACAAATTGTGCCTCCCCTAACCTTAGAATTGAGCTTTTGGATAAGGTCATGGGCTAAAGCAACATTGTAATGGATAGATCTTCCAGTAACAAAAGTTGTTTGGTTTTGAGAGATGAGAGAAGGAGTGATACTTGAGAGCCTAGAAGCTAGGATCTTGGAACAGATTTTATAGGTGAAGTTCAAAGGGCTGATATGTCTATAGTCATAGAAGGATTCAAGAGAGGACTTCTTTGGGATAAGAGATATAAAGAAAGCATTGGATTCCCTTAACAATCGCTCAGAAGTGAAGAAATGGATGACAACCTCTACCACTTCTTTACTAACAATGTGCCAAAAATTGGTGAAAAAGACACCTGAAAAACCATCTGGCCCTAGAGAGCTGCTCCTTTTAAGGTTGAAAACTGCCTTTTTAATTTCATTTGTGGAGGGGACTGCAACTAGGAACTGGTTTTGCTCCTCGGAGACTGAAGGACTGGCCAATTGAAAAAAACCTTCTTCAGGGATGATCGAATCAGCTTGAAAAAGATTAGAAAATAAAATGGCTGCTTGATCTTTAATATGCTGACCATCTTCAAATAGATAACCATCTACCTTGATCTGATCTATGTGGTACGAATACCTTTGGCTTTAGCTGTGGTGTGGAAAAACTTAGTATTTATGTCGCTATCTTGAAGCCACTTGACCTTAGCCCTTCGCTTACAATGAGTGGACTCCACATTAAGCCAGTTATGGAGGGAAACCTTGGGTTGGTTCAGATCTCTGAGTAGTTGGTCACTTGGCTGATCTTCAAAAGATACTTCCTTTACCAGGACTAGGGCCTCTGCCTCAACAATTCGGTCTTAAAATTGCCAAAAATTTCTTTACTCCAGGTCTTAAGGTTTAGCTTGAGGATGTTGAGTTTACTTGCCAATATGAACCGAGGGGTACAATAGCAGGGAGTTGCCCAGCTGTCGTCAACTACCTTGGAGAAGGATTCATGCGATATCCATTTTTCCTCAAACCTGAAAGGCATATTGAAGAAGGAAAGACTGCATATGAGCAAGAATTATGGGACTATGATCTGAAGAGATTCTTGGGAGATGTTTCACCTCTGGATCCACAAAGTTGTCAAGCCATATGGAGTTGGAAAGAGCTCTGTCTAACCTAGCTGCCACAAAAGCGTGCCCCTGCCTGTTGTTCGCCTAAGTGAATCTGTTGCCTCTGACCCCAGATCCTTCAGCCGAGCTGCTATGGTCATCTCATGTAACTCCCTAACTGATAGAGGGGGGGGGGGGGGGGGGGGGGGGGCGAGAGCTAAGCTTTTCATTTCCCAAAAGAATGGCATTGAAATCTAATATCACACACCAAGGTTGAGAGGAAAAGGAACTATTTAAAAGATAATCCTAGAGAATCCTCCTTTGCCTATAGTCTATTGAGCCATATACCCCAATATTAACATTGGAGGGAGAGGTGGGACAAGAAGAAAAAGTGATTGAAATGTGCTTGGAGGAATAATCTAAAAGGGAGAAAGAAAGGTTGAAATTTTGGTTACAGAGGCACCACTAGGAGTTTTCATTATTGGAGAAAGAAGGGAAATGACCAAAGGGAAGGCCTCCATTAGATAAGGAAGCCAGGGTAGTCTTAGGTTCAAAGAGGAAAAGATTATCTGGGGAGTAAGCTGCTAAGAGGTGAAGGATCTGATTAGCATATTGATCATTCAAGTTAACATATATATATATATGTAGTCTTTCATACTTTATATACAACATACTGTGTATCAATGAATTCAATTTAGAATTATGTGTTAAAGTTATAAATTCTGAATTTAGAGTTTTCAGACCTATATGGGTATGGTGTTTGTGTTTTATTTATGTTTTAACATGTTTTGAGGAAGAATTAGCTGATTGAAAATTCAAATGTGGGAGTTCTGAAAAGAAAAAGAATTGTCCCAAAAATCTATTCTAATAATCTACAGTTTGGGCACATTAGATGACCTCCTTAAATATGAAAAAAAAAAATCAAAAATAAGATTGTTTAAAAATTCAAGGCACCAAAATAAAAAACACACCTGAAAAAATCATCGGATGGGTGAGTTATTCCCCAAAAAAATTTGGGTATCAAAATAGTCATATTTTGAAAGTGTTTTCTCTAAAGATTGGATTGATGGGACAAAGCCATAAAGATTCTAGAGCTGGCCTAAGAATAAAAGTCGTTTCCCTCTAAGTTATCTTTCCAAATCATCTAAGCTCACTTGATTCTGATCTTTATACTTATGGTGGTTTTCCTACTAAAATGAAAGGTTGTGAAATCATGCACTGAAACATAAATTTATTCCTAAGATTGCAATTTTTCAAAAATTGTGCAAAAATTCACAGATAGAATTAGTGCTCCCTCTTTTATGGTAAATTACATCACTATACATAGTGTCAAAATAAAAATAGTTTGGAGACCTTAGGTTTTCTACATTTTAAACCAAAAAAAAATTACCGCAGTTTCCAATAAGGGGTTGCGCTGCGTGCGGGATTTTCTCAGCATGGTCCTAAATGATGTAATTTGATTATTATGATGGTTAAAGATTAGACCCGACATGTCTGAAAACATATGATTCAATATTTATTTCTCTTAACGATATCATTCTGTCATTAGGAATGCTATTTTCCTACATGTCATGAATTGATAATTTCAGAACTTGTATGTACATATAGTTATCTGTGTTATCTGAACTTGCATATGATTATTGAATTGTTATTGTATAGATCTGACTCATTTTGAATATAGTCTATGTCAACCACTATCATGATAACGGTTACCACACGTTTGAAACTGGTCTGAAGCCGGGTGTGCATTCTCCAACATGGGTGACGGCTAAAATTTAGTGTGATATATTATAACTAGACTCCAATTCAAGAGCATGAATTGAGAGTAGCTCAAGTATGAGGCTAACTAGGACCTTTATTGATATGTGAATGTGGAAATAATGCCCCCTGCCAATTCAATTAATTTTGAAATATAAGAATAGTGCCTCACACCCATTGATTGCGACACGGTTTTGAAATCTGATTTTATCTGAAATTTGGATGTGTGTGTGTGAATCATTCATTAGTTATTAATTGAATTTGTATCATTTACTCACTTTGTTTGTTCTACGAAGATGTCTCGATCGTATTATTTGTATGATTCTAATATTGCATATAGCTTACAATTAACCCATTCCAATCAGAGACCAATTTAGGTAATGAGGATGATGTGGACTATGAAGAGAATGTAGCTAAGGAGGGTCAATAAGAGGGCAATGAGGACTGGAACGTGGATGATGTTCTGGATCATTATCTACTGCAAAGATAGTTCGTTCGTTCTTAGATTAAGCGGTTTATTTAATTCAGTATATTTTCATGAGGATCGTATTAAGATCATTATTGGCTAATTTTAAAATATTTGATAATGATTTATTACATTATACTTACATAATTAATGAAGTTAAGGTCTTGATTATGCTTTTGCTAGCAATCTTTATTATATGATTGTTTATGTATGATATCACGCTACAAATTGACCAATCTAACATGATTGATTGTCATTTACCGCTTGAACTTTAAGATTCAAATTTCATAGATGGGTATTGAATAAAGAAACCAAGTTCAAGATTTGGGTCATGACCAGTTTAAGGATTGTACCCATGGGAGTAAAATTTGAACAAATATTAGATTGGGCTTGGGTCATAGTGGACCAACCCAACCCGCCAGGAGGAAGAATTCGAAGAGGCGTTTGGACGAATGAATTAAAGGACGTGGATTAAAGGAGCGCCCCCATAATGCAATAACTCCATCCGTTATCAGTTATCACCATGAAGAGGGAGAATTAAAGGACGTGGATTAAAGGAGTGCCCCCATGATGCAATAACTCCCCTTATCAATTATCACCATTAAGAGAAGAGAAAAAGGATATAAGGAAGAAAAGATTAGAAAAAGGTTATGCAATTTCGGAACCACAACTCTAATTAGAACGAGAACAAGTTCCAGAGGCTAACTTAAGTATCAGAGGATCCTCGATCGGACCACCCGATCGAGTCTTCAATATTTTTTTCTTTGAAACAAGAATACTATCAAGAGACATCGTACGTGCGAGAAGAAGGAAAACAAACAGAGTCTTCAAGGTGATTTTCTATGATACAAGTAGAAAATTTTGTTCAGGTCAAGAAGAAGGAGGGAGATCTCCCTTGCCGACCTCGCCATCGATAAGCCGAGCTGAGCCGATCTCCATAGGTCGGATTGCCGAGCTAAGCCAACCTCCGTAGGTCGGATTGCCGAGCTAACCTCCAGTCCTTGGACCAATCAAAATTAGACATTACAATTGGAGCCGTTTGTGGGAACGAAGGAGGAAAATCATCCACTAACGTTTCTTCTTGTTGAAAAATATGGCGGATCAAGAGCTTGGTCTCAGATCACACCACCAAGCTGGACGCTCTTAGTCTCAAATAGAGGTAACCCAAGACAGAGCGACGAAGACGCCCGGGAAAGGATCCTGTAGTCAACCACTTTGGTGGTCCAGATGTCGGATATGTACCATATACTGATAGTGATCGGACCGTCCCCTTTCTAGGCAAGAAAGGACGGATCCAGTCAGAAGTTTACCACACTGATTCAAGTCATGCTATAAACTCACCATCTATGGATAATTAAATTGCAAAAAGGACCCCACCAAAAGCAGGGTTATGAACACCAGGTACCAATTCCACCGCAGGACGCATTTGTCCGCCTGGAGCAATCTTGCAAAGAAGTTGTTCAGGACCTGACACAGAGAATGAAGCAACAAAAGGAAAAGATCAACTGCATGTTGCTAGAATTGGAGGCAGCAAAGGAGGCGCAGGGACGTCCCCTGAGTGCAGAGGACGCTTGGAAAGGTTCGAAAACCGCTCATAAAATCCGAAGAATATAGCGCCGAGGCAGCACCAATGTATGGGGGCCCTAAAGTCACCATTCTAAATCAAAAGCTTGGCAAATCCGAGCTAAGGCCAGAGCAGGAGATGAAGGGAGTAGGACTTCACGCTCCCGACTACAAAGAGAGGAGGAGACCGAAGTCCAAACATGGGGTGCTATAAACACAAAGGTTCCAAGAAAGAAAATAATTCCAAGGGCACTTGCCGAGGAAGACGTATAGGCCTTCATCAAGAAGGCGTTAGCAAACCAGAAGTCCCCTAAGGAGAATCCGACCAGAGCAAGGTACTTGAGAAGAGCACAGAACTTCATATCTCCTTTTTCAAAAGAGATAGAAAAAGCTGACCCACCTCGGCGATTCTCAACTCCCATGCTGAGGACCTATGATGGCATTTCTAATCATGCCGACCACGTCCAGCACTACTTACATTCCATGGCATTATGGATAGGGAATGAGCCATTGATGTGGAAGGTTTTCCCCTCTAGTTTGGGAGACCTGGCCTTGAAATGGTTCTCCCGCCTAGAGACGCGGTCGATCTGTAGCTTTCAGGAGCTTGCTGGATCTTTTATTAATCGTTATGTAACAAATTCCAAGCAGCCCAGGGACATTGGGGCGTTGATGTCTCTTAAGAAGCGGAGCTCAGAGAACCTGAAGGAGTTCAGCGCTCGTTACTGGCGCCTCTATAATGAGGTAGATGAGACTAACGAACAAGTAGCTGTGGCAACCTTAAAGCTCGGGTTGCCGAAAGAGAGTCAGCTTCGCCAATCATTGACAAATCGATCTCCGACCACACAAGGGGAGCTGATGGAGCGGATCGAAGAGTTCATAAAATTGAAAGAAGACATGGGAGAAAAAGGTGTATCAGATGAGAACCGAGCCAAGCATAGTAAACAAGTCTGGGCAAAGGAAAGCAGAGATCTCGTTTTCAGATGAAGTTTTGTGAGATGTGGTCTAGCTCCACAATGATGCCCTAGTACTAACTTTATGAGTACAGGGGTATGGTGTACGGAGGATGCTTATAGATCCGGAAAGCTCATCAAAAATTTTGTTTGTCGAACTATTTGATAAGCTCAGCCCAAAGCACTCAGATTTAAGGTCGACTTGAATACCCCTGTTTGGGTTCAATGGTGAAGCAGCGGACTCGATGGCGTTATAATCGTTCAGGTCGGCGCAGGGCCCATTCGCTTAGACGTGGAACTTCTGGCGGTAGATGTGCCATCTCCCTACAACGCTATTATATGGCGAAATGGATTCATCACATGAGGGCGATGCCGTCGACCTATCACCAAAGGATCCACTTCCCGACGTTGAAAGGAACCACGAAAATCAGAGGAGATCAAGTAGCATCCAGAAGCTGTCTGATGGCAGTAATCAAAGGAAAGTCGAAAAGCACATGTGCTCGGAGAGAAAGGCCGATCAAAAATAGCAACTACAGTTAAGTCGGCCAGAGGTCGAAGATCAAATTGCTGACCTGATTGACGAAGAGCTGAAGACTTTTTCTGTAAATGGAGAAGATCAGAAGCAGTACTGAATGGTTGGATCATCTATATCTGAGGACGAGCATAACAGTTTAGTTCGACTACTCAATCAGAGCTCCGATGTTTTGCTCGGATTCCGCATGAGACCCTAGTCATGGCAAGCTAGGTCCGAGCTGAGAAAGACCATAGAGGGTCACCTCGACTAGAGGAACAAGAGCTTATCAACTGGAAACACTTAATGGGATGGCACTGGCAAGGCCGTGGAACAAAGCGAATTTAAAGAAATTCTATTTCTGATCTTTGTACTAAAGAATTCATCAGCTTTTTATCATTTATAAGAGTTTTTGGTTTACGTTCTTGTGCCAAGAATAGAATCAAAATGTTAATCTTCTTTGTACCAAAGAATTTGGAAAGTTTGTATCTTGCCTAATTATCTTGCTAATATTCTTGTGCCAAGGATAAAGGATCCGTGGTAGGGCATTCCTTATGAGGGACAACCTCATAGAAAAAATAGGGCCCATTACTTCGTATCGAAGGATAAAAACCTAGCTGGGAAGAGCCCAAACTAGGTATGCCAATTAAAGGGCAGCTTAAGACCCACTACTTCGTACCGAAGAATAAAAACCTAACTGGGAAGAGCCCAAACTAGGTACGCTGCATGGATCTCCTTTTTAACTAATAGCTAGGCATGACGATGTAAGCATTAGGCCGAGAAGAGAGTTCGGAGAGAACCGACAGTGGCGGCGGAAATAAGAGATCTCTTTCAAAGCCCCATTTCTTCTTAAAAAATGGAAAAGAAGAAAAGGGGCTTGGGGGGCAATTGTGGGGGTAAAATTTGAACTCAATATTAGATTGGGCTTGGGTCATAGTGGACCAACCCAACCCGACAGGGGGAAGAATTCGAAGAGGCGTTTGGTCGAATGAATTAAAGGACATGGATTAAAGGAGTGCCCCCATGATGCAATAATTTCATCCGTTATCAGTTATCACCATGAAGAGGGAGAATTAAAGGACGTGGATTAAAGGAGCGCCCCATGATGCAATAACTCCATCCGTTATTAGTTATCACCATTAAGAGAAGATAAAAGGGATATAAGGAAGAAAAGATCATAAAAGGGGTATGCAATCTCTGAACCACAACTCTAATCAGAACGAGAACACGGTTCTAAAGGCTAACTTAAGCATCAGAGGATCCTCGGTCGGACCACCCGATCGAGTCTTCACTGTGTTTTTCTTTGAAACAGGAATACTATCAAGAGACATCGCGCGTGCGAGATGAAGGAAAACAAACAAAGTATTCACGGTGATTTTTTATGATACAAGTAGAAAATTCTGTTTAGGTCAAGAAGAAGCAGGGAGGTCTCCCTTGCCGACCTCGCATCGATAAGCCGAGCTGAGCCGACCTCTGTAGGTCGGATTGCCGAGCTAACCTCCAGTCCTCGGACCAATCAAAATTAGACCTTACAATACCCGTTCTCTATTTTAGGGTCAGGCTCCGGTTCAATGGATGTGGCTTTTAAGTCCATTGTCTATCCATGGAAGGTTCCAACAAAAATATGTTATTCTCCTTATTTACTAGAAATGTAAAAGAAAATATGAAAAGTCTAAACACATCTAATGATCAAGAATTGAGGAGAGGGTTAGTAGGTCACCTCTTGCGTGTGGTTGTTACCCCAGTCGACGGCAAATTTGATAGATTTGCACCTGTTTTCATCACTTATTGGCCAATAATGTTGCAAGGGCATCAGACCTCTTGTGAAGAAGTCAAAAAATTTAGTCTTCACGAACAAAGTAAGAGAATTGCAAGCTAGAATGTATTTTTCGCTAACGGACCAAGCCCTCCCTTCTATGTAAATCTTAAATCTGGTATGTATCCATTTTTCAAAACAAATCCATATATTATTAGATAAACAAAAATAAGAGAATAAAAAAGTAGGAACACACTATGAAGAATTGAAGTTGAGGAACAAGTTGGTATGCAAATCTACCTGTGAGTACATTGGCTTGCTAGATTAGAGTCCTTAAATTCTTGCTTTCTTTCTTTGGACCAGTCCTATAGATATATAGGTACTCTATCAGTATGTATATATATATATATATATATATGCATTTTCATCAATATAAAAAGTGTGTGTGTGTGATGAGATCCACCGCCATTTGTAACTTATGGGGTGGAGAATAAGAAAGTTCACAAAATGAGCCCCTCTTATCTCCACTTCTTATAGAGTCATGAACAGGCTTCACATTTATTTAATTGGATATTCCATAAATGTGTGGTTATAAAGTGGGCACTATATATATTTGTATTATTCATCGATGATGCAAAAATACTGTACACTAGAAGGAAGCCCAATTGGCACTGAATAGGCTTGGTCGAAATGTCCAATTGGTGGACTTCCTCATGCGCAGGGCCCATTAAAGCATTTTGCTGTCCACAAATGGGTTGTCCATGGTTCCATAACCAATGGATGTGGTATACAAGAGATGCAACAATTCATAGGAGATATATTCTTTTACGTTGATGTGTTCATCGATCCGGGAAAAAAAAAAAAAAAAAGTCCAATGAGCCTGACATTTGCATGGAAGACTTCAATAAGACCCACATTAGGGAAGCATTGTGGCTCTTCATAGTCTCCCTTTTCAAGAAAATAAGCTTATAATAAAATCAACAGAAAGGAAGTACAAAAAAAAGGGAAGCACAACTTTTTGGTGAATAATTAAGCTCATTTGTTCGACAACAAATAAGCTTATGATAAAATCCCTCCCATTTTTGGGGTGAAGGGCTGATTTTGTCCCCTGCCCCACCTTTTTTTCTAGGGTTGTGCTACAGTGCAGGGTCACTGCACCATATTAAGGTGTAGCGACCATTTCACCCAATGATGGTACTCCACCTATTCAAGGATTTTAACAACCATATTCACACCATTCTTAACTCCTTTACAAAATACAATGTAGTAGATTTTCTAAGAATTACAAAAATGAGGCCTGCCCTTCAATAACAATTATAAAATGGGCCCTACCTTTATGAATTGTTGGATATAGAGCCACCTTATAAAATTATAATGTGAAAATCACATTTATTAATTAAATATGGGACCCACTTTTATAGCAATTAGAACATTGTCCTGCCTTTAGGAATTACATGGGCCCATTGTATAAATTCCAATAAAGATCCACATAGGGATTGTGGTAAATGAGACCCACTTTAAAAATTAAAATATGGGCCTTACCTTTATAAGAATTACAATGCGGCTCACATTTTTCAGTAGGGGTGTACAAAAAATCTGTCAATCCGGAAATCCGATCCGCGGATTTTTATCCGATCTGAAAGTAAACGGATTGGTGACGGATTGAAAATTTTGTAATCCGTTAGCAACGGATCGGTGGCGGATTTCACCCTAAATCCGCAGATTCAATCCGATCCGATCCGTTGGCATTAAATATAAATAAAGAAAATATAAGGAGTCTAAATATAAATTAAGATGTCTAAATTTAAAATAAAAAAAAAGAATTTAAGGGGTCAAAATGTGATTTTTTATAATATATTTGATATTTTTATTTTAAAATTAGATTGAACGGATTAATCCGATCCGATCCGATCCTCCACGGATCGGATCAGATTTTAACAGCAACGAATTGGTGACGGATTCCAAATCCATCAATCCTTTGGTGACGGATTGTTGACGGATTTGGCCCAATCCGCACCAATCCGATCCGTGTACACCCCTATTTTTCGAGTAGAGTTTTTCTTTAGCTAAAGCGAATAAATATAAAAAATGAAAATTGGATGAAAATAAACTCATAGAAATTTCCAAATAAATCAAATGGTGGATTGTGTTATAAAAAGAGAAGCCCCACTTACCATAATTTCAAAAGGTGGGGTGGGTTTACAATCACGAAAGTGGTCCTACTTTGTAATTCCTAAACGTGGGTCCCATGCTTACAATCATAAAAGATGGGCCAATAGAGTAATTCAGATAAAGGTGTTGCCCACGTTGCAATTCCTATGAAGGTGGGCCCCGTATTTTTATTTCTAAATGTGGGTCCCATATTGTAAAACCTATAAAAAGTGGGCCCCATGTTCTGAGTTTATAAATGTGAGTCTCGTATTATAATTCTTAAAGCCAGGCTGTATCTCTATGTCGAGTAATTTCTAAAGGTGGGGCCCATTTTATAATTGTCGAAGGGTGGCCCTCATTTTCTGCATATTTCTAGAGGTGGGGCCATGTTATCATTGTTAAAGGGTGGACCTCATTTTTTTCAATCACAAAGGTAGATCCACATTTCAATTTTTGTGGGGTGGGCCATGTTTACACCTTATATCGAAAGAGGTGAGGCATTAATGCTTTTAAGGGCATTATTGGAAATCATCTGAAAATTTAAACACCATCACTGGGCGACGGTCGACGATCGTCACGCTGCACTGTAGCCCAGCCCTCTCTTGTTTTTTATAAAGCCTCTCCTTTTGCTTGTAACTGCTTTCTATTGGGGAGCTTCTATTGACACTATAAATTTTTCTCTCCCCACGGCACTAAAAGATAAAAAGAAAAAAGCTGGTGGCAATATAAGCTCTCTTTTATTGTGGCACAAATAGGGGGCTGTGGAGACTTTTACTTTATTGTTGTCTTTTTTGATGAATTTTATGAGCTCATTAATCGAGTTTCAAAGACTCATACCTGTCCATACAAGCGAGCGTTCCAATCATGGGTCTTAGATAAGTTGCATTTGAGGAGGTCTTGCCTGGTAGCTGCCACCCAAAAGTTCCCCTTCCAATAAGCATAGGGTTCCCTGTCTACCCATTTTAACCTCTCATTGCCGTGCTTTAAATCCTTGAACAATTGTTCCCAGGGCTTGATGTCCACCTCAGGCCTGTAAAGATATCCAGCCTTTTAAACCCATATATAGGCATGTTAATTTAGACCATGGTAAATTCATAGGAGTATAAGAAAGAAACTTCTTAATATTAAAGACTCTAGTTGGTAGGAGGGCCGTCTTAAGATAATATGTGGCCCAAGGCGAAAGTATAAACGAGGCCCCTAGCTTCTATGTGTGACATGAGAAAACCATCATCCCAAAAGAGCACGCGCAGTCTAAATATCCAATCCAAGCAGAAAATCCAACCCTCGATTTAAATCCTTCTGCTAAATGAAATAATCGAAAAGAGCACAAAATCATTAATGGTGATGACAAAAACTACTAAGTTATCAGAGTAATGGTTAACAATGAGAGGTCAAGAGTTATCCATATACAATTCTTTTAGGGGTTGTTTGGTTGAGAGCATTTACGTATGTAAATATCTCATGTGAATCATTTACATATCTTCATGTTGGTTGAGGTCATTTACGCATCACGTGTGAAATTTTGATGTGCAAATGATGTGCAAAAATGTATTATTTTCGTACTCAGATTTAATTTTCACATGTGAGGGGGTGGTAAAATGAATCGCATGTGATTTGCACATGAAATAAAACCACATCAAAGGGCGGACAGTGCGGAACAAGTGACGTTCCGTCACAACAATGCATGGGTTTGAAACCCATCTTCCTTTTTTTTTCATTTTTTTATTACGCATATCAGCATATGTGGTTTTCGTTGGCAAACATGCCCTGTTTTCATTTTCTTTTCTTTTTTTTGGAAAGAGCTTTGTTATCATGTTAATGTTACCAAACCAGCAGGCCTTTAGACATCAGATTATGATTTTTGGGAATGTGCTTTTATTTAATTAATTATGTTTAGTTGCAAATTAAGCATGATTAGTAATTAGTATTGATTAATGTGTTAGATTAATTATATGATAAGATAATAAGGAATTATTGGTATCAATGAATTTCTGGAATTGTGTTGAACATTTCTTATTTTGGAGCCATATTGATTTGAAATGCCATTTTATGAAAAAAGAGTATTTTCTATAAAAAAAAGGACTTATTTGTAATTCTGATTCTATAAAAATTTTTCAATGATGGAATTTTTCGATGATTTCAATTTCATTAGAAAACGGGTCAAATTGTGATCGATTTTCTCTTCTAACTCGGGTTCATTTGAATTCATTTCAGATGATTCCCAGTGAGATTTGATACCTTTAAAAACGAACTTATTTTAAAATAGTAACTTTTACTGTGCTTCTGTTTCGTTTATCTTCTCTGGTTTTGAAGTTTTTTTTTATCTTCTCTGATTTTGGAGTTTGGAAATTGGGATTCGACTTTGAAAGTGAAAAGAAAACTCAACCCAGCCACCCAGGCCTACAAAATTATGAGGCCCCCTCATGGTGAGGCCCTCACCACTTGCTTCACCTGCCTATATGGTGAGCCGGCCTTGGTTGGTAGCCTAATCATTGGGAATTTCAATTTCACTTTAATGAAGTCTAGGATTTATCTGCCACTGTTAATGTGGTCTTTAATTGTGAGCTTAGAACATCCAACTCTATAGTTGATGCTTTAACCAAAAAGAGGTCAATAAAAGTTCTCCTTGAGAGGATTTTATCATGTTATTGTGGTGTGGCACAATGCTCTCATTACTATCTCTCTTCCTACTCTTGCCTTCTTCTTGTTCTTTCTTTGGAAAAATCTAAAATAAGGCTTTAACTTTTTACTTTATTTCAAAAAGGGACATGAGTTTCAAAACTTTTTCAAATCAAGGCCCAAGTTCTCCAAAAAGTTTTCAATTAAGGACATCCGACCATTTATAGATATTTTTTAGCGATGTTTTCCCTTAATTTTCTTAAAATATCTAAATTACCCTTCATTTAAAGCCATGAAATGCTTCCTACAACCATTATATGCCGCCGGTCGCCCTGCAGAGCTGGTTGTCGTCAATCACTGTGAGGACACCATTGAAGGAAAGAAGGAGAAGATGGAGGAACTGGAGGGGTGTTTTGTCTCAAAGAAGGGTTATTTGGGTATTTTAATAACACCGAGGAAAAAAGTTATTGGAAAGTACTTTTGAATGACTAGTTGTCCTTAATTGAAAACTAACTAGAAAACTTAGGGCATAATTTGAAAAGTTTTGAAAATTGTGTCCTCTCTTAAAATAAGACAAAAACATAAAGCCTTATTTGCAAATTCTCATTCTTTCTTTCTATACTCTCTCATTCTTATGAACGTTTTTTTTTCTGTTAACAATTAAAAAAAAAACTTAAAGCTTCTAGAATTTTCTTGCTGACAGTAAGCAAAACTTGCCATGTCATGTAACAGGTGGTAGGTGGCCACCGAGGGCGTTCTAGCCAACTACCAAAATTAAGTTTCATCAAAATCTTCATTATAGCTAGAGCCCAAGGCTATGAGATTAACGATCAAAATAAAGATCTGTGGAGACCTACAGCAGACACCATGTTGATGGCAGACTACTCGGGTAATGGCCCAACTTTCACTCCAGTTAGAGCCTCGTACACTGGATTGACTTGTAAAAGTCCTAATAAAGAGACATGTTAACATCAAATGACCAATTTAGCCACATATATATATCACCCTTATTGGAGTGCAATTTGTGTCATCTACGCAATGATAGATGTGATATGAGTAAGTTCAACGATCAAATAGAGTGAGCACCAGCATATGAAATCAGGCCATGACCATTTATTTTTCCACAAAGAAAAAAACCAAGTGTTAGAATTTTTACCAGCCCCAGAAGGACCAATCTGGAAATACTATATCCAGCGTCTCGCTGTCCCTGCAGTAGGCAAACAAGGGAGGTGGGGCCCTCGCATCTTTCCCCTCGTAGTCACGTGACCTCACGACGGGCCCGTCATTGCAGTCAAACATAAGGTCCAGATCCGGGACCCGACCCGGATACCGCCTCAGGAGCTGTATGACACCCCATAAGGTGAAAACATCTCGGGTCTCAAAAGCTTTCGAGAACGTCTCCACATAGATTCTCCCATCCAAGATCACCAGGCGGAAATTTGCGGTCGGTCTTGCCCTCTCCACCATTTCCTTTGATATGCCCGTAACGTTCCACGGCCGTAGATCTTCGTGGATCCAGCGAAAGTACTCGGGGCAGAATGGAGATGTCACTTTTTCATAGATTTTAGCCATTGATGTCAGGTTGTGGGCCGGGCAGGTTATTGTTTGGTTTTCGGGTCCACAGAGAAAAGGATTCATCTGCTTGTTGCTACTTTTGATTTGCAATATGGCATTCTGCAAAATGGAAGTGAAAGGACTAATTTCAGTTGGATAGAACTAGTGTGGGGATAACTGGGTTGATCATTTCTTGGTTTGGGTCACTATTAGTAAATCCACATTGGATGGTACTATGTTTGGATTTTGCCGGACCCTGGCCCAGTTATAGCAAGCTTGCATGGGTATTTTATCCCAATGGGCCTCTCTTGGGCTTCTAAACATGGTCCATTTAATAAATAGATCAGACTGGGGCCTTAACATTACAATCAATCAGGCTCGATCTACAATATGCCTGTCCACATATAGGTTACAAACACTTACAAGTATGCATGCATGGTGTGAGTAGTTCTTGATCAAGGTTTGAACCTATCAAAATGGGCTTACTGGTTGGAGCATGTGGTGTGTTCATAAATATGTTCATATAGCAAATCTCATAAAATGGGCTGGCAGAATGATGGTTTCATAAAAGGCTAAGAAAAACACCCAACTGATGGGCTAATGAGGGGAAGGGGACATGGTTTAAAATTGTGGTTTTAGTCGTGGTATTGGCTGAGTCGAAAAACCGATATGATATCTTTGTCGGTCCGTTGCAATCGTCGCGGTATAAAATTTTTTTAACAAAAAAATTCGCAAAAATATCTAAAAAATCCAAATATTAGAAAATGCTGAAAACCAATATTTTTTTCCGTTAGTAACAATAATAAATCAAAATATCGGTCACCTTAAGTTATGAGTCCTGTCTTTGTCGCAGTTTGCTGTGGTCACCTTAAGTTATGAGTCATGTATTTTTCGCAATTTGCTGTCTTCTCCAGTATTTCATTTAATGCAACCATTATTTTGGCTCATGATCAATTTATTAGTGTAAAATATAAGAAATTAAAGATAACATATAATTAACATTTAATACTAACTTCATATACCATGAAATTAACATATTAAAATCTGAAACATGATAATAGGATAGGTAAATCATAAAATATTTGGACATCAAAAAGTTTTCGGAGAACATTACATTACCCAGTTCACAATTGGATGGAGATTGTATTTTAAAGAGTTTGGAACGTGATCAGGATCCATCTCAAATTACACTAAATTAAGTTTGAGAAAACTTAACTTACACAATTCTAACTTCTAGGACATCACTTTACAATAAAACGATGAGTCATCCTTTTAAAAGAGTTTTGAAGGTCCTGATCCATCTCAAATTCAAAAGGACTCCTACTGGTATACTTCACCGCGAGTCGTAGCTAAACACGTTAAAGCCATGCAGGGCCCTCAAATATCAGCAAGCCTTCGGCTTCCATGATATCTAGCGCGCCCTCAAAGAATCTCATCTTGCTGGAATATTAGGAATAGAGATTTTCAAAGTGGAAAGATTTACTTACACCATCGATCCAACGAACTGAGAAGAAGGCACCAATGAAAAGTGCGATCACAAACAGTGTAGCCTTTGCAGGCGCTTTATTCAGCGTCCGATTCATTGCCTCCGTTACATGCTTGTAAACACACTGAAATCGCGACATATCACCTCTGCACCCCCGATCCGTTACGATAGTTTATCAGAAACTAAATATCATATCTGATTAAATTAAGGAGAAAGAAGATGAAATTAAGTAATCGAGTTTACTCACCGATTTTTCACACTTTTCTCGTGATCTTGCTCAGAATCTCCTCTTACAGCGGTGTTTGGCTGCCTTTAGCGCATTTCCATGGAAACTGAACCTGCAACTCGTTATTCGTTTTTTTACCCCTGCTATATTTCTTCTTTTTTTTATGGGGATCGAAGTAGGGGTTCCTGGGGTGATAATCTGAATTCTGAAGTGATTGGAGAAGGTTTTAGCTTATGATTTTGGTTTTACATGACAGCAGGGGAAGGAGGAGGAGGAGGGAAAGAGAGATGTGTTGAAACCAGGACTTCATGGAGAAGATAAGAAGTCGTCATGGAAATTTTGTTCTCGTAGGTCTATGCTGCGGGGTCCATGCACTTTTAGAAGTCATTGGGTTTACACGAAGACGCCTGGTTTTATAGTAATTACAAAACTCTCTTGCTTGGAGGTTTATTAGTTACACTTAAATCCTTCGCCATTCTCGCAGTTTCCGTAAAATTTGAAAATAAATTTTTTGACTAGTAGTCAATGGACGGGAATTTGGAATTCCACCCATTCCTCTTTCCGTTTATCCACCAATTAATTTTCCTTGTAAAATGAATTCTAGTGAAGGGTTACTTTAAAATATAAGAAAAGAAGAGGAGTCTTTTGGACAAAATTTAAAAAAATTTGTAGAAGCAAATTGTGTTGATTCATGATTATTAGGTTTTTATGAATGGTTTTTTGTTGTGGTGTCAATATATGATTCAATTTTTGTTGTATTTTAGGACTTTGCATAAAGCAACGTACCCTCAAAGGGAGAGCTCCAGGTGATAACCATCTAATCTTGCAACTAGTTTGAACTAGATATTGAAATTGGCTTAAGGGATCCAATCTGAATTATAAAGTTTGCTTCCCATTGTATATCAATTTCTATGATGGAATTGCAGGTGTCTAACTTTTTTAAGTATGGATTAATCATTTATAGTCGTCAACTGCTGGGAAGAACATTTGGAGCAAGTAGTAGATATACTTTGCCTTTGATCTTTGATTACTAAAATTAAATTTGATATGTTTCTAATTGAATAATATTATACTAGCAAAATGTGCCCGGGCTAAAAAAAATGTTATAATAAAAAAGTCTACTAAGAATATGAATAAAGTTTTAAATTAACTACATAATAAAAACTTACAACTTTTGTTTTAAATTTAAATGAAAGTTTAGAAATACATATATACTAATTAACATATGAGTCATGCAATCAAAACATTAACAATAAAAAAAACTCAAACTGCCTATGAAACTACAATTATAAAAGAAAAAAAAATCACCAAATCTGCGGTCCTATTAAACTCCACCACTCATTGACTATCACATCCTTAAATTCACAACTCATATGCAATATAAAACTTCAAAAAGAAAAAACAAATACTAACTTAAAAAATAAATACTTTATTGAAATAGAAATAATTAGCCAAACATAATTGTGTTACACTTTTCATATCTGAATTGAAAGAGGGAAAAAACTGAGAAAAAACCTTGATAATACAATTCAGCGGTACGATTTTATGAAAACCGTGGGATTTTCTTTTATTATTCGCTAGCATAACTCGATTATACGACTTTGTGGTTGAGGCAATGAACACCTTCCAATTATGTTTAAATAATATTTAAATGACCTAACAAAATATAAAGAAAGACATGAAAATTAAACAATAGTAGAAAGTATTACACCTAAAAAAAATACAATAAGAGCGAAAAGCATAGTAGAACTATGAGAAAATAAGATAACTAATTAAAAACCTATATATGTTTTCAACAACTTAATTGAAAGATGGTGGAGAACTTATTAAAAGGACAAAAATAGGAATGAAAATGTATGTTTTTTTAATCAATGAGAATGGTGACAAACGAATATAAAAGATGTCAAAACCAATGAAAAATGAAAAATAAAATTAAAAACAAATAACTGATGTTATTTTTTTTTTGATTTTTTCATTAGAGTGAAAAATGGGGTGAAAGTTGAATTTCATAAAAGAAAAATATATTTGGAGAAAAAATTAATTTTACTTTGGTAAAGTGAAAACTTAAAATAATGGAAACTTGAGAAAGGTAACTAATTAAAGACCAATAGATGATTAAAATAAGAAATTAAATCAAATATTTAAAATTTCATAGAGTTAGAAAAATAAAATTAGAAAGAACAAAAAACCCTTTTGTAAAAAGAATTATTCAAAAGGGCAATAATGAGTCTCAAACTATTAAATGATCAAAAGTTCAAGAGGTATAACTCAATTATATACTATCACGTAAGAAGGAACTTGTAAAATCATAATTGAAGAGGTATATATTGAGAATAAAAATAGAAAACTACTCTATAAAAACTCTATAAATGAACAGTGAATTTAAAAATGTATGCAACAATGAAATAAAACATAATAGTGAGAAAATAGTAAGAAACAACTAAAAAGTAAAATAATATATATATATATATATCGTGAAAAATAAGCAATGAGCTGACAGTGTTGGATCAAATACAATAATTTGTTAATTGTATTTGAAAAATAAAATGACATGTATTTTGAGGTACCAATCAAAGTCAATATTGGATAATCGCCTCGTATAAAATGAAAAAGAGCAAAAATCCTAAAATCTACTTCAAAATGATAGCAAAATAGATCCATGTTTTTCAAAAAACTGAAGATAATAATCTCGTAATTACTTGGATCTCACAAAGATTTGAGGTACCAATCAATGGATAATCACCTCGTATAAATTGAATAGACATAAAACAATCATGAGGCCACCGATCAAACAACTATGATCATTTAAAAAAAAAATACAGAGATATAAATTGATCAGAACATATAGATCATACAATTAACATATCCAACAGGCGACCCATCAATAAGAATAATAGAAGATATCATTAACCCATTTTAGTGTATTACTCATTTAGAACTACAAACTCATTCGTATCACCAGGTCCATGACTTCCCACCATTTACAAAATCTAATCCATATAAGATCAAATAGAAAGGTATTAATAATGATCAATCATTGTAAAACGATTTGAATAAAAATAAAAAAACGCATATACACAAAAATGTGTGATTTGAATATATATATATATATATATACAAATAGCAAAATTACAAGATAATTTGAGCATGGAGTATAATAAATGCCAAAGTAATGAATGAATTACTGTAAAAACGGTGGATGAATGAATCTACGTACATGAAAGAAAAAAGAGATGGAGAGAATAAACTCCTATTTGCATTGGTGATGGACCTACACTTTTGCTAGATATTCTCAATGAAATATACCTTTGGGATAAGTCTCTTATAAGAGGAAACTTATCAACATCTCCTTTGTTTCTGAAATTTATAAGAAGATTTTTAAATTTTGTGGACCCCCGTATAAAATCCAATCCAAGGTCCACTTATATAGGAATCCCAATTTGATATGGGATTATAATATTCAAATTGTCAAGATTAGGAAACCTATAAGAGAGTCATTGTGGTGTGTGAAATAGCATTAGGAAGGGGACCCATTATTTGATAACATCTTTGTCTATAAAGACTCCACGGAGATTTGGACTTCTTGTAAAATAGGAAAGGATAAGAATGCATCTAATATCATGCCAAGAAAGACTAGGACCAAATATAAGATAAGATATGAGATTTGCAACAAAATAGAAAAACGAACCATCATTTGACCGTATCTCTATGACTTTATCTATAAAGAGTCCATGGAGATTTGGATTTGTTGCTACTTAAAATTGAAATTAAAATTAAGCTCCAATTTCCCAGAAGTGTCCACCGAGATTTGGATTTGTTGCTACTCAAAATTGAAATCAAAATCCAAATTGAAATTGAGCTCCAATTTCGCAATCAATTGCAAAATTGAGCCTCAATTTCAAAATCAAATCCTACCTCTAAAATATATAATAATTTATATATTATATAATTATAAAAATATATTTCATAATTATATAATATATAAATTATTATATATTATAGAGGTAGGATTCGATTTTGAAATTGGATCCAATTGAGCAATTGATTCAGGAATTGGCTTTCAATTTTAAATTGATTTTAATTAATTTAAATTTAAATCAATTCCAACTAATCTAAAGAGTCCTATTTAGAGAGAAGTTCCTACTAAAGAATCCAATTTAGAGAGAAGTTTCAATTGTGATTTAATCTAATCAAGTCCAACGTCCTAAATTCAGATAAAGGAAGGACATACAAATTACATATACCTGTGGGCCTACCCAACAAATCACAGACTTACCACATGTTGGACATGATACTGCCATCTGGTTATAAATTCTATAACCAAATTCTCAGGGGCTTTATATATTTTTAGTTTGTTAAAAATAATAATTTTTATTTAAGTTATGTATAATAAAGCATTGCAATGTATTTTTGTTTTTTTTTTTTTTTTCCATTGTCCAACTTGGATTGTTAGACAATGGAGCTTCCTATCTTTATTTCTCATTTTTTTTCAATTTAGAGTATTCTAATAGTTGATTTCATCTTCTTTTTATTTATTCTTTTTTAATTTTAATATTATAGCTTCCCATTTACTCACTAGATATTCTATAGCTTTTATATTCTCTCGAAATATATTTATCTTAGAGTTCTTTTTGCAATTCGAAAAATTTCATTGATTGTGTACCTGGAAAAATTAAAATATGTGGAACTTATAAATACAAAATACATTAGCAAATTATGTGATTTTACTGCATATTCTCCCTTTAAATAAGCTCTGATATATTAAATTTTAAAATTGATAAATGAATTTTTTTTTTGAATTTATTTTCTTTTCGCACTAATTAAAATAGAAGAAATAGCATCAAAATTGAGTATATTTTTATTTCTGGGCTCGGGCTCAACACGGGGTTATTTTGGATTCGTAGTCCGATTTCGTAATTGATTGCAAAATTGGAGCTCAATTTCAATTTTAATTTTAATTCAATTTTAACTCTGTTAATTTACTAAAATGTTTAAATTCAATTGGATATCTTATCATGATGAAATCCAAACTCTAGCCTCTTATTAAATCTAAATAAATAATGATCCTTATCTGTTTTAATTGGTTTGGACTCTACAAAGAAATTTCACCCCTCTTAATTGATTTGTATTCTAAAAAAGAAGTTTCAGAACTTATCAAATCTAAATAAATAAAATCCCTGAAGAGAAAAATAGAGAATTAGAGGAATGAATTAATGAATCACTTGTGAGTTTTCAGCGTGCGCTGCTGAGTGGGGCACGGAGAAAGGTAGAGACCGCAGTCCGCACTCGCTATTCGTGCGGAAGACAGCAAGGATTGGAAAGATAACGTGTGGCCCACGGTGCACATTTTGATCAAGACTGACGAGTGGGTCACTCTATGTGTATGACAATGATGAATGACGGTCGGATGATTGGGGTTTACTAAAGGCCCTATTTTTTATAAAATGGGGGCCACTTTCGACCAGTTTAAAGTCAAGGGTCAAGCACATGCACCTACCTCTTGAATTTGTGTTTATCTTGATTTTTTTTTTTTTGGTAAGCATTGGGTTTATCTTGATGTGATAGTGATAGTGATAGTGATGTAGGAATTTGTTTTTGGGTGTGATCAAGTTATATATAGGAGATTTTTTCTATTTTTCTTAATCTC
The DNA here is from genome assembly GCA_012931725.1 of Litsea cubeba. Classification (NCBI taxonomy): domain Eukaryota; kingdom Viridiplantae; phylum Streptophyta; class Magnoliopsida; order Laurales; family Lauraceae; genus Litsea; species Litsea cubeba. The sequence continues at coordinate 11,513,391 of CM022948.1, forward strand.
TCATCTTTTCATATGTATGGGGTATTTTGTTCTTTTGCCACTTTAGTTTCCTTCCTTCAACTGAAGAGGTGGATGCAACACAGATCTCAGAAGAGTGTATTTTCTATTGTCCAAGATTTTTTAGTTTCTCATTCTTCACAATTTATTTTTGATTTAATGGGTTTTTTTTACTCCAAAGATTTTTTTTTTTTTTTTTTTTTTGGAAAAAATGGGTTTGGTTTTTTTTACTCGTTGACAAAAAGATGATTGGAGACCGGAAAAATGCCTTTAGACTACTATAGCCATTGAATTGTTTGTCGGGGAATGGAATGGTTAAAGTAATTCTTTACTATTGATTTAGGTCCTCCTTTTTACATTTTTTGAAATTAGGAATTCTCACATCGTTTTACTTGTGAATTATGATGGTTGATTTTTGTTTTTTCTGTCTTTTGTGAGTTTACTTATTAGTTTATTTATGCATATGTTTAAATTTCAATTGGTTTTCTTAAATAGTTGTAGATACGTTATTTTTTTATGTTCTTGATCAAATCATAATTTTGTTTGTGTAATTCATTTTCATAAGTTTTCTTTATAGATAAAGTAATGATTATAGATCGGATGATTTGAAGTGTTTTTTTCTTCTCAACTTGTGATCTTATACACTTGATTGATTTCTACCTAAAAATACCAGTTTTATTTTATCCCTCAGATTTTCTTGTCGCTTATCAAGATCATAATAAGCTTAGATATAAAGGGATTTTCATTTATCTTTTTTTGTATTTAATCACATATCTTAAATTTCTCGACTCACTCTTTGTTTTCTGGGTAAATTAGGGAGAGATCCCTCATTATTGGGCTATAAAGTCTCTAGAACATAACATTATGGTTTAAGGCCTAGAGGCCCTTGCGCATGGAATTAATTCAGGCGGTGGTCCTTAAGCATGTGACATTATATTTTTTATGACATATTTGCCCTTCTAACCATTTAAATGGGTGTGTGGTCCCTAAGCATGTGACATCAGATTTTTTTTTTATAACTTATTTGCCTTTCTAACAATTTAAATGGGTGTGTGGTCCCTAAGCATATGACATCACTGTCTTTCCCAGATTATTTTTACAAGTTCTTACTATCTATAACGGGTTGGGTCTTGGAGCATGGCAAGTAGACTACTTCATAATCCTCATGGCTAGTTCTAGAACAGCCTTGATGAAAGTCTTTCTTTATCGACATTGGAAGAGCACCTTGATGAAAGACATTGTTTCAATAGAAATGAAGAGCTAAAGAAGAAAACTAAGAGATTGCTTGAACAACTGATTGCATAAAGTCACATGAGACATGTTGCTAGATTCAGTTAAATTTTTATCAAAGCTAGATAAATTCAAACTAAATCTAGTCAAACCAAACCAAATCTAGTTAGATAAAATCATATCAAAGTGACATAACTTGTTTTCAAATTGGTTGTGATTACAGATAAATTCATATAAACTCAAATAAACTCATGCCAAAGTCAAATAAGTTCACATCAAAGTTAGATAAATTCGTAGGAAACTCAAATAAATTCACTTAATTCGTATCAGACTCAGATAAATTCAAAGCAAACACAAATAAATTCATATCAAACTTAGATAAATTCGTACCAAACACAGATAACATCATGCCGAAGTCATATAATACATACAAAACTTAGATAAATTCACAGCAAACTCAAAAAAACTCATTTAACAACTCAAAAAAACTCATGCTAAAGTCAAATAAGTTCACATCAAAGTTAGATAAATTCACAGCAAACTCAGATAAATTCACTTAATTTATATCAAACTCAGATTAATTCAAAGCAAGCACAAATAAATTCATATCAAACTTAGATAAATTTGTACCAAACACAGATAACATCATGCCAAAGTTATATAACATCATGCCAAAGTCATAGAACACATACAAAACTTAGATAAATTCACAGCAAACTAAAAAAAAAGATAAATTCACAGCAAACTCATATAAACTCACTTAATTCGTATCAAACTTAGGTTAATTCAAAGTAAACACAAATAAATTCATATCAAACTTAGATAAATTCATACCAAACACAGATAACATCATGCCAAAGTCAAATAACATTATACCAAAGTCAGATAACACATACATCAAAGTTAGATAAATTCACATCAAACTCAGATAAATTCACTTAATTCGTATGAAACTCATATTAATTCAAAACAAACACAAATAAATTCATATCAAACTTAGATAAATTCATACCAAACACAGATAACATCATGCCAAAGTCAAATAACATTATGCCAAAATCAGATAACACATACAAAACTTAGATAACATATACATCAAAGTTAGATAAATTCACAACAAACTCAGATAAATTCACTTAATTCTTATCAAACTCATATTAATTCAAAGCAAACACAAATAAATTTATATCAAACTTAGATAAATTCATACCAAACACAGATAACATCATGCCAAAGTCAAATAACATTATGCCAAAGTCAGATAATACATACAAAACTCAGATAACACATACATCAAAGTTAGATAAATTCACAGCAAACTCAGATAAATTCACTTAATTCGTATCAAACTCATATTAATTCAAATCAAACACAAATAGATTCATATCAAACTTAGATAAATTCATACCAAACACAGATAACATCATGCTAAAGTCAAATAACATTATGCCAAAGTTAGATAACACATACAGAACTTAGATAAATTCACAGCAAACTCAAAAAAACTCATTTAAAACCAAGTTGAATACATCTTAAAGTCAAATAAAATCTTGTGAAATTCAATTAATTTCATGCCAAACTCATTATTTCATAAGAAACTCATATAAACTTAATAAAAACTCGGAGAAAATCATTTTAAAGTCCAATAATTTCATTTGAAACCTTGTTTAATTAATAACAAACAGAGTTAAATTGAAATCAAACTCAGAAAAATAATATAATATACAGATAAATTCATTTAAAGTCATATTTAATTGATCATAGACTAAGATAACTTTATATAAAGCTTAGATAAATACATGTCACCGTCAAATAATTTCATATCAAGCTCAGATAAATTCAAAACGAAAGTTATATAAACTTATATCAAACTCAATTAAGTTTAAGTCAAGATGATTCGATTGCTTGAGGTCACTGATGAGTTGATTTTACTTCTTTGTGCAATTTCCTTCATCTTTGATTTCAGAATCTTTATTTTGCTTAAATTTCGGAATGTATGATGGAATATTTTAAAGCAATGTATGTTTGGTGACGTATAGAGTATACAAAGAGAGGGCATTTTTATCTTTTTGACTCATTAAATGTTAAAAGGGGACCGCTGCCTTTATGAGAAAATAACCTGGACCACAGGCTATAAAAGGTACTGTTGAAGGACCTTTCACCAAATGCCCCTTGTTTTCTAGAGTCCGGATCAAATTTCTTTGATAGCCTAATGGAGCCAAGACTAATCTTAGGAAAACTTACAACTAATGTGCACTCATTTCAAACACAGGGGCCCACCAAATGTAATGGTGGGGCCTGAATAGAGTAAAAGGTAATGGGCCCACCAAACGAATCGTATGATCTCAAAGGTAAGTTAAAGTGAGATTTACAATTGAGTTTGATCAAATTGTTGTGCTCTCATTTTGAAAATAATCAATTATATATAATTTTTTATTATCATTTTAGGAATTGATTTTGATCGTAATTTTTGTCATCTCAATATAATTTAGATAATTCCTTTTCATTATTTAAAAATCCTAATATTTTTTTAGTTTATAAATTATATAATTATAAACTTTGTTTTGTTAAATTGATAGTTATCGGAACCAGGATAAAGCCATTCATTGTAGGGGCCATTTTGAAGGAAAAAAAAAAGAAAAAAAGATTTATTGGGAGGCATTGCTAAAAATGACTTGACCAGGATAAAGCCATTGGAGGGGCCAAAACCTGAGACCTGTCTTCACAATGTTCACAAGTGATTTGTAAGGAGCTGGATGGTCATTTTCATGTTTAAAAGTAATGTGTTCTACACGTAACGAATTTAATGGTGGGCCTGACAGTTTTGGGGGCAAAAGTTAACATGGTACAAATAAAGAAGAAGTTCAACATTGTGAAAAGTTTAGATTAAGATGAAGCTGGGACCCAGTTATTGATTTAGTGGGCTTCCTACTGGCGGCGGCTCGAGGAATTCGAGTCACTGCGGTTAAATGATAGAAGACTTATCTTTTAAAAAATTAAATAAATTTATTTTTTCCTTTATCAACATCTGTCATCTACTTTCGATAATTTGATAAATATAATATAAAATTCTTAAATAATCTATTTCCGACAATCTGACAAAGATAATATTAAATTCTCAAATAAAAATAAACATAAATTTTAATATATTGTTACTAATAATTCTTAATCCACAAAGAAAATTCAAATACATAAACTCCTACAGTTGCCATCGACAAGTTTTCATATGTTGAAATCGTTGCATAATAACTTCATTATCAACACCAGCAAACACATCATTTTTAATATATGTGACCAAACAATCATTTATCTATTGATCTCCCATTCGGTTACGCAATTTGTTTTTTACGTACTTCATTGCTGAAAAGATCTTTCCAATGTTATCGTCGCTACTAGTAAAATCAACGCCAAATTTAGAAGCAAATAAACCAATGAGTATACAATATCCTTCTTTGTCTCCACTAATTTTCTAGCAATGTAACCGGTTTAATTCCTTTAAGTTCTAAAAACTCGTTGCTAGAGTGCATATCAGGGCAAAAGTAAAACAAAAAAGGGACCTTTCTTTTTCCCTTACTTCCTCTATTTTTTTTCTTCTTTTTTTTTCTCTGCTGTTCGGCTGGGGCTAGGAGTCGATATGCCTGAATCCGAATGTTAGGGATTTCTCCTTCTAATACGGGGAGAATACCTTATTTAGATGTTAAGTTAGAGTAAATAAAGAGTTACTGACATGATGTCTAAAAAATGAAATTTTCTTTAAAAAATAAAAGTTGGGCCCATTAATTTTTCTAGTTTTGGTAGACAGATGACCCATTAAATTAGGCATTAAGTCAAAAGCTTCCCATAAGTTCAATTCATGAAGGGAATTTTATTTTTTTTTTAATATTTTTTCAGATCTCAGTGGGGTCTGTAGCGCCACCCATGTCATTTTCTGCGTTTGTTTTGTAGGTTGACGAGCGAGATCCACACAAAGTCTTGCCGTTTGTGATACGGTCTTGATTAGTTTACAGTCTTCCACAGGGTCCGTCGCTTTTGTGATTGTGGATCCAAGAAAAAAAAAAGTTCCCATACAATATGATTATGGGGTCATTTGAAAATCAAGATTTGCATTGAATTTTTTTTTGTGTGACAAGTGTGCGGCGTCCCGGTACGGATCCGCATGGGGCTGATCACAAATTAAAAAGAAAGAGGAGATTTTAAAAAAGTATAAAACTCTTGGTTCATTTTTCAAAAAAAAATATATGAACATTTGAGTATTCAAAAATATATAAAAGTTTTTCACAATTCTTTCAATCAACTCCATATATAAGAAAAATTGATAAAAGACAACAACACCCTTATATTATTTTTCAAAAACTTCATTTAATAAATTGCATGAAGCATAGATTTTAATTGAAACTATTTGCATGTTCCCTGTCTAACGTCTAATCTTGCAACTAGTTTGAACTTAATATTGAAATTGGCTTAAGGGATCCAGTCTGAATCATAAAGTTTGCTTCCCATTTATAAACTTTGTTTTGTTTTGTTTATAATTGCTAGTTTCAGGGGCTGAATGTTCACAAGTAATAGATGTGATTGTAAGGAAGTGGATGGTCATTTTCATGTTTAAAAGTCATGAGTACAACATGTAACGAATATGATGGTGGACCTGACAGTCTTTGGGGCAAAAGTTAACATGGTACAAATATAAAGACGAAATGTCAACAATGTGAACAGTTGATAATACGATGCGATGAAGCTGGGACCCACCGATTAATTGTGGAAGACGGCAGCTGCAGATGGCGATCTCATTTTCTGCGTTTGTTTTGTAACTTGACGACCGGGATCCACACAAAAAGTCTTTGGTTTGCGATAAGAGTCCGTCACTATTGTGATTATATGGATCAAAGAAAAAAAAGGGTTCCCATACACTATGATTATGGGATCATTTGAGGATGAAAATTTGCCATTGAATTCTTTTTTTTTTTTTTTTTTTTTTTTTTTGTGACAAGTATGCGGCATCCCAGTATGGGGCTGATCACAGATTAAAAAGAAAGAGGAGATTTTAATGAGGTATAAAGCTTTTGGTTCATTTAAAAAAAATTTAATATGAACATTTGAGTTTTAAAAAAAAGTATAAAAACTTTCCACAATTCTTTCAATAAAGTCATATCCATAAAGAAAAATTGAGGAATGATAAAAATACCCTTATACCATTTTTTTTTAAAACTTTATTTAATAAATCATTTAAAAAAAATAATCAAGTCCAACCCAAATTACCTAGTGGGGCCCACTTCGACTACCTTTATGCATGAAAGTTTAAAAAAATTGGATTCCAAGTTATTAAAAGACTAGCTTCATTAAATGGTTATAATCATTAGAATCAAAATGACCAATTTTAAAGAGGATATAGGTTAAGAAAAGAGAAAAACCCTCCGTAAGGAAGGGTGTTTTTGTCATTTCTCAAAAAAAATTATAGAAAGGATTTGATTGAAAGAAACGTGCAAAACTTTTAGACTTTCTTGAAATATTCAAATCTTCGGAACTTGAAAAACTTAGTATGCATTAAAACACATTGACTCGTGTAACTTGCATAAAGTATATAACTCATTTAAATGGCTCTAGTTAGAGTTGACTTGGATTGTGGTTTAATATTTTGGTAGGTGTGACACTCCCGCATTGACTATAGAGAAGAAAATAAATGAGATTATATGTAGAGCCTACATACTTACTACACAAGGTAGTTTATTCTAAAGAATAGATTGTATTTTAATCATGACCACAAGATGTGTACAATTATATATATGAAGCCAACTAGTTTCAAATTCAAATCAGCACCAATTGATTTTGACTCATCCAATTTAATTTTGTTTGACCCCTCCCCCCTCTTTGTCCCCACATTTTTTGGGCCTCCAACCCGTTGCAACCCGCACCGCATTTGACCCGACTCGACCCGTGTATTTTTTATGACACGATAAAACTTAATCATGGCATGTGCGGGCTGAATATTCACAAGGTTAAAATTAGTTAATGAGGAAGGGGCCCTAGCACCGCTTTATAATATTAACCGGGAGTTGGACTTTATATATATACAAGGTATTTATAAAAGTAATTATATTTTTAGAATATTGACCCCTATAAATGCTGTTATTATTTTCATCGTTATGCATTGTACTTTAAGCATCGGTGATCAAACTCTTGAAACAACTATTTTATATGATTTCCTATATAGTCGTTAATGTTCTATGATAACCATTTTACAATAAAACTAAACCCAAATGAATATATAATATATGGATTTCATCAACAAAAATAATAAATTTCATATTTCAAAAACTAAGCAAAGAATAAAAAAAGATTTATTTTTTCATCAGATTTTGTTGAACTTTTTCTGTGGGTTTGTTTTATTATTTTTCCAATTTTGATGGGTTCATTTAGTTTTTCTGGTGATGGGGCTTAATAAACTTGTTGGTTTCTTTTATTTATTATTATTATTATTCTTTTAGTATTAGATCCTAATGGGTTTGTTTATTTCTTTTAAGTTGCTTATACAATGGAATATTTTATAAATTCTTGCCTTTATTTTATATTTCTTGATTTTTAAATGGGTATTTTAAGCTTTCTTATGGGATTATTAAATTATTATTATTTTTAGTTTCGTTGGGTACCTTTAATTCATTTGCTGATGGGTTTTCAAGGGTTTATATTTTTCTTAATTCACTTTTATTACTTTAATTTTTGGTTGTTGCGTAGTGCATGGATGTTTTCACTATTGAATTGTCTTTATATTTCTTTATTACTTTATAGAGGATTCTCTTAGTTTTGTGGCATTAGGTTTTCATAGATTGTGAGTTTCTTTTTTCCCCTCTTCAGTTTCAAATTTTGGGTATTGGGTTCTCCTTGCTTTTTGTTTTTTTTTTTTTTTCTCTTTTAAGTCACTTTTTATCATGATGTTTTATTTGAATTCTCATTTTTATGTTGTATTTTTTTTATTTCTTGTCATTATGAGTTAATTATTTATTTTACTTCCATTGGGTTCTTTTAGTTTTCATTGTGGGCTCTTTTTATGGATTTTTCTTATTTCTTTCGTGGCTTTAGATTTTCATTTTTGAGTATTAGGTTATCATAAGTTAGTTTGGTTCTTCTAAATTTCTTTTATCATTGTATTGTATATAGATCTTTATTTATATATTTTTTTATAATTACCTTTTTTAATAAAATTTGTTTCATTTTATTATTATTATTTTAATTAGTTCTCACTTCCAATAGGTTTTTAGTTTTTTTAGAGGATTTTACCAGAAAAAAACACTTAATATGCACGTGGGACCCGATCAAGAACTTTAGATGTTGTTACACCAATTAGAACAATTGGACCGAAAAACCCTTCTTTTTTACCAATTTGGCACGTGGTCGGTGCTGACCTTAATTTACACCACCTAAGGTCAGTGCTGATCCTGTTGTCATAAAAAGTTACAATTCTATGTGAAAAAAATTAGAAAACATGCATCGGCACCGACCCTGTATCAAAATTAGGGCAAGAAAGTTGCCGACTAAATTTTCAATGCAGCCAAGCTTGGCATACATGTTTAGAAGAGAAGTATTAACAAAAAACATGCGAGCAAAACTCACTCTTTGCAATATGGGCATGCACCATTTTACCCATTAAACATAATCCAGCCCAATGCAAAACTGGATAACAGTGGTGTAAGCGAATTTATCCATAATTACTCCATGATTTTGCATTTGGCAGAAGTATTTAAATCCATCAAGAAAAAAATCATTCTCTGTCTATCCAACAACCATGACCGTCCAAGATAATACATTTCATTCAGGCATTTGATCGAACAAGCAACGGGCTTAGTCGATTTTGGAGCACTTGCCGTACATATGAGTGAGATGATTGTACAAAACAATTCTTTTATCCGCGTTGTCGTGAATGAAATTGGATTTTAAAAAGAACCCATGAAGTGCTTTCCCTTGTTGGATTGACCTGTTATGTGCACAATCGCACAAAAGATGGATGAAGAAGGGTTGCACTTGTGGGTCATTATTGTTGGTTTTTTTTGAAGCTACATGGACAGAGACAGTTGGTGTAGAAGTATAGCTTATGAGGATTTGGATTTGATGAGATTCTCGGCGGGTGGTGGTTGTTGGAGGAGATGGAAGTGCTGTTATCTTTATATTGGAAGAAAAGGGAGGGTTTCGAGTTTGGAATCTGAGAGAAGAAGAAGGAAGAAAAGAGAGGGTTTCGAGTTTGGAAACTGAGAGGAGAAGAAGTTTGAGAAATGCATAAGCCAAGGGTATAGCTCGTAGTCTATAGACAACGTTAGTGCTCACACTACAGAAGATACACTACTGCTTACATTTTTCATTTGTATACTAAAGCATTATACTCTTCCCGTAAACCTTACCTTAATTGGCTAGAAATATTAATATGTGAGTGTGGAAAAAAAATCTAACTTTATTTAAAATAAAGAAATTCTTAAAATATTACATCACTATTGGGTTCCAAAACACCAGCCTCATTTTCGGACTTTTTAAGGATGTAGTTTATCTCACTTTTCTATATGGTTTTTTTTTTTTTTTTTTTTTTCTCTTGAAGGCTTATTCAATTTGTGATTTGGATAGTTCAATATTTTCATAGAACTAATAAACCCCTGGGGTGTGAAGTATAGATTTTGAGGGAGCTGTGAAAAGACCAAAAACAATCTGATTCCTATTTTTCTAAATTTTTACTGACCTTACTAGTTAAAAATATGGTCAGTGCCGACGCAACTTTTCTATTTTTTTCACACAGAGTTGTAACTTTTCATGACAATAGGGTTGGCACCGACCTTAGGTAGTGTAAATCAAGGTCGGCACCGACCACATGCCAAATTGGTAAAAAAAAAAGAGGATTTTTTGGCCAAATTGCTCTAATCGGTGTCGACGCAGGTTTTCTATTTTTTTCACATAGAGTTGTAACTTTTCATGACAATAGGGTCGGCACCGACCACTTGCCAAATTGGTAAAAAAAAAAAGAGAGGGGGGGGGGGGGGGGGGTTCGTTCTAATTGCTCTAATTGGTGCAACAACATCTAAAGTGCGTGATCGGGTCCCAAGTGCACATTAAGTGTGTTTTCCTGTAAAATCCTCTTTTTTATTATGGTTTTTCATGAATTTGTGGGTTCTTTCGTCTTTGCCCTTTTGTGCTCCATTTTCGAGTTTTTTTTTCTCATGGGTGTTTGATTCTTTTAAATTGCTTATGTTATTGAGTTGATTATGGATTTTCATTTCTATGTTTTATTTCTACGTGTCTTTCAAATCTTATTGGATTTTATCGATAGTTTATATTATTTGTTTGTTATGATTTTGTTTTTTAGTTTTCTTGGTCATTAATTTTCAATTTTCATGGGCTTGTATTTTTTTTAAAATTATATGGTATTGGGTATTGAATTCTTATGGACTCCTTTTGTTTCCCTCTCTTTCATACTATAACCTTTTGCATTTAATTTTAAAGAAACTGAGCGTAATTTCTTTTTTATAAAATTTAATATTATGATTATATTAGCACGGGCATGTTTTGTTAAGGATCGTAACACACGCGCGATTTATGAGACACAAGAAATCACACAGACAATCCACGAGACACAGATTTACGTGGTTCATCAAAGTTGCCTAATTCCACGGGTGATTCACACCGGTTCACTATTATTAGAGATCACCTACAAGAGTACAAGCCCTCAATGTCTCTCTTGCTTTCTCTCAATCTCACTGTAAATACAATGCTCCCAGTATAAATACATTAAGCCCTAAACCTCTAGACACCTACAACCATCCGATCTGGCCTTATAAAAGATGGTTCCGATTAAATCAACAAATTACAGATAAACCCTTGTAATTAAATAAAATCAAGATCAGGCTTCACCAACCCATCAATCTCCCACTTGAAGACTGATCATAGTGAATGTCTTTGACAATAGCGGAACACGGCTTAGAATCTCGACGCTAGAAGAGAATCAAGAGATTAGAGAGAGAACTGAGAAGAGAAAACTAAGGCTATTGGGAAGAAGAGGGTAGCGACAAGCTCTAACGATGCCGTTTAAAGGAGACCTCTAATGATGTCGTTCAGCAGAGACCACCAATGATGTTTTTCGAAGGAGACCTCATCGTTCGGTGGAGAAGAGGGCATTTGGCAAAGAAGGGGGGAAAATCGCCCTCTCGTCCCAAGCCGCTAGGAGGAAGATGGGAAGAATATGGGAAAGAAACAGAGAAACCTAACGATGGCGGCCAAGCCCTAATGAGATGGTTGCCAAGAAGAAGGAAAATAAAGAGACTAAAGAGATGAATGATGTCGTTTGGCAGGGTGTCCTTCACCCTATCTTTTAACTAGCATGACGATATCGTCAAGGGGGTAAAATCGTCTTTTTATAATGTACGACACCCTTGATTAAACTTTATGGGATATTTCTTAATCCATCCGACTAATTAAAGTTTATGAACAACTTTTACGCAAAAATCCCTTAAATCATTTATCCATCTTTAATTTTAAATTTTTTAATAGGATTAAAATTCTTTAATTAGATGGGTTATACTTACCCAACTTTCTACTGTCACGAATCATCTTAACCCAAGTTACTCGGCATGCATAATTAATATATTTTTCTTTATCTTCTTTAGGTGTTGTTCAATGTGCTGGAAGAGGCGAAACCAAAGTCTTAGTTCCCATATGCTGGAGCTCTTGATCAAGATGCCTCTAGACAGAGCCAAGAGGAATTTATAATGTTCCCCTTCATTTCCCAGACTCTAAAATGGATATTTTGGCACTTGAAAGAATGAACCAGTCCGGGGAGGTGGTTTAATTAATACCCCTGTTCCCATCCTTTTGTCAACTTAAGTATCCCTTTATCCACTCCATGGATTTTCACACGCGCGTCTTATGCCTCCAATCTTGAAGTGCATATTTTTCTTGTCAAAGACTAGCTCCCTCATTTTTCTCTACTCTGCTTCCAGCCACTTCTGTTGACTGAGAACGGTTTGAGAATGGTGAATCCTTGGTCGTTGTCTGGTGGTTCTTTTTTTTGGTGAAAGCTAATTGATTACCTAGGGTTTTAATCCGGGGTAAGGTTTTTCGAGCTGCGAACGAAGATGAATCTGAACTAGAAGTCATTTGGTTTACGATCTCTTTTTTTTTTTTTTTTTATCAAGACGGAACAAATAGTTAGAGCCGAGCCGAACCACAGTTGAAGTTGCCAAATTGTAAGAATAAACTAAAATGTGTTAAAAGTAAAGTTGTCACGCCCCCACCGTGAAACCGGGGATTATGCGTGAGATTATGGCCAATTAGAATTTTTCCAACACTAATAAACAAAATACGACCCCAATCATATCCCAAATAGATCGATGACCGCTGTAAGGTACAAACATTTTCTCAAATACATAAAACAATAGTGGAAGCTTGATGTATACAAGAGCTATCTTAAAAAGTATATTTAAGAGAAAATACTGAAATAGATTTAACTAAAGTTCAAGTCTGAAACTGTAAATCAAAAGTATTATTTACAATAAAAGGCCACACAAAAAACTTAGGCCTAATCAAAAGGATAAAGGACCAAAAGATGAATCTAATTCTAGGTAAAGCATGGAGGCTCTCATGTATAGGGACAGTACGGCTAGAAAATGCCGTCCGTACAGTAGTATAAGAGGTCATCAGACTGATCTGTCTGAATCTTCTCTGTCGTCTCCTCTTCGGGGTGGAAGGGCTCGGTACCCATACACCAAGAGTTGTATCATCAGACACGACAGTTGGCACGCATATATATATATATATAACATCAATAAATATGCAATTCTATATAGAGTGAACGATAAATAAGATCATAAGAAATGCATAGTATTGGAATCATAATGAATTTAGCAAATTAAATAGGCGGTCCACACAAGCTAATCATCACGGGATAGTATCGATGCCCACCGAACTCGAACTACGTTATGGTAGAGAAAATGCACTAGAGAAAAGCCTGGCGAAGCAAACAAAAGTGGATACATGGGAAGCAAGCAAACGATCATCAAAACATCCCATAATCAAAAGCATCCGATGGTGTATATCCATCCATCAAAATCCGAACTGCAGACAACCAAGAGTAACAGTCCTATCACAGTGGTGCCCCAGTCTAATGGTATAACTGAGTGGTGCCTCACACAAAAGTCCTATTCATACAATAATGAGGGGCTAAGTTTTCTTGTGTGAACAAGATTCATTAACAAAAGAGAGACTACTTTTCCATCATCAAATCAAGACCAAACAAACAACCTTTCTTCAAAATAAACAATACCATGAGTAGTCCTCATCAAGCCTTTAGAATCAAAGCCACTTAGCCTCAACACTTCAGTCAGGCATCGTAATAAGTGGAACACAAAAAGGGGTCCTACGTCCATCATCCAAGTTCTCCATGTGATCTCAAACAAAGTAAAGTAAACGAAGCTAAAGAACATATTCGTGACATGTAGACAAAGTACCAAACGATACAATTTGGAATCATAAGCGATAGACAATCTAATCCTAAATACAATGTTAATCTCGAAGCATCGTACAACCTACTCAGTCGATGATAGGAGTTAGAGTTCACGATACCCGAAAAAATAATCTTTATACAAAGATATAAAGGGGGGGGGGGGGGTATCCCATTGACTCACACCGTTCATGATTGAGTTAGGATGAAATCCCGATACAAGCGGAATAACCGTGAGAAAATGTCGACTCAAAACATTCTCATGTCTAGTCAAATGAGTCATCAAAATGGGTATCCAAGGTCCCACCTAAGTCTTCAAACCAATGATACAATCCCTTTCAAAAAGGGAAATTCGGTCAAGATAACACCAAGGTCAGTTAGCCAACCAGTTCGGTTAATCGAGGGGTTTACCGGTAGGGTGACCGCATAACTCTTCCAGAAATGTCACTTTTTGGAACTAGGACCAACAGATCGCCGAGCTACAGTTCGGTCAACGGAAGGGTTGACCGACTGCCCAACTCCTTCCAAAATGACGCTTTCTAGAATTGGAACCGACAGGTCGCTGAGGGTCACCGAGCTGCAGTTTGATTAACTGACACCCAGGTTCGGTTAACCAACTGCTCCTAGAATTTTGAAGCGAATTCAAAATGGGGGAGTTTCACTCCCCTCCTCCATCCACACCTGCAGACAAAGGGAAAACAGGGCCTAACCCTCTCCAAAAGCTTCAAACATCCCCAATCACAAGTCCATACACATACCCATCCAATCCTACAATCCAACCATCCATTTCATTAAAGAATTAAACCTAGTTATCATGTTTTCAAACATCTAAAGCATCATATGAGCAAATGGGACATCTAAATCATAATCAGTCCTCAAAATCAAGGAAGACAAACATATCAAAGCTAATATATAGATATCTACTTGCTTTGATGAAGAGCTTAACAAAACCAAGAAGAAATTTGGGGAAAATCTCTCTTAAAGCTCGCACTTGGAGGAAACCTCTCTCAACCCAAAAATCACTCCTACAAATGTTTGCAAAGGGCTGATGTGAGTCTACCTAATCCATTTCTAACAAAAAGGGAAGAAGGAAAGCTAAACCTAGTAGCTTGAGGAGCTTACCTTAAAGTTGGTTTCGAGTGAAAAGCTTGGAAAATGGTATGGGTGTGACCATGGAGGCTTGGGGAATAAGAAGTACGAAGCTTCATTGATGACGTCGGAGCTCTGCTTCGGTGGCCGGAAAAGGTTAGGAGGCAGTAAAGGGAAATGGGTTTTTGGAAAGAAAGAGTGAAATGCTAGATGAAAGATAAGAAGAGATAGTTGTTGGGGTTATATTAGGTTAGGCTAAAAGTTAATTATAGTTTAGTCCTGAGGTTCATTAATGAGGATATTTGGACCTCTTCGACGTGTCGAATTGAAACGCGACTAAAGGCTAATGTTCATAAAATGCCAAGACCTACCCGATGCACCCAAACTCACAAAAACTCATAATCTCATAAAAATCCCTGAAAACTTTTCGAAATTTCAAACAAACCCCCCAACTCTACCCAAACGCACTTGGACTAGCGCGAGGCTTTGCACGCGTGATCCACACGTCAAACCCGACTCGCTAAAACTCTAAACACACTTAATTAACTAATCAAAAAATTAATTAAAATTAATATAGGATTAAGGTCGGGGTGTTACAAAAGTACATAAGTAAAATAAACTAAAAGTAGAATGATGGGATTAAAAATTGGAACAAAGGAAATAAAGTTCTACTTCAATGCGCATGCCATACATGATACAACCAAGGATCCCGGGCTAAAACTAACCTCCCAGCCAATTTGGTGAAAATGTTGGTGCCCCTTTTTTACAAAGAGATCAGAAGGACCAAATGCATGGGAAAGACTCTAAAGTCAACCAAAGTCCTATTAGACATCTATTTTTCTTCCAAAAGATGAAATAGAAATAGAGATGAGGAGTTAAGATATCTCAACAGAGATTGCTGGGCTGTGGTACATCAATATATAGCAGGATCCACAGAATTTATAGTTGGGGATCCACATGTATCAATATATCATCAAGATGAAATTGTTAAGACAAGTATATAAAAAAAAAGATTGTTTGTCAAGGAAAACCACTGTAAATTTCATATATATATATATATATTTATGAAATTGTTGCTTAAGGAAAACCACTGTACATTTCATATTTTTTTTAAGAAAATGTTGCTTAACATAATCATCTAATTAATTACAGTCAATCATTGACTATAAACAGACCTTTCCTCTCTATATCTAGATCTTGTTTTGGCTTTCCCAAATCTGTACTTGTTTTGTCAAATTCTCTTTCTTTCTAAGTAATCCTTCAAGACTGGTGTCATCTAAAGCTGGAGGCAAAGTACATGGACTTGATTCTGCTGGAGTCTGCACCATAGATTCCACCATGAACTCTTTCACTAACCCTTTTGCTGGACAACCCATTGATTCCAAACAAAACTCAATCGCTTTTTTGGGCTTCGTGGGCTTGTAAGTCAGGAGCTTAGAGTATTCATTCAGGAGGTGAAACATGTAATCATAAACACAATCCATCTTTAATTCCTCTTGCATGAAGTTGCTTGCTGCATTTCCAATCTCTTGTGCCTGGTGGATTTATGAAGATTATGAATACAATGGCAAAAATGGGGATCGCTGAAGGTGAAGAATAAATCTGTTAATTAATGCTTGAGGCCATGGCCACACACAAATTGGCATATCTATCCAGCCCAGAGAGAAGGGGGTCCGGTCTGGCCCTCAAAAAGTCTCTAAAATGGGGGCTTTTGTTTCGGAGGGAAAAGCCCAAAAGCTGAGCTTGGACATCTCTTTCCAGGCCCTGGAATTTGAGGGTTGGGCATGGACAATACAAACTCGACTTGGCCCTCCTATTCCTCTTTATTTTATATAATGGGAAATATTTAAATACTCCCCATAATAGAAAATATTCAAGTGCATCAAATGGTGAGGGACACTCTCCTTTTGGAAAGTGTCAAGTATAAAAAGGGGAGTGTCAAGTACATAGGACTCCCCTTTTTGTACTTGACACTTCTCAAAAGGAGAGTGTCCCTCACCAAATTGGTGAGGGATGGATGCACTTGAATACTCCCCATATATAA
Organism: Litsea cubeba; assembly: GCA_012931725.1. Taxonomy (NCBI): domain Eukaryota; kingdom Viridiplantae; phylum Streptophyta; class Magnoliopsida; order Laurales; family Lauraceae; genus Litsea; species Litsea cubeba. The sequence goes on from CM022948.1 coordinate 11,530,217, forward strand.
TATACATTTATATATATATTTAAATATATACTTAAATGATCTTATAACAATCACTCAGCAATAGTAAAATGAGGATATGAAGGCTATTTTACAACCCCATAACTATGACAAAATACCCTAAAATTAAAACCTTTACACTCGCATCCTTCATTTCATCTCTCTTTAATTAATTATCTACATTATGTATGATAGTTGACGCACAAGCAATAAGTGTTGAATAGTTTCTTCCAACCCTTTTCTACTTTTAGGCCTTTTATATTATATATATATATATATATTTGCTACTGCAAAATACTTTTTCCTGTATAGAGTAATGTAGGATGCCAACCAAGTAATAAAGATAGTTTACATGAGAATGGAACTTCAAGGATATGTGGTAATCAAAATATCATTTTAATTAGATAATTATGACTCTCAAATTTTAAAAGTCTAAACTAATAGTGGTTTCTTAAGTGTAATTATTTTTGTGATTGAGATCCAACAATTCTTAATAGTACTCAAATTGGTGTTAAATTGAATATAATGTCAATTCACAAAAAGTAGGTGAAGGTAAATAATTCAAACTTTCATAGAATGATATTTTACGTGAAAATGCCTATAAAAGGTATGAGATAAAATAAACTCTTTAATCACTTTTCTGAAAACAATAAATAAAATTGTACATCGATCTAGAACCTAAACCTAAGTCAAGAAAGCAAATTGGCTTTGTCCAATAAAAGAAATTTTTAATGACAACTTATATTCTCCAAACATTTTCTTAGTGGTCCCTTTGCAGTAGAGGTTAGACAAGACAATGCTCGGCCGACAATCAATACTTGATTATAGTGTGAAAAAAATGAAATAATGATTTTCTTGCTTTGAAGTTGCCTGATACGTGGGAGACATTGGCTGTTTCCATGAGCAACTCTACTTCAGATGGTGTGTTATCAATGAGTCAGGTAACTAGCAGCTCGTTAAATGAATAAAGAAGAAGGAAAACTGTGGGATATATAATGCACATGCCTTTGTTACTAAAAAAAGGGGGAGGAGTAAGAGTAGGGGACCAAAGGGGGGTTGTGGCAAGTCCAGAGGTGGAACACAGACTAAGAAAAAGTCTAGAAAATGCTTTCATTGTGGCAAGGAGGGACACATTAAGAATAATTGCTTTGCCTTGAAGGAAATGAAAGAAGCCAGCAATGAGCAGAAGAATGACACTAACACTACAGCTATTTTGGATATTGAAGTAATGGTACTGGCTAGTGAAGATGAAGAGTGTTTGAGTGTTGCAGATGATCAGGTTGAGTGGGTTGTTGAGATGTACAGCAGCATCCTACCATGCTACTTTCTTGTAAGGAGATGTTCACGATGTACAAAGCATAGGACTTTGACTTTGTGAAGATGGGCAACACAAGTCATTCGGATATTATTGGGATCGGTGATGTATGCATTCAAACTGATATTGGTTGCACAATGACGCTGAAAGATGTGCGACATATTCCTGATATGCGGTTGATTCTGATTTTCTGGACTTCATTGGACCGAGCAGGTTTTGAGAGTTACTTCGGAAATGGCAGGTGGAAACTCATTAAAGGGTCTCTTATTTTTGCGAGAGGGAAGGCGTGTAGTACGCTGTATAAGACACATGTGAAGCTATGCAAAAGTGTGTTGAATGATGTTGAAGACAGATCCTCTCCAAATCCGTGGCACAAGATACTTGGACATATGAGTGAGAAAGGACTGCAATTATTGACAAAGAAAGATTTAATTCATTACTCCAAAGGAACATCCCTTGACCCTTATGATTATTGCTTGTTTGGTAAACAACATAGGGTTTCTTTCTCTAAAACATCAACAATAAAATCTAATTTGTTGAATTTGGTATATTCTAATGTTTGTGGTCCCATGGAGGTGGAGTAATTGGGTGTTAATAAGTTTTTTGTCACATTTATTGATGATGCATCCAGGAAAATCTGGGTTTATGGGTTGAAAGCGAATGATCAGGAGTTCCAGGTATTTCAGCAGTTTCATTTCATGGCTGAAAGAGAAACAGGAAAGCTCTTGAATGGCCTCCGCACAGATAATGGTGGCGAGTACACATCCAACCAGTTTGAAGGCTATTGCTCGAAGCATGGTATTCGACATGAAAGAACAGTTCCGGGTACTCGACAGCACAATGGTGTGGCAGAGAGAATGAACCGCACTATTCTTGAAAGGATAAGATGCATGATTAGAGTGGCACGACTACCCAAGCCATTTTGAGGTGAAGCTGTTCTGAATGCCGTTTACCTGATTAACAGGTCTCCCTCAGTTCCTTTGGATTTTGACCTTCTAGAGAGGATATGGACAGGAAAAGATGTTTCTTATTCTCATTTGAAGGTGTTTGGGTGCAAGGCTTTTGCACATGTACCAAAGGAGCAACGTTCAAAGCTGGATGATAAGGCAGTATGTTGCATTTTTCTTGGCTATGGTGGAGCTGAGTTTGGCTACAGGTTATGTAATCTAGATAATAGAAGAATTATCAAAAGTAGGGATGTGGTGTTTCATGAAGACCAGTTCTTTGGAGATATTGAAAAGACTGAAAAGTTTAATGATGTTGTTGATGGAGTGGTTGATCTTACACCGACTCTTTCTCCAGTGCAGACTATAGGTGGGCCAAGCGATTCAGATCGTGATGAGGCGCAGGGGTTGCCAAATGAAAAAAAACGTCTGCAAAAGTAAAAATAAAAATAAAAATAAAATAAAAGTATTTTGCCGACGAAAAAAAACGTCGGCAAAAGTAAAAAAGAAAAATAAAAAAATAAAATTATTTTGCTGATGAAATAAAAACGTCGGCAAAAGTAAAAATAAAATAAAATAAAATAAAATAATTTTACCACTACCAAAAACGTCGGCAAAAGTAAAAAAGAAAAATTAAATTTTTTCTTATTTTTCCGACAAAATCAAAACGTCAGCAAAAGTAAAAACAAAAATAAAAACAAAAACAAAAATATTTTATACACGACAAAAAACGTCGGCAAAAGTAAAAAATAAAAATAAAAAAAATAAAATTATTTTGCCGAAGCAAAAAAAAAAGTCGGAAAAAGTCAAATAATGATCGGTAAAAATATATTTTTTTCCGACGAAAAATAATTTCGTCGAGAAAATGTTTTGCTGACAACTTTTTAGCGACGTCTGGCCGACAGAAAAATACTTTTACCGACGAAAATGTGACTTTTGGCGACGAAAATTTTCGTCGCCAAAAGTTCAGGTTCTTGTAGTGCACGACTTTTAGGCTGTATACTGAGCTTCTAGCTATCCTAAAGGATGTCTCTTACAACTTTCTCCTACTCTAAGCTCTAGAATCATATCGATAGATCCTTTTCTTCTCTAAAGCTTCATCAAGTTGCTGCGCTGAAGTTTTTACTTTAAAGTTTCTTTCTTCTACTCATTTGAAGTAGATTCAACTTGAGGAGGCTATCAAGGTGCTTGGTTCATGCACGGTGAAGGTGTATGGCAAGTAGTCTGCAAGATCAAAACAGTCTTTAGGTTGAGTTGCAATTGAAAAATGATTGAGAGTTTTCTTGTAACTTTCAATTTATCAGTGCTTGGTTTGTGTGTTGGCCTAAATGATAAGGCGCGCCCGTGGTTTTTTCCCGAGTTGGGTTTTTCCACGTATACATCAAGTCCCCTTCTCTCTGTGTGGTTGCTTGATTTTAATTGGAATTAGGTTTAATAATTACTAGTTTAATCTTTGGTTTAATGGAGAAATAGTTTGTTGGGATCTTAGCCTGTGTCAAAGCTGGATTTCCAAATGTAAAAGAAAATATCAAAGTCTAAACAAATATAATGAAGAATTGAGGAGGGTTAGTAGATCACCTCTTGCATGCGGTTGTTGCCCCAGTCGACGGCGAATTTTATAGATTTGCACTTGTTTTCATCACTTATTGGCCAATAATGTTGCAAGGGCATCAGACCTCTTGTGAAGAAGTCAAAAAATTTAGTCTTCACGAACAAAGTAAGAGAATTGCAAGCTAGAATGTATTTTTCGCTAACGGACCAAGCCCTCCCTTCTATGTAAATCTTAAATCTGGTATGTATCCATTTTTCAAAACAAATCCATATATTATTAGATAAACAAAAATAAGAGAATAAAAAAGTAGGAACACACTATGAAGAATTGAAGTTGAGGAACAAGTTGGTATGCAAATCTACCTGTGAGTACATTGGCTTGCTAGATTAGAGTCCTTAAATTCTTGCTGGCTTTCTTTGATCCAGTCCTATAGATATATACGTACTCTATCAGTATGTATGTATATATGTATGCATTTTATATCAATGTAGAAAGTGTGTGCGTCTGTGATCCACCGCCATTTGTAACATCTGGGGTGGAGAATAAGAAAGGCCACAAAATGCTGCAGTTGATTCCCTCTTATATCCACTTCTTATAGAGTCATGAACAGACTTCACATTTATTTAATTGGATATTCCATAAATGTGTGGTTATAAAGTGGGCACTATATATATATCTATATATTTGTATTATTCATCGATGATGTGAAAATACTGCACACTAGAAGTACGAAAAAGATGGTCCAATTGGCACTGAATAGCTAGGCTTGGTTGAAATGTGTCCAATTGGAGGACTTCCTCTTTGACGCATGGCCCATTAAAGCATTTTGCCGTCCACTGTCCAAATGGGTTGTCCATGGTTCCATAACCAATGAATGTGGTATACAAGAGATGTAACAATTCTTAGGAGAAATATTCTTTTACATTGACGTGTTCATGTTCATCACAAACAGAAAAAACTAAAGGTCCAATGAGGCTGAAATTTGCATGAGAGACTTCAATAAGACCCACGTACATTTGGGCTATTAGCTTGTAATTGCTTGTCTTTTGTTAATGAGTTTTATGAGCTCACTAATCGAGTTTCAAAGACTCATACCTGTGCATACAAGCGAGCGTTCCAATCATGGGTCATAGATAAGTTGCATTTGAGGAGGTCTTGCCTGATAGCTGCCACCCAAAAGTTCCCCTTCCAATAAGCATAGGGTTTCCTGTCTACCCATTTGAACCTCTCATTGCCGTGCTTTAAATCCTTGAACAATTGTTCCCAGGGCTTGATGTTGACCTCAGGCCTGTAAAGATATTTAGCCTTTTAAACACATATATTGGCATGTTGATTTATTGATGTAGACCTCAGGCCTGTAAATGAAACTAGATTTGCACAGATGAATACAGGCCGGGCAGAGCTAGTTATTAGACAGGCCATAAAAGCCTACTTGTTTTCCTTAGATCCTTTACATGACTCTTGCTTTTATCTTTCATCTCTATGACACCTTTTTTAGGCTCATCGACCTAAATTCATAGGAGTATAAGAGAGAAACTTCTTAACATTAAAGACTGTAGTCGGAAGCCTAATGATTGGGAATTCCAATTTCTCGCTTTAATGAAATATTGGTTTTATCGACTACCATTAACTTGTGGAAGCATAATCATTGGTCATTCATCATGAGCTTAGATAAGCAAACTCTATAGTTAATGCTTTAACCAAACAAGGGGTCAATAAAAGTTTTCCTTATAGCTAGTTTTTATCATGTTATTGTAGTGTGGTACAATACTCTAGTGTTCTCTCTCTTCCTATTGTTGCCTAGTTGTTGATTCTTTCTTTGGAAAAATCTCAAATAAGGCCATAATTTTTTTTCTTTATTTCAAAAAAGGACAAAAGTTTAAATTTTTTTTTTTTAAATCAGGGCCTAAGTTATCCAATAATTTTTCAATTAAGGACATCCGACCATTTATAGATATTTTTCGGCGACTTTTCCCTTAGCTTTCTTTAAATATCTAAATTACTCTTTATTTAAAGCCATGGAATGCTTCTGACAGCCACTATAAGTCGCTGCTCCCCATGCGGAGCTAGTTGTTGTCAGTCACTATGAATACTACAATGAAGGAAAGAAGGAGAAGATAAAGGAAGTAGACGGGGCCGGGGTTTTGTTTCAATGAAGGGTGATTTGGTTATTTTAAAAGCATAGAGGAAAAAAGTTATCGAAAAGTACTTTTGAACGACCAGTTGTCCTTAACTGAAAACTTAGGCCCTAATTTAAAAAGTTTTGAAACTTGTAACTTTTTTTAAAATAAGAAAAAAACTTAAAGCATTATTTGGAAATTCTTCTTCGATCTTTCTTTCTATACTCTCTCTTTCTTATAAATGTTTTTATTACCCATAGAAAAAAAGAAATTAATGCTTCTAGAACTTTTTTGCTAACAAGAAGCAAAACTTGCCATGTTAGGTAACATTTGGCAGGAGGCCCCAAAGGGCCTACTAGCCATCTACCAAAATTATTTTTCATCAAAATCTGAATCATAGAGTCCAAGGCTATGAAATTAAGGATCAAAATAAAGATATGTAAAGACCCACAAACATCATTCAAAATAAATGGCTAATAATATCTAATTGAATAAATTTTTGGTAGGTGGCTAATAACCCCTTATATTTCAAAGTGCAGTAGACTCCATCAATGCCACGGTTTGCCTGACTATATCGAGTCAAGCTAGTGTATAGAAGGACAAAAGACAAAAAAAAAAAAGAAGAAGAGATAATTATATGCTCCTGTAGGTACCATGTCGATGACATGCTACTCATGTAATTTCCCAAATCCCACCCCACTTAGAGCGTCGTGCACAATTAAATTGACTTGTAAGTAGCTAGTAAAGATACATATTATCATAAAATGGCCAATTTAGCTGCATATATTACTAGGATTAGAGTGTAATTTGGGTCATCTATTAAACACAATGGTAGATGTGATATGAGCGAGTTTGGTCAAATAGAGTGAGCACCACACCATGCATATGAAATCAGGCCATGACCATTTATTTTTCCATAAAGTAAAAAAGAAGTGTCAGCATGTTTACCAGCCCCAGAAGGACCAATCTGGAAAGACTATATCTAGCGTCTCACTGTCCTTGCAATAGGCAAACAAGGGAGGTGGGGCCCTTCCATCCTTCCCCTTGTAGTCACGTGACCTCACAACAGGCCCGTCATTGCAGTCAAACATCAGGTCCAGGTCCGGGACCCGACCCGGATACCGCCTCAGGAGCTGTATGATACCCCACAATGTGAAAACATCTCGGGTCTGGAAAGCTTTCCCGAACGTCTCCACATAGATCCTCCCATCCAAGATCACCAGGCGAAAATTTGCGGTCGGCCTTGCCCTATCCACCATCTCCTTCGAGATGCCCGTAACATTCCAGGGCCGTAGATCTTCGTGTATCCAGCGAAAGTACTCGGGGCAGGATGGAGATTTCACATTGTCATAGATTTTAGCCATTGATGTTAGGTTGTGAGCCCGGCAGGTTGCTGTCTGGTTTTCGGGTGGACAGAGAAGAGGATTCATCTGCTTGATGCTGCTTATGATGTTCTGCAATATGACATTCTACAAAATGGAAGTGAAGGGACTGGTTTCAGTTGGATAGAACTGCTGTAGACAATTGGGTTGAGGATTTCTTGATTTGGGTCACTACTAGTAAATCCACATTGGATGGTAATCGGCTTGGATTTCGCCGGACTTTGGCCCAGTTATAGCAAGCTTGTCATGGGTATTTTAGCCCAATGGGCCTCTCTTGGGCTTCTAATTACATGGCCCATTTAAGAAATAGATCAAACTGGAGCCTTAGCATTACAATCAAACAGGGTAGCTCTACAATATGCCTATTCATATGTAGGGTACATATACCTGCAAGTATGCATGCGTGCGTGGTGCGACTTGTGAGCACTTCTTGATCATGGTTTGAACTTTGAACATATCAAAATTGGCTTACTGGTTGGAGCATGTGGTGTGAACATATCAAAATGGGCTTACTGGTTGGAGCATGTGGTGTGTTCATCAATATGTTCGTATAGCAAATCTCATAAAAGGGTCTAACCGAATTATGGTCTCATAAAAGGCTAAGAAAAATGCCCAACTGATGGGCTAATGAGGGGAAGGACAGGGTGTCCCACGGACTTCCATTTCTGTCAAATAAAATTTAATATTTTGATAATCCAGGCTATCTCCCACTAGACCAGTGCAGGAGCCCGGCAATATCTAATCCCTAGGGGCACATACAAACCCTTTTATCCATATGTACCTTGAATTATATATAGCTTAAATACCGCAAAAGATATCGTCTCTAACTTCATTAGAGATACTATTGCAGGTGTAAGTGCTTCTCAAGGACCAAAGGAAGCAGAGACGAGGTGATCTCACTAACTCTTTTTGTTGGATTATGTCTTGTATTCTTGTTTACAAGAGTGGTCCATTGGGTAAGCCAATGACCGGGTCGGGGACAAGGGTATTTTGGTCATTGTAATCGGGCTTTTTTTGGCGGCCAAGAAAGCGGAAATTATATATATATATATAACCCTAGACTCTGAAAAGAGTCAAGATGTAAGGCATTGCTCTCTTGTTGTGAAGGTCGGCAGCTTTGCTTAACCACGTAAAATCATCATATCTCTCTCTCTCTGTTGGCATGATGATCGATCGCAGGTTTCGCGCTTCCGCACGCATGCACAACACTTTTAAAGGCTAAAGTCAAGGGTCTCTCCAAAGTTTATACTTTCTCGAATGCTAAGGAGGTGGTTCATGCGATCAATGGAGGGTTCAACATTAACCCTATTGCTCGGAATATTATGGCTTTAGTTTCTTATTTTGGTTATGTTAATTCTTTTTCCTAGGAAGTTGAATGTTGCAGCTCTTCTTCTTGCAAAGTTGAGCTACTCTATCAACAAAATGACTTTTTGTGGGGTAGTGACCCTGTACTATTTTTTTTCACCCATATCATATCCATAAGAACAACTTTCCATGCACCCCACCCTTAAATCATTATTAGTCATCTAAGTGGGCCCCATAAATTAGAGAACATTACCCAGTTGGCTATTGGATGGAGATTGTATTTTAAAGAGTTTGGAAGGTGATCAGGAACCTTATCAAATTAAACTAAAATCATATGCGAAATCTTAACTTACACAATTCAACTTCTAGGACATCACTTTACACTAAAACTTGTTTTTTATGGGAGAGAATGTCACAACCTAAGCTTCTCTTTCCACATCCCTTCTCTTTCCAAAATTTCTCTTTACACTACCCCATTGTTCCAAAAATACCCTTCTCTCCCTTCTCAGTCCATTCCCCTTCTTCTCCCCTCCCTGTTGCCGCCCTCCGCCCGCCACCCTCCGCCTGCCGCCCTCTGCCCTCTCCCTCTTTCCCTCTCCTTCTCTTTCTCCCATTTCCTCCCCCTCCCTACCTCCGCCCTGCCCGTTGCCCTCTCTCCCTATCTCCTCTCCTTCTCTCCTCTCCTTCTCACTCTCTCTCCGTCTCCTTCTCCCTCCATCCCTCTCCCTCTCCCTCCTTTTCTTTGCCGCCGCCCTCTGCCCTCTCCCTTTCCTTCTCCCTCCCTCCCTCCGGCTGCCCAACCCGCCGCCCTCTCCCCCTGCAGCAGTGCTGGAGTGGTTAGGGTGAGTGTATAAAAAGTTGGGAAAAGTGAGATTCTGATAGATGTCTTTTTAGGTAATTTTACAAAGAAATATATTTGTCACGTAAAAAAAATGTTAAAAGAGAAGCTTGGATTGTGGTATGAGTGCTGCTACCTACACACTACAAAACCCTTTCTACACACTACATTTTTTTTAAAAAAAATAAAAATAAAAAAATTCCTAAACTACCCCTATCCCTCTCCTTCCCTCCCTCTTCCTCTCCTTCCTCCAGCAACCCAGCCACCCGCAGCTCGACCTATCTCCCTTTCCTTCCTTCCCTCCCTCTTCATCTCCCTCCTCCGGCAACCCAGCCAGCCCTCGCCCTCATCCCCATCCCCAGCCCACCCCCCACCATCTCCTCGGCCCCTCTCCCTCTCTCTGGTCTCACTCTTTCTCCCCCTCTCTCATCGATCTCTCCCTCCCTCCCATTCTCTTTCTCCCTCCGCCCGCTCCTTCGCCAGCCACCCCCAGCTCCTCATCCCCATCCCCTCCGCCCACACCCACCACCTCCGCCCCACTCCCCATCCCCCACCATCCCCTCTGCCCACACACACAGATAGAGGTGGGCCGGAGATCGAGCCCCTGGCTCGGCGACGAAGGGGAGCGGTCGAGCGGCGGGAAATAGAGTAAAAAGAGGGAGAAACAAAGGGAAAAAGAAGGAGAGGCACTGTGCGGCGAGGAGCTGGCCGGAGATCGAGCACCTGGCTCGGCGACGAAGGGGAGGGGTCAAGCGGCCGGCGGCGGCGGAAAATAGAGCAGAGAGAGGGAGAAACAGAGGGAAAGAGAATGAGAGGAACTGGGCGGCGAGGAGTTGGGGGTGGATGGCGAAGCAGTGGGCGGAGGGAGAAAGAGAAGGGGAGGGAGGGAGAGATCGATGGGAGAGGGGGAGAAAGAGAGAGACCGGAGAAAGGGAGAGGGGCCGAGGAGATGGTGGGGAGGCTGGCTGGGTTGCCGGAGGAGGGAGAGGAAAAGGGAGGGAAGGAAGGAAAGGGAGATGGGTCGAGCGGCAGGTGGCGACGGCTGTTGGTTTGCCGGAGGAGGGAGAGGAAGAGGGAGGGAAGGTGTGGGATAGGGGTAGTTTAGGAATTTTTTTATTTTTATTTTTATTTTTTAAAAATATAATGTGTGGAAAGAATTTTATAGTGTGTAGATAACAGCTCTATGAGTATTAGGAGCTCCCTTTTTACGACCTGCCATCTTTTTAAAAGAGTACGGAAGGTTAGGATCCATCTCAAACTCAAAGGACTATTACTGGCCTACTTCACCACGAGTCCTAGCTAAACACGTTAAAGCCATGCAGGGCCTCAACTATCACCAAGCCATTCACCTTCAATGCGCTCTCTCTCTCTCTGAAGAAAGTTGCAAAGAATCTCATCTTGCTGCAATCTAGGGATATTTCAGAGAAATATTAGGGATGGAGATTTGCAAAGTGGAAAGATTTACTTACACCATCAATCCAACGAACTGAGAAAAAGGCACCTGTGAAAATTGCGAACACGAACAACAGCGTAGTCTTTGCAGGCGCTTTATTCAGCGTCCAATTCATTGCCTTCGTTACATGCTCGTATGCACACCAAAATCCCAACATACCGCCTCTTCACCCCAGATCCGTTACGATATTTTATCAGAAACTAAAAACTATATCTGATTAAAGTAAGGAGAAAGAAGATGAAATTAAGTAATCGAGTTTACTCACTGATTTTTCTCACTTATCTCGTGATCGATCCTGTACAGAATCTCCTCTTACAGTGATGTTTGGCTGCTTTTAGCGCATTTCCAATGGAACCGTACCTGCTAGTCCGTTTTTAGTTCCTGCTACTTTTCTTCCTCTTCTTGGGAACTTTTGCTAGTTTATAATTGCTAGTTTGTTCCTTTGAGTATCCATGTCTTACTTTTCAAGCATTGGTTTGACGGGCACTGGTTTCATGACATACTCAATTGACAAAATAAATAAAGTATGCCACAGTAGATCCTATGTGCGTTTAGTAAATAGAAGTGCGACCCACCTTAATGAATCCAAACTGGCCAACATAAAGATTTCTCTTGTTATTTGAATCAGGCCAAAACCTGAGACCTGTCTTCACAATGTTCACAACTAACAGATCTGATTTTAAGGAATTGAATGGTGATTTTCATGTTTAAAAATCATGTGTACTACATGTAACGTAGTTGATGGTGGGCCTGACAGTTTTTGGGGCAAAAGTTAACATGGTAGAAACAAAGAAGAAAGGGCAAAATTGTGAACGGTTTAGATTAAGATGAAGCTGGGACCCGCTTATTGATTTAGAGGGCTTCCTACTAAAAAGTGTGAGCTCAAGGATATAAACTGTGGAAGAAGGCAGCTGCAAATGGCAATCTCATTATCTGCTTATGCTTTCTCGGTTGACGACCGAGATCCACACAAAGTCGTTGCCGTTTGCGATATGGACTTGACTAGTTTACACTCTCCCACAAAGTCCTCATGCCTGCTCGGTTGACGAGCGAGATCCACAAAGTCCTCTTTTGTGATTATGGATCTAAGAAAAAACAAAGTTTCCATATGATATGATTATGAGATCATTTGAAAATAAAAACTTGCATTGAATTCTTTTTTGTGTGACAAGTGTGCCCAAATTAAAAACAAAGAAAATATTTTAAAATGGGATAAAGCTTCTGGTTCATTTTCTAAAAAAATAAATAAAAAAGGAAACATTTGAGTATCCAAAAAAGTATAAAAGCTTTCAACAATTAGGATTTTTCCATTGGCCCAGGTAATGCTTCCCTCATTAGGCGCCCATTGGCACAATATCACAGAACCATTTCCTATGCCATGTGTTTTGGCCCATTGTAAGATGGATAGTGTGCTAAAAGAATTTATGCCTTTTATCCGTGGGGCTAAGTGATTTAAAAATCTAAACCACTCAATATAAATGTCTCTCTTTATTTGACATACAATACGACAAATTTTAGTCTAATATGTTTTGGACAAGGCCATTATAACATTGACTATATATAATATTGTTTGAAAAAATTGATGGTGCTTTTTCGCGGACCGCTTCGAGACTACCGGGGTCCACGGATGTGAGAATCTATGGGGTCCAACCCTTTCGTGATACGAAGCGAGCGAACCGTATCGATTTCTTTGGTATAAGGGTATGTCAAATTTTCTATTCTACTTAAAAATAATAAGCGGTGGTCCGTAGATCCACCTTTTCAAATAGAAAAGAAAATAATGTTTTTTCTAACTTTCATTGTACATGTGTTAAGAAAAGAGACATTATTTAGAATTTAGATACCGTGAAAGGTGAATTTCATTTGTTCGCCGTGAACGGCAGTGTTTGTGCCGTGAAGGTGATTTACAATTCAGATCAACAGGAAAGACAAGACTTGGGTTTTTTGTTCCTTGTTTAAAAATACAAATATAATGTGTAGAAATAAAATGGAATCTGACTTTACAGGAGATTACAGGTACTCACTCAGATTGACGGTCGCAAGTCATGTTTGGGTTTTCATCATCATCCTTCAGATGATAACAGATGATACTTTCAATTCTCTTAGCTCGGCTTGAACCTTAAATTTTCTGAGAGTAAGGATCAAGAAGAGATCTTATATCTAATAAAAATTTAAGTAGATGGATTTAAAAGTCGCGTCTAAGCCATGGAGATAGAAGGAGAGGGCCATAGGAGGTTGGGCCTCAAGAGTCTTCAATCACCTTCTAGTGGTGGTTGTTGCATAACTTTTTTAATGGAGGAGAGACCGTCATAGCAACGATGTAGAATTTTTGTAAGCTTTGCACATCATCATGTCCTAGAATGTTGGAAATTACCTCCTTTTATAGGCTTTTCATGGCTATGAGGGGAGTTTCTAGGTAATAAATCCATTTTTGCTCCATGATGGGAGGAGATCCACATTTTAATTTATCTTTTTTGTAAGTCATTTTACTTGATTTTTTATTGGCCGTTGGAGAATAATGAGCCTTTATTTTCATTTAAACTTCATACTGGGAGGAGTTATATGGTTTTAATACCTACTACAAGAAAATACATTTTTAGCGACGGACTTATAGCGGCAGCCGATAAATTTCGTCGCTATAAGTTACTTTAGCGACGGCCAGATTTGAACCGTCGCTGTAGTATAATTTTTAACATACTTGTACCGGCGGCCTTCACTATATCTGTCGCTAAAAACTGCAGGCACTACTAGAAAAAAGGCATTTTATATCGGCTAAAAACCGATATAAAAGACCTATAATATCGGTTTTTGAGTGAGCTTCAAACCGATATAACTGCCCCCGATATAAAAGATAAACGTAACCGATATAATAAGTGTAATATTTCATATCGGTTAAGCCTAAAGCGATGTAATATTCATATGTATTTATATCATAAATTATTATAAAACCGATATAACTTATAGCCAAACCGATATAACTTATAATCGAACCGATATAATTTATAGCCAAACCGATATAACTTATAGCCAAACCGATATAATTAATATATGTTATATCGGTTTCATATGGTTTTTTATATCGGTTTCATAATAACCGATATAACTGATTAAGAATAACCGATATAAAAAATATGAAATTGGTTTGTTATATCGGTTTCATATGGTTTATTATATCGATTTCATTAAAAACCGATATAATTTCACAATTTATTTTTTTTAATATCAAAAGAACCTGATGTACCACGACCAAAAAACCTGCAATATACCTCAAAATACTAACATCTAAACAACAAAAACCTTTGTATATATATATAAAAATTAATTTCTATGTACATATATACACATGCAAGTATAGTATAAATTAAAGTTTCTAATGTAACTGTAACTACGCCTCAAGATCAAATAAAAATTCGGCAGAATCTCCTTTGTATTTTCGACATTTCAAAAACCTAAACCCTGTCATAACCTGAAAATCAATATCAACCCTTCCAAGATATATATATATAATTTTACATATTCTGACCGAAAACCAAAACTTGCATATATAACATCACCACGCCAAATTCTAATTATTTGTAAATACTATCAAATTTTGTTTACAGTATAAACTCTGCAGATTCTACCTATAAAAAAATGAGCAGGAAAGAACTATAGGGAATCACTAGTAAGAAATGAAAATAGAAAAAAATGCAACAAAACATCACTTCTAACAGAAACAACACAAGAATTTTCAATCACTACTAAACAACAAAAACCTTTGTATATATATATATAAATTAATTTCTATGTACATATATACACATGCATGCATAATATAGATAGTTCATTCACTTCCATGTGCTGTACAACTTAACAAGCTAAGTTAAAGTAAAGCAAGAACAACAAAATCATGTATTGAGAACTACATGCACAATGCCTCCATGTAACGGCCGCTTCCCGCTTAGTCCAGAATCATAACTAATAATTAATATAAAGCTTGACTAGACAAACCTCTATGGAATATTGTATATATATATAGTATCTGCATTGTCTTCCATGGGATGTACAAAAAGTTGAACTATATATAAACAAAAAAACCAAAAGTATGTATATATGTATATACTATGTAGCATATGATGCCTCCGTGTACCGCTGCTTCCCCGATTAGTTCTCCAATGAAAAATGGACCTATAAGGCATAAATCACTTCATCAATCAATACTTTGCAAGAGAAGCCTAGCTAATATATATAGAGATATATATATGCTTCCTATCTCATGCATGAAGAACTATACAGTAAAATGAGATTTCCTGGTAAAAACGGCCACCATATGCAATCAAACACAGCTTAAACGAAATAAAGTGGTTCATAGAAAAGGTTCACATCTTTGTAGACCCAAAAACCATGGGATGTACCTAGATAGATTTTCTCAAAATTTCGGCATAGTCTCCCCTGTACGTGTGACATGTAATTTTTTTTTACAACCTGCTAGTACTTGTACATGACAAAAAAACACTTCATATAAATAACCCAATGCCCCAACACACTACAAAGTTATTCACCACTACGTCATCGGTCATACACCATTTGACCATAGCGCTTCAATGCCCCAACACACTAGAAAGATGCACCAAAAAAACTTATGTTCATTCATTTCTATATCCAATACTATGTCATTATTCCGAAAACAACATTCTCATTACAAGATACAAAACAATAAAAAGGGAAGTTGGTCCTGGCCTTTTTCAGAAACAAAGATAATTCTAAAGCAATAATGAGTCTTGTAATCAATAATGGGCCATTATCCTTAAATGTATAGTGAACATGCAAAGGGCCATTATCCCATGCGAGTCCCATCAAAGCACGGTCTCAAAATGAAAAGAATCTTTAAATGTAGAACTTGTGCCACCAAATGGAAACAAACAGTAGTAACCATCCACATATCTTTAGGTGTCATATTCCTGAAGCCAGACTATTAGGATCAAAATTTGTACTATTTTCCCTGCCAATTTGTTCACTCTGGATTGGAAGGGCATCTATACATACTATGCTCTGTTATGTAGTAAAAGTCCTCATTTATGAAAGAAGAATAAATCACAGAAGCATGAGTAAACTAAAAAAGACTACTAGGATCTGCCACATACCAGACTTGGTAATATCAAGGCACCTTCTGCAAGAATCCATGGTCTTAAACATCAGAAACTATGGGAAGAATTGGGCAACAATGAATCCAGTAAAATATCTTGCATTAAGAACTGAGGGAAAAACAAAATAAAAATTGCTATAAGAATGTAAGTGAAGAACAAAGTAAAAACAAAAACCAAAGAGAATAAGTTGACAATGTGGACAAAAGTAAAAACAACTAATATAGCCTTAAAAATAATAGAAACTACTAGCAATTTTTTCAAGTTGTCTCACTATCCATGTGGACAAAAGTACTTCTTGAAAAGGATTATGACGGATCCATGTGGACAAATTAGATTGTTTTCAACATCAACACACACATGCATCTCTTGTCAATAGAACTCTGATAGGGTCCAATCTTTTACACAATATATAACACAATCCATTCTAAAAAATGCAAGGAAATCCCCTACCCAACACCCACCACACACACATAAAAAAAAAGGTGCAATTTGATAAGAATTAGAAAGAGAGAAGAATGTAATCAAAGAATAAGCAGCATCTGATAAAATGCAAATAGTGATAGATGGCATTCTTTGAAAAAAAAAAACAAAAACAAAAACACATTCAAGGCCAAGAATAAATCACAAGGCAACTCTATGATGAATTCTAAAGATCCACAGTATCCATGTGTCTAACAAACTTTGCCAATGATCATAACTAATAATTAACATAAAGCTTGACTAGACAAATCTCTATGGAAATATTGTATATATATTTAGTATCTACATTGTCTTCCATGGGATGTACAAAAAGTTGAATTATATATAAACAAAAGAATGTGATTTATATGGAGTATTCATGAACGTGATGGCCCACTACATCAGCTACTTATATAAGTGAATCATATCCATCTCATAGAAAATAAAAGAACACAACAAACACCACAATCATAGCACATTCTATACAATGAAGCAAACTTATGCTCTTCTGACACCTCCAATTAAACCTAGCTTTTACAAATCAACTTAAGTACAAAAGAATGGATGGCAATACACAATTAACCTTGTCCATGTGAAACTTATCTATAGAAAATCGTCAAGTTCACCTGGCATATTAATAATCACAACCAGTAAGTAGATACAGCAAATATTAAAACAACCAGATTTCACTCAAAAAGTGATACATGGGAAGAAATAGAAATAAAACAAATTTCCAACTTACAGTTTGTGATCACCAGAAGCAGTGAGAATTTGGGTATCATCCTGCAATATCAAACAAACCAAATTAACACCTGAATAAAGGGAGTGTAAAACACCCAAGATTTTGTTAAAAAGAAAAGAAAGAAAAAAGAAACAAAACAAAACAAAAGAGAAAGTGGGGAAAGGAAGCTTGCAATTGTGGGTGATTAAAATTTACTAGAAAGGATACTAAGCAACAGGACAATCCAAGGCAAGAAGAAAGCTAACTGTGACTACATGAAATTTGGAGTCATGGTCTAACTGTGACTTACATTAAAAAATAAAACTAACCATACATCAACAAGTCAAAAGGGTATAAACTTTTTTTTCTTGAAAATATAGATTCATCAACAAGTCAAAGGATACATCATACATCTAAGCTACAGAACATTAAATGAAAGGAAAGTGTGTGCATTTGTGTAACAACAAAGTTAGATTAAATTTAAACAATCTTATGAGTTTGATTCTCTGTATGAATAAAATCAGTAACACTCTCTCACACGTCACACCTTCACCCTCATCACCTTCAAATCCAACACCCATCACCTTTTCTCCCTTCCCCTGTATCCAAACGACCCATTCGCCATCTTCACCCATTTTCAACAACATTGGGCAAAAAAAAAAAAAAAAAAAAAAAAATACAGAAACTAGCATTGTTTCTATTACTAGAATATCATGTCTTTTGAAAGACACTAACCATAAAGCTAACAGAATCTAGTACTCCATAATCATACACTAACAAATTAAGATAAAGTTAATTACGGTAGTTTAACTTAAGCATAACTAATAAGACTTGGAATATATACTTTACCTTATCACCTAATATCACCCATTTTTCAGGCCAAGCCACAAATGAGTTGTGTGCATCTAAAACAGTGCTCCGGGGTACCCAAAGCCATAGTAAGAACATCATGGCTCCCCTCAGTCATTACAACCCCCTCCTTTACTTGGTTTTTTAGCTCATCCTATAATAACCATGACACCAATGAATCCAGAGCCATATGTATACAACTAATATACAAATACCTTGATGCATGACAGTTAGGAAGAATACTCGACCTGAAAATGAAAACTTACAATTTTTCCTATTACTTCCCTTGTGGCATCATTTGAATATTCTTCGTTTTTGTTTTGACGAGCCAATTGCCATTTGACAGCCCTATCTTCATGATCAACGAAAATGCCTGACAGAAGCAGTTATAAATTCCTTTTATTAATGAAAAAGAATGACTCAAGATCCACACTACTGAAGTCCTAGAGATGACAAAACAAACTGTAAAAAGGCATAGGCACAAAAGTAAATGAACAAACCATTACCCGTGTTCATTGAGTCCATGTATAATAATCAATATGCCCCTGAAAATGCAAAGAATGCCATTAAGTTGAATACGAAGTGGAATAAAAGCTTAATATAGTACATGTAAAAGAATCTCAAATTGGATCCACAAAGATGGAGTGCCAAGCAGTTTTTCCCCTTTATTCCAAAGAAGACCCTTTGGGTTTCCCTTGCTGCTTCTTAGTATAATTCTTTTATACCATAAAGCTTCTGAATAATACAAGTTACCATTTCCAAAAAAGAAAAAGGGAAAAGAAGACCCTTCATTTTCCACTGATATTAATGTTGAGAAACTCGTTTCAAACGGTGTCTCGGTTTGGCCACCAAACTGAAGTATTTTGGTCGATTCAAAATTTCGGCGAAACATGCATAATTATTGCAAATTCAACATGCATCCCCTATCAAATTTTGGTCAATTTCATAGGTGCTTATTGCAAATTTACCCTCCTCACTTTGCATCTCATCTCAATATCAACAAATGCATCAACGAAATGCATCCATAAAATTGAGCATTAAACCACACAATCTTGAGGAAGACAAGGCAACCCTTCCACAGATTGATTGATAATAAATTATATAAGTTTTTACAACCAAACAACCTTTGATCACACAACTAGGTTACAACTAGTCCCCTTCTTTAGGGTACCTCTACACCTAGTATGCTTTCATGAAAATGCACTTTCCATTGTTAAGCCAATAGGAATGAATAATGGACGCACAATCACTAGATGAAATTACAATGCCTCATAAAAAAATCAAGAGCAGCACATCAATTAAAACCAAAAGGAATGAAGAAAAAAAAAAGTTCCCCCAATTCAACAACAATGAACTAAAAAAAAAATAACATAAAAAAAAGAATAAAAGCAATCCATTACAGAACTAAATTAGTAGCCAAAAGAGAATCTTCACATCACCATTCAGGAAGATGTGGATGGACTTCTCTCTTTTACAATAGAACTCATTTAACCCGTGGATCTCATATACTCTTATCTTGCTTATGGACCCAAAGTTTAGTTGACCATTAGCTGACAGGCCCCTTCATGATAAAAAAAAATGTTGCAATATACACTAAACTTTGAAGATAAAAGCCCTCTATATTTGACCACTTTCACATTCTATCTGGACCATTTTAGTGTTTCCTTCTTGACCATTAATTTGACAATAAAAAATTGGCTCATCTGATTGACAAAAATAAAAAATAAAAAGAAAAGAAAAAGATCCCACGAGTAATAAGAAACAGGTTTGTGGCCGCACTTGGTTGACAGCTTGGATCAGAGATGCACCACAATGTCAGACATGAGAGAAGGGGAATCATCCAATACAAGCACCTTTGAGCAATTCATAGAAACAACATAGAAAAGTTGAAAAACAATGTGCCCCAAAATTATTTCAGCAAAGACTACAACATAGCATCCAACAGAAAACATAGAAATAGAAACAAGAGAAATCAGATATTAGAACCTTGTAATCTTGGAACCTCATGAAAACAAAGAGACAAACCCAAATCTTTGTAGACCTTGTTCTTGCCATTTATGGTTTAGAAGAGGCAATAACAGTATATGAATAATATAGAAGAGGCGGAAATTGAAAGGGGTTCTTCTCCAAATGAATATTGCACCTTACTAAACAGCACCAAACCCACTAACCCATGGCCTACATCACTTCATCAACACACAAAATGCATATTGCCCAACCAAACATAAACCACCCACCTACAAACATGCATATCTCCATCATATATATGACCTAAATCAACAACTATTAGAAACTGATAAGAAAAAATAAATCAACACCTAGTAAAATTAGCAGATGCCAACACACATACCTCCTACTCATCTTGACTCTGTATTCCCTCATATGCCATCAAGAATGGCTTCACCTTCTCCAATGCATCCCTGAGAGACATTAGAGGTTTTTCGTCGATGTCCGGATTCATGTCAAACTCCCCCATCAAATACTCTTCTTCACACTCAATCTACAAAACAAATACCCAAAATTAATATAAGACCCATTTACAGCAGAATCATTCCCCTGTTCAACAAAGAAACAAACCTTTCAATGTCAGACAGATGCCGAAAATGACCCCATTGCCGTCATCCACTTTGTGCTCCCAAAGCGGTTTTCCCCCTTCAATTTTCCCAGCATTCTCGTCCTCCCAAATCGACCGTACCATCAACCCAGTCACCCCGTCCTCAAGGTCTTCGACGCCATCCACGGCCGTGAGCCCTCTCTTCTTTCCGATCCACGCTCTGACATCGCCGGCTACTTATCCATCCTACACCGCCTAGAGGAGGCGCTCGCCTTCCTTGCCGCCAACTCCGGCCTCGCAATCCAGTGGCTCGACGACATCATCGAGTACCTTGAAGAGAACTCCATCGCTGACCACCGGTACCTGTCGGATCTCAAGAACTCCCTCAAAACCCTAAGAGAATTAGGGCACAATAGCCTCTATGGCGGTCTGCTGGGCGATTTATTGTTTTGATTGATCAATGGGCTTTCTGGGTAGGGTTGGAATTGGGGCTTTTTGCCAGGAGCGAAGAGAGATCGTCCGGAGAGAGATTGAGAGACGATGGAGATGAGAGGAGATGAGATTCACGCGGAGGGAAAGAAAGAAATGAGAGGAGGGTAAAGGGGAGGGCAGTGCGCGGGAGGGGCAAAAACAGTGGGAAGGAAGCGAGTACCTTAAATTCTAGTAGTGTGATTTAAGAAGAACCGATATAAAAAAATACATGTGATATCGGTTTTGAAAAATTATATAATATCGGTTTCTTAATAACCGATATAAAATATAATAATTAATATCATATTTTGTGCTAACCGATATTATATATAATAGTTATTATATCGGTTACGTAGTAATCGATATAAAAAAAACTTTACCGATATAAAAAAATATTAACCGATATAAAAAACCATGACCGAAGATATTATATCGGTTATATTAAAAACCGATATAGGGCAGTTTTTGTAACCGATATAAAATGTCCTTCTTTTAGTAGTGAGGGCATTCAATCTTTGGTGGTGCTATTTATATGCAGTTGTCAATTGTTTTTCTTTATCTATGCTTTGTTACTCTGTGATAAGGATGAATAGAATTTTCATACTTCAAATCAGATTTAATTGATTGTGAAAATATTTTGGATTTATATATATTGCTTTTGTGGTTACATTAGTTTTGTTTTTGTTGTTGGGTTGTGTAAGGGAGGTCTTATGCAATGCCAAAGCGTTGGCTCATATGTAGCTAATGTTCCTTGTTTATTTTATGAAAAAGTCTACACCGCCCGATGCAAGAGCTCGGGCGGTGGCACGGTCCCCCATGGAGATATATCAATTATTTAATTATTTTAAACCCCTGACAGAGAGCACTGTTTGAATGGATTGAGCCTTCAACTTGGGGTTGTATTTTGATTGGTCAATTAATCTGTTCCTCAACTTGGGACCAAAGTGATGATTGGGTTTGTCTACTTTATCTGTACTAAAATGAATTCTAAATTTGAGTAGCGTGTTTTTAGCAAGATTGATGTACGTATACGTAGGTTGATTCCTAATTTATTTTTATATAAGTGGAATAGTGGTGCTTATGACATATCATCCGCGTTTTAGTTTTTTCCTTTTTGGAGTCATGAGGAGTGATAGTTATGGGGTTCGTGGAGATGGGTCTGATGCACCATCCCATTTGAAAGAACTTGTGCTATAGGTAAGTCTATATGGATAGGTGAGTGAGTGGATGTGGATATTGAATTTGCATGTGCATCACATATATATATTAATGGTCATTTATGTATATATTCAATTGGATATTTTCATGTCATGTTGTGCCCAACTGTCTCAGTTGTTTCATGCTATATACAATTAATAGAACATATTCAATTGAATGTGTTGTTGGTACATTCTATCATTTGCAGTTGAGTTTCAAGAATGCGTTGCTCATGATTATTTGAGAACCTTTGTTTAGCAGGCATATACAATCAAATGTTGAATCATGGAATGATGCTATTTGAAGTGGTTTTTCAACACCACCTACAATTTTCTTCATATCTAGTAACCAGAAAAGATTTTAAGGTTGGATAGTTAGGATAGTCCATTTTAGATTGTGCCCATCCAAAGTGTTATGGCCGAGATCTACTTTCTCAACCTTGTACATATATTGTGTTTCTGAAGTTCACTTGGTAGAGCATCCATGAAGTTGGGAGTCGAGAGTACTACTTATAATTGGATCATGACTGAATTACTTTCCAAGTGTATTTGGAAGACCCATGTTGGTTCGAAATGAAAAAAATATGCCATCCTATGGTTGTGAAGGTATGAGTTGGTTTTCTTGTTGCTACCTTTAGTAAAGTTGCTTCCACTTCTGTCTTGTGTGAAGAAAATGTTAAGATGGATCTTTGTAAATTATTGGCAGGTGTTTCTGTGGTTAATGTGGGCTGATATTGGAAAAAAAAAGTACTGCTTTTTAGCGGCAGCCATATGACCGCCGCTAAATACTATTTTTAGCGGCAGCTGCTCTTAGTATTACCGGCGGCCAAGGAAAAATAAAATACTGCTTTTAACGGCGCTCACAGGACTGTCGCTAAAAAATAATTTTTAGCGGCGGCCATTTTTACTATTACCAGCGGCCAACGGGCACCGCTAAAAGTTTTCTTCATCGTCCAACTAACTGACAGAATTCTTTTACCGGCGGTCAGGACCGCCGCAACAAAGAATAGCCGCCGCACAAACCTTTACCGACCGGACATGTACCGACGTTTTTCGGCGGCCAGACTGACTGTCGCTGATTGTTTTACCGGCGGCCACAGCCGCCGCTACAGGCAGTTTTTCTTGTAGTGACCATAATTGTTTTGATTTGTAACTCCTTCTTGGATTATGATTGGGCCATACATGATAGTGGGTAATTAACCACATTCATTTGTCATAAAAATTGGTCATTAAACGCATCAAGTGGCCGCAGAAGTGCTTGAAGGGTCACAGGTCACGCCGTTTCTTTTGGAATTTTATCCGTAACGTAGGGAGCCTTGATCGCTGGTGGATTTCTCATATCGATTATTGTCGAATGGTCATGCAATTTCAGACATTTATTGCTACCAGTAGGCCGATATCATTTGTCCCATCGATTTTTCAATCGGCCGGGCAGAAAGTATATTTTCTTGGTTGTCTGGTTGATGAACTCGAGGTGTCCGATGACGAACTCATGATTTCGATGGCGCATCCGCGACGTTGTCGAAGATCAACAGATTTCGTGCCCTGAAAATGAGATTTTAAGAAAATCAAAGAGGACAAATATCTCAAAATGCAAAAACAACCCAAAAGTTGGGATTTCGCAGAACTCCAGTGACCTCAGATTTCCAGGGTCGCCGGCGATCATGGGGCAAGTTTGCCCCTTTTGGTTGCATTTTTTGGCCCTTTTTTGTTTTTTTTTATTTGGCATATTTTCTTAGAAACAAAAAAATTGACGAGAAGCTGTGCAAAACAGAGGGAAAAATTTCTAATTTTCCGGAAAAGCCGAAAACTTTGTCGTGCAGGGGTGTTGATTTGTCGCTGGATGCTAGAATTGGGTCAAACGATGTCAGAATGACCTGAAATTTGAGTTGAAGCTTCATGGGCAAGAAATAAGATCAACCACATGCTTTTGTTTGAGTTTTGAGGCATTGTGGAGTCCTATCGCCAATAGACTTGATTTTATTATGAGAAAGCTGTCGTACTTTAATGTACAGTCAAACAATGTCTGATTAACCTGAAATTTGACACGTAGCCTCTTAGAATCATTTTAAGATGATCCGTAGCTCTAATTTGAAAATAATTGTCCTAAGGAGCTCCGTCATCGGGAGACCTAATTGAGCTTCCGGAGGGTCAAAGTTGGGTCAAATCATATCGAAAAGACCTTAAACTTGACATATAGTCCCTTGGAAGACCATTCATGTGCTTTATTTGATGACTGGTGACTTTGGTGATCTGCAGGGAGGCCTAGTTTTATTTTTTGAGGATTGATGTTGGGTCAAGCGCTGTCGATTTGTCCTGAAATTTGATATAAAGCCTCTTGGAAGTACTTTAAGATCATCCATAGGGTCTGATTGAAGATCTAATGTCTCCAATACTATTTTCGCTGGAAGGGCTGACTTTGTCGAGTAGAGAATGCGACTTTTTGTATTTTGGGCAAAACGGTGTCGGAATGGCCTGAAATTTGATATAGAGCCTTTTAGTTGCATTTTGAGGTCAACTTTGTGCTCTGTTTGGTCAAACAAAATCTCCAGCTTTACCGCCCCTTGAAGCTCCTGTTTAGCTGCTATAATAGTGAAGTGGGGCCAAATGATGTCGAAATGGCCCAAAACTTCATGTGTGCTCTTTTCATGACAGTTTTAAAGGATCTTGAAGTTTCTAGATAGTTCCGACAAGGCCTCATACTTGAAGCAGCTTTGCCCATTGTGGCTTGAATAGCCTGCATATTTGAAAGAGTTCGGGAGAACTCATGTGCCCATTTTTTCCGGGAGAAGGCTGAGATGACGAACTCTTTCTTGAAAATTTTGAAGTTCCTGAAATTCTATCTCATCATAAAATTCTAAAAGAAAAAAAAAATCCTCCCACCAAATTAGCCCTGTTTCCTTTGTGTGTTTGGGGCCCCCCAAATCGGTTTGAAAGGATTTAAGCCACGCCTAAAAATTTGGTGGCCCCAAACACACAAACGAAACCGGGCTAATTTGGAGGGAGGTTTTTTTTGTTTTTTTTTTTTTTTTTTTTACTTTTAGAATTTTATGATGAGATAGATTTTTAGGAACTTCAAAATTTTCAAGAAAGAGTTCGTCATCTCACCCTTCTCCCGGACAAAATGGGCACATGGGCATAAAGATCACCCGTGACCGGCCAAATCGGTTATTGACTTTGTCACAAGAGTCTTACTTGGAAACTATGTTAAAACAGTTTGATATGATGATGTGCAAGCTAGTCGATGCTACCATTAGCAAAAATGAAAAATTGTCCAGCAAACAGGGGCCCACGACTGAGGAAGATAAGGCAATAATGCGGGGCAAGCCTTATGCTCAGGTTGTGGGAAGCATCATGTATGCGATGCTGTGTACAAAACCGGATGTTGCCTTCACCGTGGGTCTCGTGAGTAGATTCCTAAGTAACCCTGGATTACCTCATTGGTATGCGGTTAAGAGGATTCTACGATACATCAAAGGCACCTTGAAGTTGCAACTGTATTATTAAGGTGATGACCTGAAATTGCGTCGATGCGGATTGGGCCGGTGACTTAGACAAAAGAAAGTCAACCACAGGCTATGTGTATACTCTGGGGGGAGGTGCGATCTCTTGGGGTAGCAAGAAACAGACCTCAACGGCCATGTCTACAGCCGAAGCAGAGTATATAGCCTGTAGTACCGCAGTTCAGGAGGCTGTCTGGTTAAGAAACTTTTTATGTGGTATTGATTTAATCAGTGTGGAACAGCCTGTCCCAATGAACGCAGATAGTACGTCTACCATCTC
Organism: Litsea cubeba; assembly: GCA_012931725.1. Classification (NCBI taxonomy): domain Eukaryota; kingdom Viridiplantae; phylum Streptophyta; class Magnoliopsida; order Laurales; family Lauraceae; genus Litsea; species Litsea cubeba. Next base: position 11,556,282 of record CM022948.1, read on the forward strand.
TATGGTGACTGAGCCGAGATTTAACAGCCGATCAAAGCATGTTGAGATAAAATATCATTTTGTCCGGGAGAAGGCTGTGAATGGAGAAATTCAAATTTCTTATTTGCCTTCTAAGGAAATGATGGCTGATGCTCTCACCAAACCGTTGCCTGCTGAAGAATTTGCGAGGCACGTGATGTGCATGGGACTTAAATACATTTGATGTACATTGACACGTTTGTCAAAACATGGCATTCGTGCCAAGTGGGAGATTGATAGGAAAATTGTGTGGCCCGACTACCATTCACTACAAGAAAATACATTTTTAGCGGCGGACTTATAGTGGCGGCCAATAAAATTCGTCACTATAAGATACTTATAACGGCGGCCAAAGCTGATCCGTCGCTGTTACACAATTTCTAAGATACTTGTACCGGCGGTCAGGGCTACGACCGTCGCTAAAAAACATTCATCTAAGGGCGCGAAGGATGCGCGGGTAATTTTTTATTTTTACCGACAGTCAGGTGTTGGCTGCCGCTACAAATTGTTTGTAGTGGCGGCCATTAGTGGCCCCCGACGGTAAAAGTGTGATACCTAAAATCAATCCCACTCGAGTTTCTCTCTTCTCACGGTCTCTCACTCTTAACAGTGCCGGAACACTGCTCACTGGAACCCTCTCTGCCCTCTCATTCTCTCGCTCATCTCTCCCCTGCGCAGCCCTCCATCTCTTGACCTCCTTCATTTCTCTGCCCTCTCCTTCTCTCTCACACCATCCCTCTCATCCGATCCCTCTTCTCTCTCACGCCATCCCTCTTCTCTCACTCATCCTTCCTCTCCATTCGAAAACCCCCAAATCTCCAACCCTTACCCTCTCCATTCGAAAACCCCCAAATCAAAAGTGTTTCAAACCATTTATGGACTCTCTCTCGGTTTCCAGGCAACATAAAACAAAACTCAGGTTTTAGGTATGCAAATTTTATTCTCAGATTGCATGTTCTGTAAATCATTTGGTTTTTTCTTCTCGGGTATTTCATTTGGGCACATCTGGTTTTGTTTTGTTTTTTTAAGTCCTTTTCTGTGTTTTGTTGATGGAATGTGGGTAGGAAGGAAATTTGGGTTGGTGGGTGATTCTCTGCTGAAGAAGATTCTAGTATGGTAATTGGTTTGCCTGGCCGAGTTTTACTTGGGAGGTTGCCTGAGTGGACGCCGGATGTGCGGTATTTTAGCAGTGAGGAGTATCCACGTGTTAATTTTGCTCAGCGGTATGATGGTCGTGGTACCCTTGCGCTTCCTGTTTTCGAGAGAGGGAGTCAGGCTTCCTTGGGTGTTGTGGAAGTTGTGATGACCACCCAAAATATCGATTATCATCCAGAGCTTGAAAATATATGCAATGCTCTCCAGGTCTGGTTCTTTTCTTTACTCCTAATTATTCAATCTTGCAGTTCATGACTTCATGGTGCATTTGCATTTGGAATAGAAGTTAGAAAAACAGTACTTAGAAAAACAGTACTCTTACTGATCTGGATTTGGATTCTCACGCTGCTCCAAACACACAGCAGAACAACTGACCATCTGCTTTGCCTAATATTCGAACCTATAGCAACTAGGGGTGCAAGATTATATATGTTTTAACCATGTGGAGATTTAAATCTAGGCAGGTTTTGGATGCTTGGAGACCCAAACTCGACTTACCTGTTGTATGCCTGAAATAAGAACATTTCTATGCCTGAAAATAAAGAACATTTCTGTGGGAATGAACATAGAGCCTGAGGTACAATTCAAGGCGCTCATTGTCACAATTATGAAGTTACCAGTTCAATTCAGCTTACTTAAACCCCTAACAATGGGAAAAAAAAATAAAAGAAAATAGAAGTAAAGTTGAATATAGAATCACATCTGCCCACAGATTAATAGCCAGTATGGTATTAAATTTTGTTTAAGGTCATTCCTACGGCATCCACATGTTTGAATTTGTTGCAACTATCAGAAATGGGTATAACATCTTCAGGTTAGGGGCAAATTTTAGAAGTGTTAAAATGAGTCTTTTCCTAGTTTTTCCTTTGCACTGAAATTTAAATGAAATCATTCAGGGGATTTCCAGTGTCATTCAGGCACAAGAGAAGGGCAAAAGTGTTTTGCATCCTGCTTCTCTGTCATTGGAATTTCAGGAGCAGGAGTCAGAGGAATATAATGTTACCAGTCATTGGGATCCTGCTGAGGTGGACTTACACTCTGGCAAACCTAGAATTGAGAATGCTCGGAATGAAACAGAGAAGTCACGACAAAATCAGAGAAAACTGTCAGGCTAGAGGTCCTTTGGCAATTGCAGGGAGCCTGAAGGATGCTGCAAAGAGTATTGGAGGTAAGTTGCATACTATAAAAGTAAGGTCCTTGTATTCTTTTTTGTTAGCACAGTGAACTATTTGTAGTGTATTTGTACTCTTCTTTTCCCTTTGAGAAGAGGAGTTTGGTTCATAATTTCATTTTGTATTTTAAGCTATTTTGCGTAAGCAAGACTGGTGCAAGTGTTGGTGCCCGACTTGGTGAACCAAAAAGCATAAAAATATTCAAGTACTTGGAAATACGTATTAATCTGTTTAGATATATAATATATATTTTTTTCCCCTCTAGAGTTTCAGCGTTAAGATGTTCTATGGTGGGATTAGTCACGGATTAGATAATTCTAGTGTCATATTTGCCTTACAACACAATAACTGAAAAAGCTTGAGTGCACATGAGAAAGAGGAGAGAAGAATGAGACATGATTCTTTAATAAGTGGGTTTTGTGTGTGTTTTTTCCTATTTTAAACCTTTTTTTTTTTTTGAATGGGCATGTATATATCTTACCCCATACCCTTGAGTTGTATTGCAGCTCATTGTATTCATGTCATATAGTTCATTTCTCTGTAGCTATTTTATGGGCACTGAATTTAATGGAAAAATAGTTATAGTGATCACCTTCTCTGTAGCTATTGAATGAAACTTTCAGATATTCATTTCTATCTCATTGTCTCATTACCTCTGTCAACAAACTGCTATGAACTGAATGATCATTGGCTGAACTGCTATGATGCTTTGCTTCTTCCTCCATGACGAGAATCTTAAAAACATTGATGATTTTTTTTGGTTATGTGTAGGTTGCAGTGTTAGGATTCACATTTTCAATAAAAGAACTCTAACTTTAAATGACTTAGCTGTTTGATAACTCTTAAATTTTCTTCTTTGCAATGGAAATCTTATGAATTTGTTATTATAACCTTATTCAGTTGCCTCTATAAAGCTAATGGATTTGGCAATACTGTATAACAGGAAAAGAGTGGTGTCCCTCTTGTTGCACATGAAAAGTTTTCAGAACCCAGGGAGGTGGAGGTATATATATCTCTCTCTCGACCATCCAGATTGTTTTTATGTGTGACCCTCACAAACGAATACATCAATCTGATGAACCAATCAACTTTTTTAAATTTTATTATTATTTTTTTCGTAATCATCTATTTTAATGAATCCTAACATAAATGAGCATGGCAAAGTTCTATACATGTCTACAAATAAATAGGACTATCACTTTTAATAGTGTGGGAAAACTGATGAAATATAAAATGTTATTGATACAAATTGAGAACTAACAAGTCCACCATATTGGGCCCACTTTACAATCTATTTGCATTGTGGTTGTTTGGATGAGAAGGGCTTTGTACAGAGCATATTGCTCAAGAATTATCACTATTTGATGAGGAGCCTCCAAAATGAAGAGCTATAACAATAAGGTCTAACTGCTCTTGATTCAATAGTTATGATCATTGAATCAAATTAACTTCAGGCCATATGTAATCCACATTGAATCCTCACTAACCCACAATCAACCAGGGGGCTCCCACAAGATGAGCTGGACTCTACTGTTAGCAACTGGTCAGACTTGATCACTTCTCATACAATCAGTGAAAAGAGAAATATCTGTTATGCATTATAGTGATATTACTCAAATTATTTTGTTGAACAATATGATGGGAATTGTCAAATTAGTTATTAAGCAGCATAATTTTTTTTTCTGTATATTGTATCTAGCTGATTATATTTAAATCAGCACAAGTATTAAAGTACAATATTATTAAAAGTAGTTCCACTTGATGCTTTTAATCAATTTTATCTTTTTGTAATATAAGATGTATTTTTTATTTCTCTCAATTTCTTTAAAAGCTTTTGTAACTTACATTTCCTGTTTGGGTCCTTAACTTGGTAGCCCTGCACTACCTGTAAGGCTACAACTCTTTTAACATATAATTGGTTATATGAAAGTACAAAACAACCATTACTTACAGGTAACTTATTAGGTTATTCAAACACAAGAACTCTGATTTACATGTATACACTCACCTGCTCTCAGTTTCCAAGGCCCAAAGATATGGGAACCTGTAGAACAGAGTATAAAGTTTATCACAGCATATCATTATAATAGCAAGTGATACGATGTATATTTAGTACATGCACAAAGATCTGTATTAGTAACAAGATATATCTGATGCATAGATAGAAAACTGTGACAAACTGTACAAATGTGCAACATGTTTATTAAAGCAAGTGAATCGTATATGCATAGTACCCACAAACATACAGGTCTTTATATATTACTCATCCTATCTGAATTGTAAGATAAGTCTTAGGTTTGTTTCAGGAAATATACACCGCACACCCTCTGTGCTGTACACCTTTATTAATTTAGTCCAAAAAATGTTAGTGGTATGCTCCCTTTGCCTGTGAATTTTTATTCGTATTTTAGATGTATATATTGGTTCTAGCCTTTTCTCTTTTCATGTCTTTAAATCTTGCTTCTGTTTGTCCTATGTTCTGTTTCTTACGTATGTGACCAGCACATTTGTCTCGGATTGTGAAAGTGAAACACAACATAAGTGTAGAAGTAACATTTTGTTTTTCTGGCTTATAATGAATATAACATTAACTGATTGTGAAAGTTAGCTGATTTCACACATCACTCTTTCTGTGCCCACTTTATGCAATAACATGCATGGCATCACTCTTTCTGATTTCACACATCACCCCCGACCTTCCTTGACACAAGAAAAGCACCAAAAGAAACAAACTTGCACCATTTTTATTTCTTTCTTTCTTTTATGCAAGTTTAGTCCCATCTGTGAATCTCATTGACTTTCCAATAATTACTCAAGTGTTGTGGGTGACATCTAAAAGGTATCTAAAAGGTCCTTAGATTTGATGATGAAAAGCTGTAGAACTTCATTATTATTATCTGCATTAAATAGCAGTGGTCATTTAATTTCTTTGTTGACAGCGTTGTTTTCTAATGTATAAGTGAATCAAGACATTTTCCACTTTGATATAATATCTACTAACTTATGGTGTACATATGTGTTTATATACAGAGTAATATTTCAAAGAAAATTTTTGAAACACTCATAATTGTGTCCCTCTTTTTATTTCTTTTCTTATTTATCCAGGAATATATCCAAGATGGCATCGACCGGACAAAAGTTGACTTTGAAGACAACCAAGATTGCTTAAATCTTTTTGAAAAAGTATCTCTCCCCCTCTGATGTGTTCCAATGCTTCTAACTGTAGTTGTTCTTTTCTTTCTTATGATATATAATTACTCAAACAATAGCTTCTTGTTGGTGGCTGCGTTATATATTGTTCGATGCTAAATAATTTTTGAATTGTGACACTCTCTGGCTAAAACCATAATTTTGAAACATATTTGCAAGGGAATATATATTTCTTTCTTCAACTTAAAACCAGCTCTGTTCTGTTGAATTTGAAGGGCAGTGACACTGACGTAGTGATCTTGGCCTATTCTGGGCTGGTGGGTGTATGTGATGCAGATGTAGTTGAGGCCTACTTCTGTGGTGTTAAAACTTTTTCTCCCTTTGGATTAATCCTTTGTGATTAAATAAGATTCTGGGGTTCATATTAAATGGGCTCAGCATGTTGATTGCTTATCTTGCTACTTGGTTAACTTGGTGGAAAATCTCAGGGACTTTTCATCTTTTAAGTCTCCTTTTGCATATATTTTGAGAACTTGAGTGCAAACACTGTGCTGAAGGGTGTGATATCTTGACTTTCTCTTGGCACTTTCTTATAAATTTCTTTGCCAATAAAGAGAAATAAATCCATTTTGAATTGAACTTAGGGCCATCCCAGAGTTTGAATACTTGTTTCCAATTAATCAATATGTATGCATAAATCTAAAGAATGTCAGTATCATGTCATCTCTTTAGATGATCTGCCATCTGTGCTCAAGATGCTGACTGTTGGATTCCATTTAAGACTCAATGAACGACCTATATATTCTCCTAAGAACAAGATTTTTCCATGGCCTCTTTCTGTTCTTTTTGCCTTTTGTTGTACAATTTTTCAAGTATGCAATGCATTTTTACTTGAAACATATTTATTGGTTTTCTTTTTGACATATTGGTCTTATTGTGATGATTTTCTTGTGCAAGTGAATATTAGCTAGTTACTCTTGCTTCCACTTGTAAAGAATATGCTAAGATGGATCTTTGTAAATTATTGGCAGGTATTTTTGTGATTATTGTGGGCTGATATCTGTATATATATATAATTTACTGCTTTTAGCGGCGGCCACATGCTCGCCGCTAAAAGCAACATTTTAAAAAAAATACTGCTTGTAGCGGCGGCCACAAGACCGCCGCTACAAAAAAATTGCTATTACCGGCGGCCAATATTGATATTACCGGCGGCCAAGGAGAGAAATAAACCCCTCTTTTAACGGCACTTAGAAGGCCGCCGCAATTTTTAGCGGCGGCCATTTTACTATTACCGGCGGCCAACAGGCACCGCTAAAAGTTTTTTTCGTCGTCCAACTAAGCGACGAATCTCTTTTACCGGCGGTCAGGACCGCCGCAACAATTAGCAATAGCGGCGGTCTGTGGCCGCCGCCCAAACCTTTACCGTCCGGACATGTACCGACACCTACCGGCGGCCAGTCAAACCATCGCTATTTCTTTTACCGGCGGCCAATATCACTTTTACCGGCGGCCGCTGGCCGCCGCAAAAAACAGTTTTTCTTGTAGTGATTGGACCCACGCCAGATCGAGCCCGGCGGTGTGCCACGGATGAACTCCCAAGAAGTCTTGATCTGGTTGAGTTGGATAAGGATCAAACTCTTGGTGGTAGAGTTTGGATCAAGTTCAGACTCTTAGTTGGCAGAATTCCCACGCTGCTCAGGAGATGTGGGATTCCAGGAGAGGTAGAGTCCGGATAGAGTTGTAACTCCTAGGGATTGTTCTATATAAGGGAGATGGGAACTCTTGATTGATTATCCAGAAGATCTGAAAACATTCGCAGCGAGTTTGCCGGTCTACCTCACACCGGAACGCACAAGGTTCTCGGCGAGTTCGGTTCCGACACCCATCTGGGACCAGCTAGTTCTTTCAGTTGTGAGCAGTCAGTCTCAAGGAAAAAAAAATACTCCCATCAAACATTTCATAAGAGTCTTCCTCTTCCATGAAATAGACTTTCTTCTTCATCAACACCCATCCTCTTTGACCTAAAAGAAAACTCCTCTCTGTTCCATTCCCGGTGCAATTGTTTTTTGGAAGTTGGTACGTCTCCAAATCTCTCAATCTAATATGTAGATTTTTCTAATTTTACCATGGATTAGATCTACATTTCCTCTTCTCAGTCTGTCAATTTCTTTCTCGATTTTTTTTATTTCGACTTCTCCTCTCCGCTACAGTGTTTATTTGTAGTGCTATCTTGTAATTTGGTGACAAAGATGGATGTTGTTGCTTTGTATATGGAACTTAATGATTATGGGATGAACTGTGGTTTGTGGCTTCTTATCCTGAACATGACCCTGATTTAGTAATTTTGCATCACAAAAAATGAGAAAAATAGATTTTAAATAAAGTATTTATCATAATGTTAAAATAGAAAAAGCCTCATTTAAAATTATCACTATAGGCCTCAAATTGTCTGAAGCCAACCCCGCCAGTCCGGGGAGGTGGTTTAATTCATACCCCTCTTCCCAACCATTAGTCAACTTAGGTATCCCATTATCCACTCAATGGATTTTCTCACGTCTTATGCCTAGCCTCCAATCTTGAAGTGTATATTCTGCTTGTCAAAGATTAGCTCCCTGATTTTTCTTTACTCTGCTTCCAACCACTTCTTATGACTGAGAACGGTTTGAGAACGGCGAGTCCTTGGTCTTTCTCTGGCAGAGCTTCAACAAAGGCTGCCCCGCCGTTTCGAGCATTCTCGCCTTGACCAGCTGCACGAAAGATGGCGCAAAGTGAGATTGTCACACCAACTTGTGCTTCTTGTCAGTTCTTTTTTGGTGACAGCTAATTGATTACCTAGAGTTTTTTTTTCTGGGATAAGGTCTTCGAATTGCGTCGAATTGGTGATCCCTCGATCTCATGAGAGACTTTGATCAGAGTCTCTTTGTTGTCTGGCCTTTCTAATGCCCGCAAGCAAAGTACGACCTGATATTGGGCTTCGTCAAAGACTAGAACCAACTTCCTCTTCGACGAGAACGAAGATGAGTCTGAACTATAGAAGTCATTTGGTTTATGATCTCTTTGTTGTATGAAGACTCAACAAATAGTTAGAGCCGGACCACCGGTGAAGTTGCCAAAATGTAAGAATATACTAAAATGCATGTGTTGAAAGTAAAGTGCATAAGTAAAATAAACTAAAAGTATGTCACGACCCGAACCCGAAATTTAATTACTTCGAGTTAACCGGCGTCGTAACCATATTTACTCCCGTGAATTTTAACACGTAAAACTCACAAGGGATACAAACTTGCGGAATATAAACCAATGTTTACACTGAGTTCAAAATTTATTTACATCATGTTCATGATAATCACTTGCATACAAAAACAATGCAAGGATCTCATTCTATACACATACAAAAGTTTTCAAAACCAATTACAGGATTTACATCAAAAGACTACACAAATACTTCGTCATTTCCATTCTACTAATCCTCCTGGAGGAACCGCAGGGGTCTCCTCCGCTGCCGGTGCGGGTCGCACCATCGGTAGGGGCAGCTGGGCCTGCAATGTCATCATAACACTGTGAATTCGACAATTCAGCAAAGTATAAACAGTGTTCATGATCATACATGCTATTTGTAAAACAGTAAATAATATTCAGTTAACAGTTAGTTCATAATCTTATAACAAGTCATTAAGGATATTCATCCTTGACATTGGCAATTTGGCAACTAACATAATATTTCCAAAATAATCAAATCAAATGCCATCTTCCTTAAAGGAAGGAGTACCATCTCCTTAACAAGGAGACTTAACCATCTTCTCAATAGAAGAATAATATGTGGGATTATCAGTGTCCGGGCCAGGAACTACTGACTTCACCACGGAGATCCGGAACACTCCACAAGTAACTGCTGCAGACACTATCAAGATCAGCTCAATGAGCTTGCAGAAATCATCATGTAGTGCCGTGCCACTTCACATATAATTCAAGTACAATGTTAATCTTTATAGTTGTTTACGATGAACGGTTACGAGTTCATTAGTTTCAGTTAATTCCAATGAATACCAACCAAACGGGTATATGGCTAGATCACTTAATGTGCACGTGTTATGTTTGATAGACATTACAGTTCTTATGGAAAATTGCACATTAAAGACCCGCACTTAACCATTACTGGCGGTATCAAGGTACAAATAGCCTTAAATAAATCAATAGGCTTTACATCTTGAATTGCAGACCTGAAGTCTGAAAAATACATCACTTTGATGTACTGTCGGCTCACTCACCGGTTGACCGTCGGTCGACCGAGGTGTGTTTATCGGCTGACCGATAGGTATCGGTCCACATGTCGGTTCGAAAGCCAGAGGCAATTTCCTCTGTTACAAGTGATGTTGTCGGTTCAGTTCGTCGGTTGACCGATGGCATCGGTCAAGTCTCGGTTCAAAAACCAGAGACGTGTTTTTCTACCCATTTAACACTATCGGTCAACTCGTCGGTTAGCCGACGGCTAACCGACAGCGTCGGTTGACCGATGATGCACAGAATGTCAGAATTCAGGCACGAATTCTGATACTTTCAGAGTTTGCTACTTCCCTATTTGATTCCTTATACAGAAGTCATTGAGACCTTTGGTCATTTCTCATATACATAACACAGAAACATGAAACCAATATTTCATTTTCATAATCATACTTATTCAATCAAATCCATCAAAATGAAACTATATCCTACCAAATCAGTCAATGACTACAAACCAAACCCACTCAATGGTTAACTTTAAACACAGTAACATATGAATCATTTAAACCATTTATACTTGCCTCTTTGCAAATCCCCTTTGTTTTCCTTCCAAGAACCCAACAAGAGGGAGAGGTGGAGAAGATGAATGCTTCTCTTAATTCTTCTTCTTAACAGAGATTTCTCCAGGCTTGAAGAAGAAAAATCTCAGGTCCTTTTCTCAACTCAATATCCACAGAAAATCAACCAGGAGATGAATGAAGAGAATAAGCAAACCGTACTTCCTGAACCCATTTGATCTCCTTCTTCCAATTGAGAAAACAAGAAACAAGAAGGAAGAAAGAAGAAAAGAGGAAGAAGAACCAGTTTCCACATGCAAGAGGCTGAAATGCAACGTATGACATGTGCTGGGACATGCAAAGACATGTGCTGTTTCAAAGATGACATGTGTGCTTCTCAATTTACACTTTAAACCCATACATAGAGTAATTTACATTTCAAGTCAAGGGCTAACCTCTTTGATTTATCTTAAGTCAAATGCAAATCTATGCATTATGAAAAGTGATGTACTCATCGAGATACACACGATGATATCAAATTTCACCCAATTCGACTATGTCTTCATAAACTGATAATTACGAAAAAGTCCTCCAATTCATTAATTGGGGTTAAAATCAAAGTTCATGTCTTCTAAATCAGTTCATTAAGCTTAACTTAGTCATCTAAGACTAATTTAGCTCACAGTGATTACTCATCTCCTGTAATTTAATTAATCACATCTTAATCAACGATAATCATGATTAATTAAGGTTAATCGTGCTTAATTCGGGATGGGGTGTAACAAAGTAGAAGGCTGGCATTAAAAGTTGGAACAAAGGAAATACAGTTCTACTTCAATGGGCATGCCATACATGATACAACCAAGGATCCCGGGCTAAAACTAAGCTCCCGGCCAGTTTGGTGTAAAATGTTGGTGCCCATCTTTTACAAAGAGATTGGAAGGACCAAAGAACCAAAGTGCAAGAGGAGCCGGATCAAGTAGATCTCTGACGAATTCGTTGAAGAGACCATTAGCACTATGGCTAAAGCCAGCTAAGGCACCTCACAAATGCAGCAAAGAGAGCTCTGTTGGAGTCTCTACCCTCACCTCTCTAGAAGCGCTCAATTCTCCCTCTATCATTGCCCTTTTCCTGGGCACGAGTGCCTTTTTAATAGACGGTTCCTACATGGCTTCCTACTATATCTGTAAAAATATCTCCTATTTGGAGGTTACTTTTGTGAACCAAAATGAAGCCTCTTCCATGCATGAAAGGAACGGGTGCCTCCTCCTTATGATGAATGGGGGACTTGGGATTTTGGTTTGGGTAGTTCGGAGAATGGTAAAGTGAAGAAGTTAAATAATAATATATACTATATTTTTCAAGGCATGATTTAGAGGGTTTATCTAATCTAGCAGGTACGACCACACTCACGTGGCGACACTTGGGTCCAGCACTGCTTATGTTGGGCCCTACCCGGTCCTTTAGATGGGCTATAAAGGTCATTTTGCATGAATTCTCCATTTTGCCCCTTCTCAGATTTAGATGTGCCTACATTGTAGTGTGCCTGGCAGTGTAAGTTTAAGTTCCATGTAAAGTAGAAAAAATAATAACACTAAAAAAGCAAAAAGGAAAAAGAACATTAACTGGGCATTGGATAAAATATTTTGAGAAAAGGCAAATGGGGAAGACTATACAGTCAACCAAAGTTCTATTAGACATCTATGTTTCTTCCAAAAAGAAGAATTAGAAACAGAGATGAGGGATTAAGATATCTCAACCATATTGCTGGGCTGTGGTACATCAATAGCAGGATCCACAGGATTTATAGTTAGGGATCCTCACGTATCAATATATCATCAAGATGAAATTGTTAAGACCTGAGCCAAAAAGTACATAAAAAAAGAAAAAAAGATTGTTCGTCAAGGAAAACCACTGTACATCTCATATATTTTTATGAAATTGTTGCTTAAAATAAACATCTTATTACAGTCAATCAATTGACTAGAAACAGACCCTTCTCTCTCTGTCTAGATCTTGTTTTGGCTTTCCCAAATCTCCACTTGTTTTGTGAAATTCTCTTTCTTCCTAAGCAATCCTTCAAGACTGGTGTGATCTAAAGCTGGAGGCAAAGTACATGGACTTGATTCTGCTGGGGCCTTCACCATAGATTCCACCATGAACTCCTTTACTAACCCTTTTGCCGGACAACCTATTGATTCCAAACAAAACTCAATCGCCTTTTCTGGCTTGGTCGGCTTATAAGTTAGGAGCTTAGAGTATTCATTTAGGAGGTGAAACATGTAATCATAAACATAATCCATCTTCAGTTCCTCTTTCATGAAGCTGCTTGCTGCGTTCCCAATGACTTGTGCCTGGTGGATTTATGATACAAATTAAGGCAAAAATGGGGATATCAGTAGTTGAAAAAAAATCTATTAGTTAATATTCAGGTCCATGGCCGGCACCTTAACAAAGCACTACAACTTGAGTAAAATCCATCAAGATTTTTATGTTTTTCGTGATTCATGATTAGGGTACATGGCGTATCAAAAACTAAATTCATAGGAGATAATTTGAAAACTGAGGGTATTTATAATTTCTATCAGAAATATGAACATGGCATGAAGATCTCAACAACAAGTCTATATGTAAGGGCCTCCTAAATGTGTTATTTAATTAAATAATTGCTCCAAGAATTCATTTTGCAGGCACTTGACTTTCCACCCTGCAGGTCGATCTCTATTTGCAATCAATAATATAGTCAACTTTCTATGCAGCAAGAGATTGCACCAGGTGGGGTTTGAGTTGGGTTTAGTATAAATAGACCCAATAAACAAACGTACGTCCAAGTTTGGATTAATCCACCGCTGTGTAACCACATAGGCCCAAACTCATATCCGAATATATTTTGACCCAATACAGTAGACCCAAACCCAAATCTAAAAAATTAAATGTGTCCAAAATAAGTACCCATGCTCTATTTTATGGTCAGATTCAGGCTCAATGGATGGCCTTAACATAAATCATCTGGATCAATGCTATTTTCTCTATTAATTTAATAGAAAGTTGAAAGCAAACATGAAAGTCTAAAGACATCTAATGAAGAATTGAGGAGGGTGAGGTCACCTGTTGCATGTGGTTGTTGCCCCAGTCAACCGCGAATTTGATAGATCTGCACTTGTTGTCATCCCTTATCGGCCAATAATGTTGCAAGGGCATTAGACCCCTTGTGAAGAAGTCATAAAATCGAGTCTTCACGAACAAAGTAAGAGAATTGCAAGCTAGAATGTATTTTTCGCTAACAGACCAACCCCTTCCTTCAATATAGATTTTATATCTAGTATCCATTTTACATAACAAATGCATTTATTAATTAAAAAAAGAAAGAAAAAAAGAACACAACCATGAAGAGCTGAAGTTGAGGAACAAGTTGATGTGCAAATCTACCTGTGAGTACATTGGCTCGCCAGATTAGAATGCTTAAATCCTTCCTGGCCTTCTTTGACCCAGTTCTATAGATATATACTCTATCAGTACATATGTATATATGTATGAATGTATGCATGCATGCATCATTTAAATGTAAAGCGTGTGTTTATGTACTGCATTTACATGCATTTCCTAACTGATGAATGAGAAACACCATTAACAAGACAAGGAAACAACGATTTTGGGGCTCATGCACCTAGGTCACAGAATGCTGCAGTGTCCACTTCCCCTTGTTTGTAAAGTTACTTGATTACTGTCTTCACTTGTGGGTTACACACTTGACATTTATTTAATTGGATATTCCATAAATGTGTGGCCCATGTACAGTTGCCCATTCTTCAGTGATCCGATGGGCTCAACAGAAAATCTGAGACATGTAGGGGCTGGAGATGTGCAGCTTCCTAAGGGCCTAGTTACGATCTGTACTTATATTGTATTCAAGAATGGGAGCGACTCTATACCCCTCATGCATAAACAATGTGCACTAACATAATACTTCAGAAACATGAGCGAGGCCTACCTATTGTACAGCTCATTGCCTACAACAAACCACATGATCAGACAATATCGTGATTGGATCATTGGTTTTTCATTTGTTTTATTTGAATGCCACTAATCTGATGGTTATAGTCATTAGATATGGGTATTCTTATTCATGGATAGTGACCACCATGGGCGGAACTAAATATATTCTTTTGGGAGCAGTCACCCCATCGGGCCTGGGTCCACTTCCCAAAATCCATATGGAAATCTTGGGTCGGCACCCGAAATACACATGAAAATCCTGAGTTTGCCACCAAAACTCAACTATATGTTTCACTCTGCCCCCTTAGAAAGAAAATCTTGGGTCTGCCACTGGTGACCACTAGAAGTGCAAAATTGGGTCCAATTGGCCGTCTGGTCAAATTGCCCAATTGCTGGACTTCATGACAAATAGCCCATTAAAGGAGTTCACAGTTCACAGTCAACCAAGTACTGTGGAGCTCAAAATAAATAAATAAAAGTCAAATAGGGCTGAAAATTTATGTGAGACTCCAATGAGGCCAAAATTTAGGCTATTAGGGAAGCATTGGGGCTCTTCAAAGCATCCTTTTTGGGTCAGCTTATTCTAGTGAGTGAATCTATCATTTTGTTTGTCATTCCCATTGCTATTGTCTTTTATTTACATTTTTTTTTAATGAAATTTAGAGGAGCCCTGCAATCAAGTTTCAAGGACTCATACCTGTTCATACAAGCGAGCGTTCCAATCATGGGTGTTAGAAACGTTGCATTTGCGGAGGTCTTGCCTAGTATCTGCCACCCAAAAGTTCCCCTTCCAGTAAGCATAGGGTTCCCTGTCTGCCCATTTGATTCTCTCATTGCTGTGCTTTAGATCCTTGAACAATGGTTCCCAAGGCTTGATGTTGACCTCAGGCCTGAAAAGATATCCAGCCTTTTAAACCCATATATAGTCCTAAATGAACCTAGATTTGCACTTATGAATGCGGTGCGGCCACAATTACCAGACAAGCAATAAAAGCTCACTTGTTTTCTATATAACCATTACATGTGTGTGGGGTGATATTAAAGGTACCAGGATTACGTTAACTTCGACGATAAGCTGCTAGTTAGGTGCGCCGACGTGCCGCCCAAGCACACCTCGACAGTAGGATCAAAACCTTGGCCGAGACCAGACCGACTTCGGCTATGTTCTGACCTCAGCTATCCACTCGACCTCGGCCAAGGAAGTCGGGTTGTCAATCGAGTTAAATACTATGGACTCCTCCTTACTTCCGCTACGTCATCAGACACGTAGCTGAATACGGGCACGTGCCAATGAGACAGATGAGCCACCCCAGTCGTCCACAATCTTCTCCAGATCGCTGACAAGGCGGCATCCGGCGGCTGTAGCCAAATCAGGTCAGAGCCCGAGGATGGATCCGATGGGACCTCAACCGCCAATGACTCTAGACATGATCAGGCCCAACATGATATGCATTTAATGCGATGTGGGCTGATCGGACTTGCAATAAATGCATTGTGGGCTATGATGGATCCTCATTTATTACCTTGTGGGCTAATGGGATCATTCCTATCAAATCTATAAGCCCACTCCAGGATATCAGGTAAAATCCTCTATAAATATGAGGACGTTCCGAGACAAAGGTATGCACACACATCCTCTCTTGAGTCGTTACTCTATCTCTCTTCTCCTTCAACCTCTGTTCTAACTTAGGCATCGGAGAGCCTTGCGTCGCTCAAGCCAGGGTCAGGCCAAGGTATGCACACACATCCGCTCAGGCCAGGGTCCTCTGACTGTTTGTTCCTCCCCTTTCAGGCTTCGAGGCAGCTAACCTCTATCAGATTTTTGGATAAGTCCGATTAGGCACCCTCTAATCTTGTGAGTTACATTTTTTGTACTTACAATTGGCGCCGTCTGTGAGAAAGTATTAATCCAATCTTCCCAAGTAACATGCCTCTGAAAGCTAGGAAAGGCGGCGAATCTTCTAGAGCAATGCTCCAGCTGTCGCCAACCCCAGGTCCGTCGCCAGTCGCTCCTCCCCAGAGATAATCTGAGGCGAGGACTAGTGCAGCTACGGTTGAGGAGCGCCCTAACGCACACCTCCTCGTCCATGTCCCATTCCGAGAATGGGTCGAGGATTCGTCCTCGGGGGAGGAGACCGTGCCCCCCAGGCGAGATGAACAGCGAGAGGAGCGCCCTTAAAGAGACAGATCCGTAGAAGTCAGCAAGTCCCAAAATTCGCGTCATCTCAATGGCAGCGGGGATGTCACTGCTCAAAACATCCTCATCCAAGAGCAAGAAAGGTTAATCTGTCAGCTCCAGCAGTAGCTGAGAGCCCAGGGAGCGACCTCGTGAAGGCAACCTTCAGGATGCCAGGGCAAGAGGAAGGCAACTCAGAGCAGGCTGATGGCCTCCTCTCACGAGGATCTGATAACTTACCTGCAAGAAAAGCGCAACCGAGCCCACGATGAAGGTTCGAGCAATAGTCGAAGCCATCACGGCCGAGACAGTCTCGCTCGAAGCCATCACAGTCTAAGTCACTCGAAGAGAAAGTCAGAGACCCTGTCACTAGAGAAGGACGACAAACAAGAATGGCTCCACAGGCGCATCAAGCTATTGGTCCAGCGCAACTTAGAGATGGCCGGACTCACCCGAGATTAGCAGGATGTCTGTGGCCCCACCGATCTTGGCGTTTCCCCATTCACTCGAGAGATCAAAGACTCCTCCCTGCCCAAGAAGTTCTCCGTTCTGAGATTTGTCCTCTACGACGGGTATCAGACCCTGCCGCTCACCTCCGGCACTTCTCCCAGAGGATGTCTATTTGGGGAGATGATGGGCACCTGAACTGTAAAATCTTTTCTTCCAGTTTGGGTGACCTCCCTCTGAAATGGTTCGGCACTCTCCTAGAGAGATCCGTCTCGAGCTGGAGGAAGCTTCAACTCTCATTCCTGAAGAAATCTCAAGCTTACAGTGTCGTTCATAAGACCGATGCTGATATATTGGCCCTGAAGATGAAGCAGAGCGAGAATATCACCCAGTTCGCCAAGCGATTCTGGATAAAGTACAGTCAGATCGAGGGTTCCAAAGATGAAGTGGCGATCTTTGCCTTCCAGAACGCCCTGTTACCAGGTAATGAGCTTAGAAAAGACTTGGCCGGGGATCTTGTAGCCTCCGTGCCGGCGTTGATGTCCCGGGTGAAACGATACATTGCCCAGGAAGAAGATGATATTTGGGCTCGAGAAAGCCACGGCATAGGGCGCAAGGACAAGGGCGATCAGCCTCGCAAGGACAAGAAGCCATTCAGGAAAAAGAAGCCGAACCAAGCTTGGATTTCGGCCACCTCAGCAAAAACCCCGGCATCCAAATCCGGAGATAGTAGGAAGACCGGACCTCCTTCTGATTCCTACCAAGCCGTGAATACCATCTTCAAGGAGCCGATCCATCAGATCATGAATAAAATCAAGAAGCACCCATACTTCAGCTAGCCTCAACCTACGCAGGGTGATCCCTCCTCCTGAGACCAGAGCAGGTTTTGTGCCTACCACAAGCAAAATGGGCACAAAACCAACGAGTGTAGAATCCTGAAGTCACACCTGGAAAAACTCGCCAAGGAAGGCCACCTAAAGAATTACATCAAAGCGGGAGATACTGGCAGCAGCTGAAATCATCAAAGCGGCGACAAGGATCCAGACAGTGATGGATCAGAAAAAGTCATCAATGTTATCCACCTAGCACCCTCTGCACCTTCCGTTTCCCAAAAGAGCAATGCTCAGGCTCGTGCCGAGGCTAGGCGGGCCTCTCATGGAAAGGAAATAATGAGAGCCGAGCTCGGACCAGCACCAAAGAAAGCACGGCTCGAGCACCCTACGATCTGTTTTTCGGAAAAGGAACTTGGAGGAGTCCAGCTCCCCCATAACGATCCACTCCTGCTCACATTGAAGCTGCGGGACTTCACAGTCAAGAGGATCCTCATCGATTACGGTAGCTCATCCGAAATCCTCTATTTCGGCTGTTTCAAAAAGATGGGTCTCTCAGAAGCAGACTTGAAAGAGGCCCGTACTCCTTTGATAGGATTCAGCGCTAAGCCGATATACCCCAAAGGGAAGGTAACTCTGGAAACCCGGGTAGGCGGGGCCTCCGTGATGACCGACTTTCTCGTGGTAGACGCTCCTTCTCCCTATAATGCTATTATGGGCAGAACCTGGCTCCACAATATACAGGCTATCCATCCACTCTTCACCAAAAGCTCAAATTCTTTATGGAGAACGAAGAAGGCAGTGCGGATGTGATCACCGTGGAAGGGGACCAGCAGATGGCCAGACAGTGCATGATGGCTGTGGTTCCTGGAGAAAAGGAGCTGGGACAGGTACATGTGGCAGAACTCTAGAGGGAACTTGACGAGATCAGCCGAAACCCAGAAAAGAATAGCATTGAAGACCTAGCCGAGACCAAGATCGATTCGCTCGACCCGGACAGGTTCTTCCTGCTCGGCAGCCAGCTTACGGATCCCGAAAGGACCGAGCTCTCTAGATTCTTAATGCAAAACATAGATGTGTTCGCCTGGACTCCGAGCAAAATGCCTGGTATCGACCCCGAGGTCATGTGTCACAAACTGAACGTGGATCCTAAACACAGACCCATGATGCAAAAAGCCCGTAGATCAGGTTTGCCACAGACAGAAGCCGAGGCCGAAAAGGTCGACAGGTTGTTGGAAGCCGAAGCGATCAGAGAGGTCCAGTACCCGGTCTGGTTAGCCAATACGGTGGTTGTCAAGAAGAAGACCAGCAAGTGGAGAGTGTGCGTCGATTTCACCGACCTCAATAAAGCTTGCCCAAAGGATAGCTTCCCGCTCCCGAAGATCGATCAGATGATCGACGCCACCGCTGGCCACGACAGGATGAGTTTTCGCGATGCCTATCGAAGTTACCACCAGATCCCAATGTTTGAGGTAGACGAGGAGAAAAATGCGTGGCACTTATTGTTACAAAGTAATGCCCTTTGGATTGAAGAAAGCAGGGGCGACCTACCAACGGCTCGTCACCAAGATGTTCAAGCTTAGCTCAGCAAGACTGTCAAAGTTTATATTAACGACATGGTCGTCAAATCTAAACAGTCTCATGACCATCTAGCAGACTTGGCTCAAGTTTTCGAGATACTCAGGGAGTTCAAGCTCAAGTTGAACGCCTCCAAATGCGCCTTCGGCGTCGCTTCCGGCAAATTCCTCGGGAGCTTAGTTACACGGAGAGGAATAGAGGCCAATCTAGATCAGATCACGGCGATCTTGGGAGTCCAGAGCCCAACAACCACAAAGGAAGTTCAAAAGCTGACCGGCATGGCCACCGCGCTCAATCGGTTCATCCGCAGATCGTCAGATAAGTGCAGGCCTTTCTTTCAGCTTTTAAGGAAAAACCTTAAATTTCAATGGACCCCTAAGTGCGACGAAGCACTACAGGCACTCAAAACCTATCTCTCTTCACCACCCTTGCTCTCTATTCCAACCCAAGAAGAAATATTGTACTTGTAACTGGCAGTCTCGGATCATGCGGTGAGCTCTGTCCCCGTCAAAGAGGAAGATACTGCAAAATCAAATCTATTACATGAGCAATATCCTCCTTGATGCCGAGACCAGATATCTTTTACTCGTGAAGCTGGCGTTGGCACTCGTTAGTGCCTGTCGTAAGCTCTCTCATTACTTCCAGTCTCATACTATTGTGGTTGTTACGGAGCACCCACTCCGGTCTATTTAAAAAAAAAACTGACTTTTCAGGCAGAATCTTGAAGTGGGTGGTCGAACTGGGACAATATGATATCCAATATCAACTCAGAACTGCAATCAAGGCCCAGATTTTGGCGGATTTCATTGTCGAGTTCGTCTCTCCGAGTTCGGCACCAACCCAGCCTGACACCAAACTTGGGGGCAGAGCCAAGCCCTTGACTCCGTATGGAAAGTCTTCGTCAATGGCTCATCTACTTCCAAGAGAGCTGGTGCCGGCGTGGTCCTCCAATCGCCAGAAGGACTGGTCATAGAATAAGCTCTGACCCTGGACTTCAAAGCGACGAACAACAAAGCTGAGTAGGAGGCCCTAATAGCTGGACTAAACAGTGCCAAAATCCTCAGAGCCCAACAACTAGTGGTTTTCAGTGACTCACAATTGGTGACAACCCAACTAACTGGGGACTACCAGGCCCGGGACGACAGGTTGGCGGCTTATCTAGCCCTCACAAAGAAACTCCTCACTCAGTTCCAGGCAGCCGAAGTCAGGCAGATCGCCAGGGATGCCAACTCGCATGCCGATGCCCTTGCAAACCTGGCCTCCACTGTCGAAGCAGGAAAGAGAAGAACTGTTGATATTGGGTCATTGCCAAGATCAAGCTTAGAGCTCCATCCATCCCGGCTGATTTTATGCCTTGATCTCGGCCCTAGCTGGATGGACCCAATCACTTCCTACCTCAAAGATGATCGGCTCCCCGAAGATAAAAAATGAGGCCCACTGGATCAGGCTCAATGCAACCCGATTCTGGCTGTCCCCCGAAGGCAAGCTCTACAGGAAATCTTTCACCGGCTCCTACCTCCAATGCGTTCATCCGAGCAAGGTTGATGATTTTCTATATGAGATTCACGAAGGGATTTGTGGAAGCCATATCGGAGGACGATTACTGGCATATCGAGCTATCAGTCAGGGTTACTAGTGGCCGTACATGCAGAAGGACGCGCAGCTATACACTAGGAAATGCAAGAAGTGCCAGAGGTTCTCTCATTCCCTACATCAGCCAGCCCAGGACTTGAGCCCCCTCTCCAGCCCATGGCCATTTGCCCAATGGGGGCTGGACATGATGGGACCTCTCCACCGGGCTCCAGGGAACAAGAGATGGTTGATAGTTGCTACTGATTATTTCACCAAGTGGATTGAAGGAGAGCCGCTGTCTTCCATCACCGAAAGGGATTCAAAGAATTTCGTATGGAAGAATATTATTACAAGGTTTGGCATCCCTAGAACTTTGATCTCAGACAACGAAACTCAATTCGACTCCAATCTTTTCAAAAGCTTCTGTCAAAAGCATGGCATCAGAAACAGCTACTCCACCCCACATACCCACAGAGCAATGGTCAGGCTGAAATTTCTATCAAAGTATTGCTTGATGGACCGAAAAAGCGGCTTGACCGGGCAAAAGGAAGATGGGTAGAGGAGCTCCCTAGCGTCCTATGGGTGTACTGGACAACCCCGAGGCGTTCCACCTCGGCAACACTGTTCTCCCTAGCCTATGGGATGGAAGCAGTCATTCCCCTTGAGATTGGCCTCCCAACCCTCAGATCAGAACTTGTTGATCAAGGCCGAAATGAGATGAACCTGGCCATGGAACTAGAATTGACTGACGAGCGCAGAGAAACAGCAGCCATACGACTGGCCGACTACTAGCAACGGATAGCCAAAGGGTACAACAAGCGAGTCAGGGGGAGAAGGTTCTCGGTGGGAGAACTAGTCCTGAAGAAGACACTCTCGGCTGACAGGAATCCAAACGAGGGAAAACTAGCTCCGAATTGGCACGGCCCGTTCAGAGTAATTTCACAAGCGGGGCAATCGTCATATAAACTGGAGGACATAGACGGCAAGCAGTTGCCGCGACCGTGGAATGTAACCCACCTCCAAGAAGTTCTTTTTCTAGATTTGTAAATCTAAGTTCCATGATCAATAAAAGCGTCCTTCATTCGGTCAAGTTAAGTCGTCAAATTGTGAAATTCGGCAGCAGCAAAGACCACTGAGATTGACCTCGGTTTCATACACCCAGTCGCTCTCAAAACTCGGGTTCATACACCCTGAGACTGACCTCGGGTTCATACACCCAGGCTTCTAAAAATTTAGGTTCATGCACTCAGGGACTGACTTCGGGGTCATACACCCAGTCGCTCTCAATACTCGGGTTCATACACCTTGAGACTGACCTCGGGTTCATACACCCAGGGTTCTCAAAATTTTGGGTTCACGCACCCAGGGACTGACTTTGGGGTCATACACCCAGTCGCTCTCAAAACTCGGGCTCATACACCCTGAGACTGACCTCGGGTTCATACATCCAGGCTTCACAAAATCTTGGATTCACGCACCTAGGGGCTGACTTCGGGGTCATACACCCAGTCGCTCTCAAGACTCGGGTTCATACACCATGAGACTAACCTCGAGTTCATACACCCAGGCTTCTCAAAATTTTGGGTTCACGCACCCAGGGACTGACTTCGGGGTCATACACCTAGTCGCTCTCAAAACTCGGGTTCATATACCCTGAAACCAGGGTCCACACGCCCAGGTTCCTCGAAATTTCGGCTTCATACACCTAGTCCCTCGGATTTACTTCGGTGAATAGCAGCCTAGAATGGATTCATCTCGGCCAAGAGAGATGCCAAAAAAAAATGGGGGGAGAAAGGAGACAGAGAGCAACTCCACTTACATCCATGGAAATCCCATTTGTATTGATTAGAATATCTTCATTACAATAGAGAATTTCATTACATGGGTTACAGAAAAGCAACAAAAAGTACAGTAAGGAGGATCACAGTCCTCTAAAAATAAAAAAAAAACAAGAAAGCATGAAGGCACTACCCTTCATCGGCCCTCGACGCCGGAGCTCTACAATACCCTTTGGTCAGTGAGACCAAAATTTGCAAACAAGCTCCCGAATCGCCGCAAAAGCTTGGATCTCCATAGGACCCCACAGGACCCTATGGTTGGTCAGACCAAGTACGCAACCAACTCCCAGCCGCATCGACAGGAGTTGACCTCCACGCAGCCGCATGGGCAGGAGTTGATTAAAGACCCGCATTCAGAGAACGCGTGGTCCATGGCGACCAGATTCAGAGAGCGCGTGGTCCACGATGGCCAGTCACGACCATTCCGGGAGTTGTTTTCAGTCGCAAAAGACTCACACAGAGCAAGGGTTCTTAAAGAACTCCTGAGGGATAAAACCACCAGAGTATCTGGCAGGGGCGAGCAGATCTCCATGACTATGAGGAACGTAAGGGGCCACTGATGTGGGTCTTTCTTCCTTGACCGACTCATCTCCCCTACTCAAGACACTGGTGAGCGCGAAGCAGAGGGGAACCTCTATTTATAGGGGGAGGAAGGCTCAGGTTCCAAGGTCTTATTTATGAGGTGTGGTCTCCCACGCCTCGCGTATAACGCACGACACCTCTGAATTGACCGGCCGATCGGATGGCGACAGGTGGAGTCATCCACCCATTTTCCGCATCGATCATGCTGCTGTACTTAGTACTATTTATGAGCCTTGGAATCCAGGATATCAGGACAGATAACAATGGAAACCGCAGGCACCCTCGTTCCAACTTAAGCAATCGCCCTACCACAAGCCATCGATATTTTGCCGACCCAAGACACAACCAAAACAAGAACAAGAACAGGTGGAAAGAGGAACAAGTGTGAAAGGAACAAAGAGCCGATTTTATTAACTTGTTTTTCATATACAGGGTGGAAAGTTACAATTTGAAAGCAGGAAATACAATCAGAAAGTACTAAAAAAACTATAAGAAAAAGGCTTCGGCATACGTCGCCCCCGGAGGCTAGAGCAATGTCCTCATTGGTTCTCCGAAAGACCGACCGTCTCGGCAACAGGCACGGTCTTTTTTGGCTCTTTGGCAATCAGCTCGGTCGTCTCCGAGACATCCACGGGAGGAAGAGATGGAGCACCGTCCAGAGGAGCATCAGCAACAGGCGTTTCGACTCGGAGACTCTCAGGGAAGGGGGCAGGGCTCGGTTCTGATTTCGGGCCTGAATACTTCAGAAGGTTCTGATAGACCGGATAATCTTCAGGAACCCCCACCTCTTTCAATGTAGCCCGGCATCCTTCCTCAAACATGATAGAGCTTATCTCCACCACCTGTCTTTCGTAGTCCTCCGTCGCCCGATCGACTCCCTTTTGGAAAGCAGCATGGACTTCAGCCCGCAGCGAAGACTTGAGGTCGGCATTCTCTTTCAGTGACCGCTCCAGCTCGACCTTCTGTCTCGCCAGTTCGGCTGCCGATTCGACCCTT
The DNA here is from genome assembly GCA_012931725.1 of Litsea cubeba. NCBI lineage: Eukaryota > Viridiplantae > Streptophyta > Magnoliopsida > Laurales > Lauraceae > Litsea > Litsea cubeba. Next base: position 11,580,573 of record CM022948.1, read on the forward strand.
TGCTTCTCCAGCTCAGCCTCCAGCTCCAACACCCTCTTTGTCTTCAATCGGATCTCCCCTTTTTGCTCATGAGTCTTGGCCGTTAGGTCGGTGATGTTAGTTAGCACCACCTCCATCTCTACATTCAGCTCGGCGTTACTCCTCTTCAAACCGGTCAGCCTACTTTGGCAATCTGCCAAGTCCTTCCTGAGCCTCTCCCTCTCGGATTCAAGTTGTGAGACTCTGGAGACATTCTTGTCACTCCTCTCTATGACCAGCTGAAGCCTCTGAATATTCTGCAAAGGAAAGCGACATTAGATACGAACAGCCGAGGCAGAATTTGTCAAAATTACCTGAGAAATACTTACTACAAGAGAGGCCTGAATCGCAGAGGCCAGCAGAGACTCATTGTCATATTTCGCGTGGTGCTCCATATCATGCGGGAGGGCGCAAGCCCTCGTGAGCACCCCGACGGCTAAGGACTTCCTGGCTACCCGGTCCTCCACGCTCAAGGGCCTTTCGGGCTGAGTCTCCAACCTTCGCCTCCATGGAGCCGGCACGAGTTGGCGGGATCCCGAGACCGATCGAGAGCTCTCCCCCGAAGGCCCACTGGTTTCGAGCCTCTTCTTGGACTTGGTCCGCCGATGCGTCCTTCTCAGGAGGAGCCCTCTCCCAAAGGACGTGCGCGGACCCTGTATCCTTTAGAACCCTTTGCGTCCCAGAGCCTCTCTCCGCCTTGGACCTTTTGCTCGACGGAGATCCATCACTTGCACCATCGGGAGAGTGTCGCCAGACTCCCACACTTGGGGTGACGATAAGAGCGGAAGAGACTGCGGCAACACCCGTACTCGAAGTTGCGTGGGTACTGGTGGAAGAAGACGCTGCTGAAGAAGACCGGCTCTTGAATCTGGCCGTCAGGTCTTTGGTTTTCAACGGGGGTAGATCTCCTTCCATCCCCTCTCCTTGGTCAGATGAATAAGCGTCTACGGCCCCTGTCAGGCTTATAGATCCCGAGCTGGCGGAGGTAGACGCCTCGGCACTAGATGCAATCCGGCTAGCAATAGGATCAGTCAGCGGAATACCCCCAACTGCGATAATTATGACGGAAGGTTCGCCTGTCTGCGGCTCGTCCCCCTGCGCTGTATCGACCCTTTTGTAGTGACCGCGGTACCTCGGCATGTAGCCTAACAGCTTCCAGGCTGACTTGTTCTCGTATCCGGTATATATTTCAACCTTTTTATGGCCGACAACGTTCTTCTTCCAGCCGTCACGCTCCGCACGACGCAGCCTCTCTCGTAAATCTGCAAGACAAGGAAACACATCAGTTCGGCAATTCGAAGGATGAATTAAGTGAGTAAAATTAAGGGACGATATTTACTTGGGACGACCCCGAGGTGGCGCGGGACCATGTGCGTTCTATCCTCACCAGCGCCGAACTCCCAGTCCCCCGAGACTCAGAAGAGGTCGTCCTCAGCGTTCTTATTTGAATCTTCCAAGGCCGAAATGAAGCTCTTCCGGAGCTATTTCACCCGGAGGTAGTAGTTGCCTCCCCCTGCCTTACAGATGTCATATGCATCCTCGATGTCATGCACACCGATGTCAATCCCTAAAACCTCGTTTAGCTTGGCCATGCCCATAACGACCTTGTAGCCATTAGGCATCAACTGGCAGGGGGCAAGAGACCAAGTACTGAGGCAAGCCCTAAGCAAGGGGTGTAAGGGAAACCTAACCTCACCCTCGATTCCAGAAATCAAGGAGAACGGCATCCAGCCGCCGGACAGACAATGCAGGGCGTGGTCGGAAGGAGTCGCCGGCCTAAGGCGGACCTCCTCCGGGATACTGTATGCCTCCCTGAATCTAGCTATACCCTCAGGGGTCTCTAACTGAAACTTGTGACCAGCCATTTCTACGATTTGGGGTTAAAAAGGGGAAGCGAGAAGAAACCCTAAAAGCGAAAAAACCCTAAAGAACCCAGACTCAAAAAAACTTACAGATGGACGAGTCAGAGATGAAGATCGATCTGGGCACCGATATCCTCAGCGTTACATAATCGTCCTCGCCTCAGAATCTCTGGAAAGGTCTTATGAAAGTGGAGATAAAGAAGAAGATAAAGAAAATAAGGTAAGAGAAGACGCCCTTATTTATAAGAGGAAGAAGACCTTCCTTGGGCGCCGTTTAGAAGTTTGAAAAGGGGTCGCATCGCGAATTGCACCTGTCCCATCAATTTGACAGGACAACCGCTCATGGACCGACACGTGTCACTGCCAGCCCGTTCCTCGTGATAACCAACGCGCAATATTAATTACCTCGAGGAGTCGGAACGACGCTAAATGATGATCAAACGTCCTCCCAGTGGATTCTCTTTATAGCTTCCGACCTCAAGAGGCTAGAGACCCTAAGAAGTCAGAAGCTAGGGGGCAATTGTGTGGGGTGATATTAAAAGTACCAGGATTACGTTAACTTCAGCGATAAGCTGCTAGTTAGGCGCACCGATGTGCCGCCCAAGCACACCTCAGCAGTAGGATTAGAACCTTGGCCGAGACCAGACCGACTTCGGCTATGTTCTGACCTCGGCTATCCACTCGACATCAGCCAAGGAAGTCGGGTTGTCAATCGAGTTGGACTCCTCCCTACTTCCGCTACGTCATCAGACACGTAGCTGAATACGGGCACGTGCCAATGAGACAGATGGGCCACCCCAGCCGTCCACAATCTTCTCCAAATCGCTGACAAGGCGGCATCCAGCGGCTGTAGCCAAATCAGGGCAGAGCCCGAGGATGGATCCGATGGGACCTCAACCGCCAATGACTCTAAACATGATCAGGCCCAACATGACATGCATCTAATGCGATGTGGGTTGATCGGACTGGCAATAAATGCATTGTGGGCTATGATGGATCCTCATTTATCACCTTGTGGGCTAATGGGATCATTCCTATCAAATCTATGGGCCCACTCCAGGATATCAAGTAAAATCCTCTATAAATATGAGGACGTTCCGAGACAAAGGTATGCACACACATCCTCTCTTGAGTCGTTACTCTGTCTCTCTTCTCCTTCAACCTCTGTTCTAACTTAGGCATCGGAGAGCCTTGCGCCACTCAAGCCAGGGTCCTCTGACCATTTGTTCCTCCCCTTTCAGGCTTCGATGCAGCTAACCTCTATCAGATTTTTGGATAAGTCCGATTAGGCACCCTCTAATCTTGTGAGTTATATTTTTTGCACTTACAACATAATTGTTTTATCTTTCTTCTCTATGTAGCAGCAAAATGATTTGATGCTCCAGTGGCACGGGCAGACCCAAGTACAAGGGTCTTGGAGCTTTGGCCCTCACAAAAAAGTCTAATACCCAAGTACAACGGTTTTTTTTTATATATACTTGCCCCCTCCCCCGCACCTGTAGGTACAATGGTTTTTTTTTATGCTCAGCTTTGCATGATTAAAGTCATTCATCTCTCTTTTCCCTGTTCACTCCTGCAAGTAATGGCTTAAATTTCAACCCCCTTTTGGAGCATCATGCACAAGTGGATTGATCATTGGTAGAAAATATATATATTTACATCAAATGATCAATGTAACTGCAAATGTCACTTTGAGTGGATTCCAATTCAGATCTTCTCTAAAACATTGGTCTATGTGATATGAGCGAGTTGAATCAAGCAAAGTGAGCGCCACCCATGTTAAAATCAGGCAATGACCATTTATCCACAAAGAAAAGAGTAAGTGCAAGCAGTTTTTACCAACCCCAGAAGGACCAATCTGGAAAGACAATATCTAGCGTCTCATTGTCTGTGCAGTAGGCAAACAAAGGAGGTGGGGCCCTTGCATCCTTCTCCTTGAAGCCACGTGTGGCGGGCCCATCACCGCAGTGGAACATCAGCTCCAGATCCGGGACCCGACCCGGATACCGCCTCAGGAGTTGCATGATACCCCACAACGTGAAGAGGTCTCGGGTCTGGAATGCTTGCTAAACGTCTCCACATACATCTTCCCATCCAATATCACCAGGCAAAAATTTGCGGTCACTCTTGCCCTGTCCACCATCTCCTTCGAGATTCCCGTAACATTCCAGGGCCGTAGATCTTCGTGGATCCAACGAAAGTACTCGGGGCAGGATGGAGCTGTCACATTGTCATAGATTTTAGCCATTGATGTCAGGTTGGGAGCCGAGCAGGTTGCTGTCTGGTTTTCAGGTGGGCAGAGAAAAGGATTCATCTGCTTGTTGCTGCTTATGATGTTCTGCAATATGAGATTCTGCAAAATGAAAGTAAAGGGATTGATTTCAGTTTGTATTGAACTACAGTGGCTAAATGGTTTTCATGAATGGTGGGAGATCTACACTTTGGCTCACTGTTAGTAAATCCACATTGGATGATAATTGGTTTGGGTTTGGCCAACTCGATCTAGCCCAGATATTGCAAGCTTGTCATGGGTTTAGCCTATAATGGGCTTGGCTTGGACTTCCAGACACGGCGCATTTAAAAGGTCAGACTGGGGCCTCACCTCAATATAGTACAATACTGATCATTCAGGCTCTACAATATGTTCTATTATAAGGTACATACACTAGCAAGTAATGTGCATTCGTGGGTGTTGAGTGCTTCTGGATTATGGTTTAAACCTATGGGAATGGGCGTACAGGTTGAAACATGGGAGCATTTTCATAAAAGTGTTCATATAGAAATTCCATAAAATGAGCCATAAACAGAATGATGGTCTCATAAATGGTAACGTTCAAGCCCAACTAATGGGCTAAGTTACCATCAAATGAAAACGCTTGAGCTAGCGCTTAAATTTCATATTAAATTACCTCCGCTAATCAGTTCTACCAAAGCCGTTAGGCATTAAGTAGAGGCAGCAAAAATGATTTTCATCATCCCACACTGCCCTTGTGGGGGGCCAGGCAAGTGAGAAAAAAAAACACATTTTCTTAATATTGTTACTTTGGATTTTGAGTAAGATTTGAATTTAAAATCTTTTGGAACTTAAAAGGCTTTGGGTCTTATCTTGTTCCCATCTTTTAAAGCTTTTGTAATTAAGTGAGGCGTTGACCTACAACCTCTGAAGCACAGATACGGCATTGATACGGCAAGGACACGGCAGGAACACGGATTTTATATATAAAAAGTGAAATATCAAATACGATACGACACAATATCTTTTTCTATTTTGAAGTATCCATGCATCATAGCCTACATCTGTTGCAAAGACATACATGACTCGTTTTGAGACTCATCAGGCCACCAAATATATGAAGATTTTAATGGATTAGCTATTTTACAAAAACTTGCCCTAGTAAATGCTATAACCCTTTTGCGGAGTTTTATGACTAGCAGCCTCACATTTCTGGGCTATGTTGTGAGTGCTTCGGGCATTATGGTAGATGAGGAAAAGGTGCAGGCTATTAGGGAGTGCCCAACACCGAAGTCAGTGATCCAAGTAAGAAGTTTCCATGGGTTGGCGACTTCTTACATGAGATTCATCAAAAAGTTCAGCTCTATTTGCAGTAGCTATCACTGAGTGTCTCAAAAAGGGAGAATTCCATTGGTCTGAAGAAGCTGCAAAGAGCTTTGCCCTTCTTACAGAAAAGTTGTCTTCTTCCCCTGTTTTAGCATTACCTAATTTTGAGAAAATATTTGAAGTGGACAGCGTTGTTCTCATACATTGGAATTGGAGTTGTACTATCCCAAGAGGGCAGACCAGTGGCCTTTTACAGTGAAAAAGTCGAGTTACGCCCGTAAGAAGTGTGATACCTACGAGCTAGACCTGTATGTGGCGGTTCAGGCTTTGCGACCTTGGAAGCACTACTTGATTCAAAGGGAGTTTGTTCTTTACACTGATCATGAGGCTTAAAAATTTATTCATGGCCAAACTAATCTGAATCGCATGTATGTTAAGTGGGTTGCTTTTATGCAGGAATTCACCTTTGCACTGAAGAATAAGTCAGGCGAGCAAAATAACGTAGCAGATGCGTTGAGCAGACGACCAGCTTTATTGGTTACCCTTACTAATTAAGTTGAAGGTTTTGAATTTTTAAAGGAATTATATGCTAAAGATGAAGATTTTAAGGACAATTGGGAAAGATGTCAGATGGGACAGTCAGGAGGTGATATACATATTCAAGATGGCTTTTTATTTAATGGGAATAGATTATGTATTCAAAGGTATTCATTGAGGGAGAAAGTTATCAAACAGTTACATGGAGGTGGTTTAGGTGGACACTCGGGGTGTCATAAAAGTATTGCTCTTGTGGTGGAGAGATACTATTGGCCTAAGCTAAAGAAGGATGTGGGCAAGCATCTGCAGAGGAGTGCTGTTTGTCAAGCTGCCAAAGGGAAGTCGCAAAACACTAGTGTAGGATCTTACACCCCATTAAGCTACCACTTATCCCAAAATCAACTGGTGATATTAAACGGCACAACAATAGTTTTATGGTGAGGACGAGGGCTCGACCATGATTATAACCGCTCAAGAGCGAGAGTGGATGTTGACCTCGACAATTCCTCCCTCAACGGCACACCCACCGCGACTCCCCCGTGACTCGAACACCCGACCTACCAGACTCTAATACCACTTGTATAATCTTACACCCCATTGATCAGCTACCACTTATCCAAAATCAATTGATGATAGAAAACGGCACAACAATAGATTTATGGTAAGGGCGAGGCCTTGACCACGATTATGACCGCTCAAGAGCAAGGATGGATGTTGACCTCAACACCAAGTTTCTTAGCCACTTTTGAAGGACATTACGGAGGCGATTCGATACATCCCTACCGTATAGTAGCACATGTCACCCCCTAACGGATGGACAAACCGAGGTTGTGAATCGAACATTAGGAAGCATCATCCGATGTATTTCTGATGAAACGGTGGGATTTTTCTCTCGCTCAAGCTTAGTTCGCCTTTAACAATATGATGAACTGGTCAACTGGTAAGTCTCCTTCCGAAATTGTATATGGGAAAGTGCCAAGGCATACGTTAGACTTGGTTGATTTACCAAAGCTTCCAGGTATGAGTGTGGCAGCAGAAAACATATATGGCAGACAAAATCAAGGCAGTGCATGCAGATGTGAAGAAATAACTCGAAGAGTATAATGCTAGATACAAGAGGGATGCTGATAAGCACAAGAGGTTAAAGACATTTCAAGGAGGAGATTTGGTGATGGTGTATTTAAGAAAAGAGCACTTACCGGCAGGTATATACAGTTAGAACTTAGAGTATTTGAAATATGGTTTTCCACACAGGATATGGTGTGGCTGTTTCCTATTAATAGTTGAAGAGGTTACAGAATATAAGGGATAAGCTACAAGTAATTGAAACTTAATAAGTTACAGAAGTTTATCTCAAGAGAGATACTTGTGATGAGTGATCATGTCTATCTCAAGAGAGATACTTATGATGAGTCATTGACTATTTTTCCTTAACACGCCCCTTCAAGCGTTACTGTGCAACAGTGAGCTTATCACATAAAGCTATGAAGCGCTTGGAGCCCAATGGCTTGGTGAAGATGTCAACCAGCTGATCCACTGTAGAAAGATAGCGAACATCAAGACATTGTTTGGTTACGAGATCACGAACGAAATGCACTTCAATCTCAACATGTTTGGTTCTTCCGTGGAATATTGGATTCGCAGAGAGATAAATTGCACCGATATTGTCACACCATACAATGGCAGGGTACCGAATGGAAAAACCAAGCTCAGATAGTAAATACTGAACCCATAACAATCACAAGATGCTAGAGCAACACCACGATATTCAGCCTTTGTACTGGATCGAGCCACTATGGCCTGCTTTTTGGAACTCCAGCCGAGTAAATTAGACCTAAGAAAGATACCATACCCACTGGTAGATTTGCGATCATCGGGGCATCCAGCCCAATCAGCATCAGTAAATCCATGCGGTTACATTCGAGTTAGAGGTTGCAATAGAAGACCATAAGTTATAGTATGTTTAAGATAGTAGAAGACCATAAGTTATAGTATGTTTAAGATAGCACAAAATTCTCTTGACAGTCCAATGATCCTCAGTAGGAGACTGCATAAACTGAGACACCTTGTTGACAGCAAATGCGATGTCCGGACGGGTGATGGTGAGATATTGCAAAGCCCCTACAGTACTGCGATACAAATAAGGATCAGAAAAGGATGTGGGTCTTGAAAAATGACTGAGTTGACTTTTAGAAGCCATGGGTGTGGTCATGGGTTTTGCCCCATCCATTTTTGTTTTAAGCAGTAAGTCACGAACATAGCTGCTTTGAGACAACAATAAGCCAGAGTGGCCCCGAATAATCTCAATACCCAGAAAGAAATTAAGAGCTCCAAGATACTTAATAACAAATTCTTAACGCAGTAGATGAAGAAGTACAGTGATAAGAGACAAACTACTGCCAGTCACAATTATATCATCAACATAAATGAGGATGAGTAAAATAGAATCCTTTGAGCGCTTGCAAAATAGAGGGGTATCGGACCTTGAATTGACAAAGCCAATAGTCAGTAGAAAAGAGCTCAATTGATGATACCAAGCACAAGGTGCCTGCTTTAGGCCATAAAGTGCTTTGTTTAACTTGCAGACATGGGTTGGAAAATGATGATCTTGGAAACCGGAGTGTTGCACCATATAGACCTCTTCATTGAGATAGCCATGCAAAAATGCATTTTGCACATCTAATTGATGAAGCGGCCAGTTGAAAGTGATGGCAAGACTTAAAATAAGCCTGATTGTTGTGAGCTTAATCACCGGGCTAAAAGTCTCTTTGAAATCAATGCCTTGCTGTTGATGAAAACCTTTAGCCACCGACCTGGCTTTATACCTATCAATTGAACCATCGGCCTTTCTCTTGATTCAAAACACCCATTTACAACCAATTAAATTCATGTGTGGCCGATTAGGAACCAACTGCCATGTCCCATTTCGTATAAGGGCATTGAACTCTTCCTCCATTGCAGTGCGCCATTTGAGATCTTTAGTTTCCTGTGTAAAACTAGTAGGCTCAACATCATTGGAGCATGTAGCAACAAGGCCTCGAGGCAGAGGGTGCCTAGTAGTAACAAAATCTAAGTACTCTTTGGGACGTCTAGTGTGATCTTGATTGCGAGTGACCATGGGACGAGTGGTCATCTGGGCATGTTCAGGTGCATATCCAGGGCCAAGTACAGATGCAGGAGTAAAGTCAGGGAATGGTGTATGACCAGGGACATTTGTAGGTGGAGGTGGAAAGGCAGGTCCAGGTTCAGCTTCAACTGTAAGACTAGGTATGTGACCACGGGTAGAGCCAGAGAGTGATGGAAAAGCACCACTAGTAGTGGGTGATGTTTGACTTGGTGAACCACTCATATTTTGTGAAGCGCTGTGTCCATGTGATGTTTGTCTCACCCCCTCATTGGTAGAGATTGGGAAAGTGGAAAAGTATTGACAACTAATGGTAAGGAGGTTGGTGGGAATGCTGGTATAGCAACTGATTTAGAAAGAGGATAATCAGATTCATTAAAAACAATGTCCCTAGAGATGTAGAGACGACCTGTGTCCAAATGCAAACATTTATAGCCCTTATGCATATTCGAATAACCCAAAAAAGGACACATCGAACAGACCGAGGTTGAAGTCCATTTTTATTATATGGACGCAAGTTTGGAAAACAAGCACATCCAAACATTCATAGGAATGAGTAATATGGTGGCACGTTAAAGAGTTTCTCATAAGGTGATAAATTGGATAAAACAAGTGTGGGCATGCGATTGATAAGATGGGCTGCAGTGGTGAAAGCATGGTCCCAATAATGTGATGGAAGAGAGGAACGGGCTAAAAGTGTGAGCCCAATTTCAACCACATGGCATTGCTTCCATTATGCAATCCCATATTGGGCATGGGTGTGAGGGCAGGAGAACCTGTGAGTAATGCCATTTAAGGCTAAAAATTGTTTAAACTTTTTGAACTCACCACCCCCATCAGAATGCAATTGGGTTATTTGGGACCCAAGTAATTTCTCAACAAGCAGTTTGAAGGAAACAAACACAGCCAAAGCATCAAATTTTTTAAACTTTTTTAAAAAGTGGAAACACCCACATGAAGCAAGAAAAATGATCAGTGAAATGAATTTAATAACGATAGCCACCAGTTGCAGTTATTGGAGCAAGTCCCCAAAGATCCAAATGGAATTAGCTGCATGCATGTCAATGGCAACTGAGTTTTCTTCAAGACGCGCTTCCGGAGAAAGAACAAATCTGGTTAATTCGTCAAGGGAAATTGGTTCAAAGTGGGCAGTCATAGCGGTGATAAAAGCTTCTTATTCAGAGCTTAAGCCGCTACGAAGACTGAAGGCAAGGTCGGAATCAAACACAGGCTGAGCAACAGCAGCCAGATTGTTAGTAATTGATTTCTTCTTTTACACATAGTCAAACATGGATAAGGACCCTTTCTTGAGGGTATGTAGCTGATACTTTAAGGACATGATCTTAGCTCGAGATTGGGCAGAGTAAATATGTTCAAGAGTCTGCCAAACGTCCTTGGCGGTGGACAAACCAACAACCTGAGCAAGTATTCGCTCAGTGAGGGAAGAAAGAAACCAGCTTAGGAAAGTCCGGTCTTGTGTTTGCCACTTGAGAAATTCTAGGTTGACCACATCAGTGAGACTCCCTTTGTTGTCCAGAGAGAATTGTGATGGACAAGGGTAGGAACCATCTACATATCCCATGGCATTGTGAAGCGTGAGAATAGTAGGAACTGAGATCGCCAAAGTAAAAAATTATTTCTGTCGAGCTTGACTGGGAGGATTACATGAGAGATATTTGGAGAAAAAATGGGAAAAGCAAAGGTGGAAGTGGATGATGAGAAAAGTGGTGAGGAAGTAGATATAGGGGAAGTTCCCATCGTGTGTAGACGTATGTCTTGATAAGCTCTAATACCAAGTTAGAACTTAGAGTATTTGAAATATGGTTTTCCACATAGGATATAGTGTGGCTGTTTCCTATTAATGGCTGAAGAGGTTACAGAATATAAGGGATAAGCTACAAATAGTTGAAACAGAATGAGTTACAGAAGTCTATCTCAAGAGAGATACTTTTGATGAGTCAAGTCTATCTCAGGAGAGATACTTGTGATGAGTCATTGACTATTTCTCCTTAACACATACAATAAATTAAAGAACAAGAAGTTGGAGGGCGTGTTTGGTTCACTTCCTAAATTTTTATTTATTTATTTTTTTGTCTGACCTTTGGATTTTAAAAATCACAAAATCTTTTAAAAGTTTGTTTGGTTATTAGATTTTGAAAGAATTTTTTTAAAAAAGTAAAAGTCAAATTTAGCTTTTTGGGAAAGCAAACCTTGACTAACTTCAAGGTCAAAAAGCACTTTTTCACTTTCTCAGAAGTCAACAGAGGTATGGTAGGGAGTGTATTACTTCTTACCTCTATTTTCTTCCTCATCTGTGGGTAGAGATGAAAATCTGGGCCACTGGCCGCCCCATCAAGGAAAAAATCGCGCCTGGGCCGTTGACTTGGTCAACAGGCCGGGACGACATGGCTTGGTCTCCCCACCTCGGCCATGCTGGCCAGGGAGCTTGGGCTGAGGCACGGCACAGCATGGCCCATTTATTTAATTTAATATTTAAATAAAATATAAAAGTTATAATAATTAAAGATTTATTATTTATTTTAAATTAGCTCAACGTTTGTGCATTTAGTTTTATAGTTTCAAATTTATTTCAAGTTAAGAACCCCCAAAAGTTTATAAAGTCTGCTTCAATTTATACAAAGAATTTAAAAAAAAAATTAAAGAGGCATATAGACTGGCCATGGGCGGCACGGATAAATCTGTGCCTTGGGTCGTGCTGGGCTGAGCCCCAGCTGCTTGGGCACGGCACGGCATGACATGGCTCATGAAATTTCATGTGCCGACACGCCACTGCCCAGGCACGGTTAGGCCTGCAGGGTCATGCCAGCACGGTAAGGCCCAGTTTTCATGTGAAAAATCTAATAGTAGGCCAAACTTCGGTTGGAATGAAGGTTCTCATAGGATTAGTATATGAGTTATTAATTTCAAGTGATTTACATTTACCCAACTGATTAATTTATACGCTTAAACATAGCAAACCAAATGTTGCAAGTCATGACCTATAGATCCTTTTTTTTGTTCTTCTCAAAGGTGCCTATAGATAATTTTTTTGTGATAATGACAGCGGTCGCGTCACATAACATGTTTCGTGCAAATCAGAATTTTATGTGACGCCATTTAATACCTATGGGTTCTATTATATTGTAAGTGCCTAAAAATTAAGGACTTTACATCAGGGATTAGGATCCTTGATTCGGGTGGTTTGGATGAAGATTGTTGAGGCTCCGACTGGACCTGAAGAGGAAGAGAGGAAAACACGTCAGAGGACCCTGGCTGCAGGCAGCGCAAGGCTCTCCGATGCTTAAGTTAGTTCAGGGAACGAGCAAGGGAGATGGAGAGAGGATTGCAGAGTAAGAGGGTGCGTTCAGGGTAGCGTACCTTTAGGATGGAGATGGAGATGCTATTTATAGGCGATGGGGATGACTATCGTGAGCGAGTCCCAAGACTGGGCTGGCCACTCGAGTGGCTGCGTCCACTCAGCCCATAATGCATTAAATGATGACCCATGCCTCATTAAATGCTAGCCTTGCTGGGTCAGGCGGCGGTTCTGACTTTTGGGCCAGGTCCCATCGGGCCTGGCCCGGAGTCATGCTCTGGGGGCGCACGTGTTCTGTACGTGCCGTTTTGTCAGTAATGATAGTCTGCAGGGCATGCCTTAGCATGCACCGTTGTCCTGTCATTAGTCCCATCAATACCTGTCAATTCCGTATTGCCGAGGTGTGATGCATGTCGAGGTCGGATAGGTCTGACTTCGGGAATTCCTACCTCGGTGAATGCCGCGATCCTTTGTTCGTGATCGGCCTCGGCATAGGGGAGGCATAATCAATTTGCCTTATAACCGGGGCATGCATTGATCTCGGCTTAGTGGAAACACCCCCACACAATTGCCCCCCAGTCTTTTGAGCTCTTAAGAGTATCCCAACTCTTTTGAGGTCGGAAGCTGGATAGGTCTTGCCGAGATGCAGTATGCCGCGGTGCTTCAATAATCCTGCTTCCGGGTCTGGGGGAGCTCAAACGTCTCCTAGTTTTTGGAATCCCACCATCGTCTCGGTAGCTGGCGTCTTTACTTCTATCCGCTGTCGCATCTGTACCCGAGGCATTAAATGGCGCACGAGAATCAAGCTGGCGCTTCCACGTGTCTCCTCCTATCTGGCTGGCCCGTCTTTTCACGACGGCGCGTGCAGTGAAAAGACACGCCCTCTTCGAAATTCGAACAGGCGCCATGATTAGGCGCCCAATTTTTGGCTATAAATAGGGGCTCGCCCCCTCCTTTCCTTTTTTTACCTTCGTTTTATCTCCCTTTGCTTTTCCTTCTTCTTTCATTCTTGGAGCTCTTTCCCCCCTTTCCTGCTTTTGCCTCCGTTGAACGAAAGAGGCTGTTGCAGAATTTCTCCGGTGTTCTTGTTCTGAAAGAGGCGCTGTCAGGGCTTCGCCTCGCTTTCTGATCTTCTTGTAAGTTCCCTTTCTCTCATCTCCGTTCCATTCCTTTTTCTAGGGTTCTGTTCTGCCTTTCTTTACCTTCTGTCTAGGGTTCCCTTTTGCCCCTTAGCAAATTTCCCCCTTTATTTTAGCGTTCTCCTCTGAGAGATGGGTATCTTTAGTCATTGGATAGAGTCTGAGAGGGGGCTAGCCGATCTCAGGGCTAAGTATGACATCCCGGACGGGGTCCGGGTCATGGCGGCCCCTTTGGCTGCCAGCATCTTAGGCGATTTTTACAACGGCTGGATGCCGTTTCCTTTAGTGGCCATAATCGAGGGCGGGGTTAGGTTCCCCCTTCGCCCTCTGCTTAGGGAGTGCCTCAGGGCGTGGAATCTTTGCCCCTGTCAGCTGATGCCCAACGGTTTCAAGATTGTAATGGGCACGGATGCTCTTAATACAATCTTGGGCATCGATCTCGGCGTCCACGATATCGTGGACGCCTACGATATCTGTAAGTCCGGGAAGGACATGTATTATCTCCGCGTCAAGCCGAGTCGGAGGCCGTTTGTGCAAGCCCTGGAGGACTCTAATAAATATGCTGGAGACGACCGTCTGATGGTCACGGGCAGCTGGGAATTCAGTGATGACGAGGCCATCGCGGAGAGAAATTTCAAGATCCCTCGTCACTTCGGCACCCCTCCAAGTAATTACAGCCTTAGCACACTTTTTCACTTTCCGCGTTTCCTTCGTACTGCCGGGCTCATGTCTTTCGTTTGCTCTTGCAGGTGTTCGTCAGAGGAAAACGGCTGCTTCCCGGGATGGCTGGAAGTTGAACAAGGCTTGGATTCGCGCCTTGGAGAATTACCACGGCCACGGGGACAGGTCGGCGTGGAGATTACTGGGGTACGAACCCAGGTACCGCGGTTATCGGAGCAAGAAGCTCACTGCCCACCGTACCCTAGCCGCGGCGGAGGTAGAAGAAGAAGGCAGCGCGGCTAACTCCGGGGATCGGACTGCATTCAACTCCGAGGCATCGACTTCGGGGTCCGAAGAGGACGACGCCGAGACGATTGGAAGGGTCATCATATCGTCAGAGGGCGATCCCGAGGGCGAGATGGACAGGACCCGCCCGAAGCCGGTATTCAAAAATCTAAGGGCCCTGCCCGTCGGGGGGCGAGGCCGAGGTGCAGCTTCCTCCTCTCGTGCGCCTCCTCCTTCGGGCGCACCCTCGTCTTCCTCGGCACCTCCTCCAGTGCGGACGCCGAAGCCGCAGTCCGCGGCCGGGCCCAGCACATCCGCGGTCGCCCCTCCCCCGGCGTCGCAGGGGGAAGACTTGGCCAGAAAAAGGGCCAGGGTCGAAGGCTCCGCGGGGGAGCCTTCGGGCGGCGGGATGCCGACGCGGGCTTCGCCCGCCCTCTGGAGGCCGAGCTTCATGCTCCAGCCGGGGAGGCCGATGACGGTTGAGGACCGCCTCTCTGGGGGGCCTTTGGTGATCGCCAGCCTCGGCAATGCATGTGCCCTGCTGCGGGACATGGAGAAGCACGATGAGCTGGACGACATTTCTCTGCTGGCGTCGCAGATGAGGGCGAGCCTGAGCGTAAGTTCCTGAACTTTTCTAAGTCTTTTTCCTTTCATCTGTCAGCTATAGCTTTCCCTGACTTGATGGCGTGGTTTTTTGCAGATCGTGCAGATGGCTCAGGTCTCGGTGTCCCGGGTCCAAAAGTGCCATGATGAGCTCAAGAGGATCCAGGCGAACTGTGAGCAGCACAGGAAGGCCTTGGAAGAGGGCAAGGCGAGGGAGAAGGAGTATGAAGAAACTCACCAAGCCCTCTTTTCCGAGCTCGACAAGGCGAAGTCGGCCTTTGAGCTGGTCAAGAGGAGAGGGGCTGAGCTGGAGAGGAGGGTTGCTGGCCTGGAGAGGCAGAAAGCTGAGCTCGAGCTCCGGATTCAGACCGAGGTCAGCGCGGCCTTCCAGGACGGCGTCGATGTAGCTGGTGAGGAGTACACGGCGCAGGTCGACGATATAAGGGCCTCGTCCTAGGAGATGGGGTGGAGAGCGGCTCCCGCAAAGGCAGGGATTCCCAGGGATCATCCCGCATATATGAGCCCGGACGAGTTCCCGCGCTCCGAGGCTGACCCGACTCCCACGGCAGACCCTGAGAGGGAACTTGCAACCGCGCCAGGATCGGAGATTGCCCCGTCGACGACTGGGGCTCCCGCCGCTGCTACGACACCAGCCGTCGCCTCCTCCTCCGAAATTCCTCCTGACGCCGCGACTCCTCCTGCGGATCACGCCGCTTCGGCGCCTGCCGCATGAGGCTCCTTGGCTGTTTTTCTTTCCATCCTCTAAATGTAATTTTTCCTTAGGTGCATTGCACCGTTTATGTATGAAGCTACCAAACTTAATGAAAAATCCTTTTTTGTCTCTATTCCGTGCTCCCCTCTATTTGGAATGTGTCCAAGTGCTTCGCGTCGGCTATATAATTGAATTTTCATACCTTGGAGATCCGCGATTGGTTAACCGTGCTTAGAAGATGTGGCTTTTACAGAATGCGATGTAGGTTTGATCCGAGGGACTGAGCGTTTTTCGTAATGGCGAGCGAGTGATACTATTTTTCTTTTAGGTATACGAGCTCGGTGAGTGCCCTGCTACTTTAGCCTGGGATCATTTAGTATCGGATAGTCGTGCAGCGGTTAGATGTGTAAGGCGATCCCCCTGGCTCGTCACCAGGGGCCGTGCTGGCTATCTGGTACGAGGGCCGAGACGCGCACGAAATGGAGAAGTCCCCCTGGCTCGCCACCAGGGGCCGTGCTGGCTATCTGGCATGAGGGCCGAGACGCGCACGAAATGGAGAAGTCCCCCTGGCTCGTCACCAGGGGCCGTGCCGGCTATCTGGCACGAGGGCCGAGACGCGCACGAAATGGAGAAGTCCCTCTGGCTCGTCACCAGGGGCCGTGCTGGCTATCTGGCACGAGGGCCGAGACGCGCACGAAATGGAGAAGTCCCCCTGGCTCGTCACCAGGGGCCGTGCTGGCTATCTGGCACGAGGGCCGAGACGCGCACGAAATGGAGAAGTCCCCCTGGTTCGTCACCAGGGGCCGTGTTGGCTATCTGGCACGAGGGCCGAGACGCGCACGAAATGGAGAAGTCCCTGCCGAACTGGGGAATTGCGTTGTTGCCGCGGTTCCTTGGAACAATTTCGATTTAGAACACAAAGAGAAACTTTCTTGAGAGGAAATGACCTTCATTGATTTGCATAAACTGAATACATTTAAAAGTAAAATTTCTTGAGGTGCGATGCGTTCCATGGCCGCGGCAGCAGTTTCCCATTCATATCCTCAAGCTTATATGCGGACTGTCCCGCGGTCGAGACTACCTTGAACGGACCGCGCCAGTTTGGGGCCAACTTGCCTTGATTCAGGTCCTTGTCTGCGGGCAGTGCCTTCTTCAGGACCAGCTCTCCGATGGAGAACTTCCTTTCCCGAACTTTCTGATTGTAATCTCTTGCTAGACGTTGCTGATAGGCTGCTAAACGGATGGAGGCAGCTTCTCTGCGTCCCTCGGCCAGGTCCAGTCCCAGGGTTAGGTTTTTATCGTTCTGGACCTGGTCAAAGAGTTCGGATCTGAGCGTTGGGAGGCCGATTTCAAGAGGGATCACGGCTTCCATTCCGTATGCCAAGGAGAAAGGAGTCTCTGAGGTGGAGCGTCTCGGGGTGGTTCTGTAGGCCCACAACACACTGGGTAGTTCTTCCACCCACCTTCCTTTGGTCCCATCGAGTCTCTTCTTGAGCCCATCCAAGACCACTTTGTTGGAGATTTCAGCTTGGCCATTGCTCTGGGGATAGGCCGGAGTCGAGTAGTGGTTCCTGATGCCTGAGCTCCTTGCAAAAGTTTTTGAAGAGGCTGGAGTCGAATTGGGTCCCGTTGTCCGAGACCAAGACTCGAGGGATGCCAAACCTTGTGACAATGTTCTTCCATACGAAGTTCTTGGAGTCCCGTTCCGTGATGGAAGATAATGCTTCCGCCTCGATCCACTTGGTGAAATAGTCGGTGGCCACTATCAGCCACCTTTTATTCCCCGGAGCTCGATGGAGGGGTCCTACAATGTCCAGCCCCCACTGAGCAAATGGCCATGGGCTGGAGAGCAGGCTCAGATCCTGCGCAGGTTGGTGGAGGTTGTGCGAGAATTTCTGGCATTTCTCGCATTTCATAGCGTACATCTGTGCGTCCTTTTGCATGTATGGCCACCAGTATCCTTGGCTTATAGCCCGGTATGCTAGTGACCTTCCTCCGATGTAACTTCCGCAGATGCCTTCATGTATCTCGTAGAGGAAGTCTTCAATTCGGCTTGGGTGGACGCACTGGAGATAAGGGCCCGTGAAGGATTTCCTGTACAGCTTTCCTTCCGGAGAGAGCCAGAACCGGGCTGCCCTGAGCCTGATCTTGTGAGCTTGCGCTCTATCCTCAGGGAGTTGGTCGTCCTTGAGGTACGCGATGATAGGATCCATCCAACTGGGCCCGAGGTCGGCGCACATGACTTGCCGTGGCGGGCTGAGCTCTATACTTGGCGATGTTAGTGAGCCCACTTCTACAGTCCTCTTTTTTCCAGCCTCGACGGCGGAGGCCAAGTTGGCGAGCGCGTCGGCGTGCTAGTTAGAGTCTCTGCCAATTTGTTTGACTTCCGCTTCAAAGAATTGAGAGAGGAGTTTCTTGGCGAGGGATAAATAGGCCGCCATTCTGTCGTCGCGAGCTTGGTAATCTCCAGTGAGCTGGCTCGTCACCAACTGCGAGTCACTGAAGATCACCAGCTGTTGAGCTCCGAGAACCTTGGCGCTATTCAGCCCTGCCAGCAATGCTTCATATTCTGCCTCGTTGTTCGATGCTCGGAAGTCAAGGGTCAGGGCTTGCTCGATGACCAGCCCTTCTGGAGACTGGAGGACTATGCCAACGCCGGCCCTTCTAGAGGTGGAAGACCCGTCAACGAAGACCTTCCAAGCCGAATCTCGGGACGCATCCCGAGATTGCTCGTAATCAGTCTCCGAGGCTAAGTCATTCTGCCCCTTGCCCCCCAGTTCGGGGTCGAGTGGGCTCGACGACGAACTCGAGGAAGTGAACTCGACGATGAAATCTGCCAAGACCTGCGCTTTGATCGCTGTTCGGGGCTGGTACTGGATGTCGTACTGCCCCAGCTCCACGGCCCATTTTGAAACACGTCCGGAGAAGTCGGCCTTTCGGAAGACGGACTTGAGTTGGTGCTCCGTAACCACCACTATTGTGTGGGCCTGGAAATAGTGCGAGAGCTTCCGAGAGGCACTGACGAGGGCCAGCGCGAGCTTCTCCATCTGCAGGTATCTGGTTTCCGCGTCAAGGAGGGTCTTGCTTGTGTAATAAATGGGCTTCTGCTGCCCTTCATCGTCTCTGACCAGCACTGAGCTCACGGCATGATCGGAGACTGCCAAATACAAATACAATGCTTCGCCTTTCTTCGGGGTTGACAGCAGTGGAGGCGAGGCCAGGTAAGCTTTGAGTTCTTGAAGGGCCGAGTCGAATTCCGGGGTCCATTCGAACCTTAGGTTCTTCTTTAGCAGTTGAAAGAAAGGGCGGCACTTGTCAGAAGACCTGCTGATGAAGTGGTTGAGGGCGGCGGCCATGCCGGTGAGCCGCTGGACCTGCTTCGTTATTGCCGGGCTCTGAATTCGCAGGATTGCGGAGATTTGGTCCGGGTTTGCTTCGATACCCCGTCGCGTGACGAGGCTCCCTAGGAATTTGCCGGAGCCGACCCCGAAGGCGCATTTGGAGGCGTTCAGCTTTAGCCCGAACTTACGGAGGACGTCGAATACCTGGCCGAGATCCGTCAGATGGTCGCAAGATCAGGTGGATTTGACGACCATGTCGTCGATGTACACCTCGACTGTTTTGCCGAGCTGTTCCCGGAACATCTTGGTGACCAACCTCTGGTTGGTTGCCCCAGCATTTTTAAGTCCGAACGGCATTACTTTATAGCAGTAGGTCCCCCTAGGAGTGATGAATGCCGTTTTCTCCTCATCTGGTCCGTACATGGGTATCTGATGATAACCGCGGTAGGCGTCGAGGAAACTCACCCTTTCGTGACCGGCGGTGGCGTCAATCATCTGGTCGATCTTTGGGAGAGGGAAGCAGTCCTTGGGACATGCTTTGTTGAGATCAGTGAAGTCGACGCAAACTCTCCATTTTCCGGTCTTCTTTTTTACCACCGCGGTATTTGCCAGCCATTTCGGGTACTGGACCTCTCTGATGGCGTTCGCTTCTAGCAGTTTCTCCACCTCTTCAACCACGGCTGCTGCAGACTGGTCGATTCCAGATCTTCTTGCCTTCTGGATCACTGGCTTGATTTGAGGGTCTACATTCAGTCTGTGGCTCATAACCTCGGGGTTCACGCCTGGCATCTCCTGCGGGGTCCAGGCGAAGACGTCTCTGCTTTGCAGCAGGAAACCGAGCAGCTCGGACCTTTCCTGTTCGGCGAGCTGGCTCCCGAGAAGGAAGTGCCTCTCAGGGTCACTGGGGTCGATCCTGACCTCGGTGAGATCTTCGATACTTTCTTCCCCTGGATCGCGGCCGACCCATGTCCAGTTCTGCTTCCAGCTCTGCCATGTGCACTTGCTTTGGTTCTTCCTCGCCGGACACGACGGCCATCAACAACACTTGGCCATTTGCTGGTCCCCGTAGATCGTGACCACCTCAACCCTGCCGTCCCTTTCCAAAGGGAAATTAAGCTTCTGGTGGTAGGAAGAGGGGACGGCCTCTACCTGGTGCAGCCAGCTCCTCCCTACGATGGCATTGTAGGGGGATGGCGTGTCCACCACGAGGAAGTCAGCCACCACTGATGTGCCCCCAATTTGGACTTTGAGGGAGACTCTCCCCTTGGGATACACGGGCTTTGCGCTGAACCCTATCAGGGGGGTCCGCGCCTCCTGGAGATCTTCTTCGGTGAGCCCCATCTTAGTAAAGCAGTCGAAGTAGAGGATCTCGGACGAACTGCCGGGGTCGACGAGGATCCTCTGCACCTTGCAACTCCCCAACTTCAGAGTCATAATTAGTGGGTCATTGTGAGGGAGTTGAACCCCTTTCAGGTCCTCGTCTGAGAACCAGATCTTCGGCCTCTCTTTACGAGCCTTTTTAGAGGCTGGTCCGAGCTCGGCCGACATGACCTGTTTCCCATGGGAGGCCCTGCTGGCCTCGGCGCGGGCCTGACCGCTGTTCTGCTTGGTAGGGGCCAGGTGGATGACGCTTATAATCCTCTTCGACCCGTCGCTATCATGATTCTCCTCAGTTCGGCGTCGAGGTCGGTCGTTGCTCCCGCTACCCGCCACCTTGCAGTACTCCTTCAGGTGCCCGTCCTTGACGAGCCTCTCGAGATGATCCTTGAGGGAGTAACAGCCCTCAGTGTTATGCCCGTTCTGCTTGTGGTAAGCGCAGAACTTTGTCTGATCCCTCGTGGAGGGATCGCTCTTCATAGGTTGTGGCCATTTAAAGTATGGCTTTCCCTGGATCTTATCCAATATCTGGTAAATCGGCTCTTTGAAGACCGTATTGACCCTTTCGCGCGAAGAGTAGGACGGTCTATGCCTTTTGCCTCCTCCTGGAGCACGGATCTGGGCCGACGACTGGCCACCAGAGTGGTGGTCTCGGCTCGTCTCTTCTCTGCGGTAGGTCCTCTTCTCTCCCCCAGAGGTTCGATCTTCCCGCCGAGATCGATCCTCCTGCCGCGGTCGGTCCTCCTGCCGAGAACGGCTCTCGTTCCGAGACTTGCCCCTAGGAACGCCAAAGCTCTCATTGGCCCGCGCCTCGTCCTCCTCTTGCTCGATGTACTTGTTTACCCTTGCCATGAGGCCTGTTACAGAGAGAACAGGGTTTCGGACGAGCTCCTTCCGAAGCTCGCAGCCTGGCAGGAGGGCGTGCTGGAAGGACCTGATCGCAACCTCCTCGGAGTAGTTGTCGATTTGACTGTAAACCGTCCAGAATCTCTTGCGAATTGAGTGATGCTTTCACTCCATCTCATCCTGAGGGCCATGATGTCGCTGTCGATCTTTGGAATGACTTTGTGCGCCTAGAATTTCCCCAGGAAGGAGTCTCTTAGTTGAGACCAGCTCGTGATCGATCCTTCCCGGAGCGCGCAGAACCATTTGAGGGGAAGGTCCCCCAGGCTAGAGGAAAAGACTCTGCAATTAAGGTGCCCGACGTCTCCCCAGACGGACAGCTTCTGGGTGAAATGGCGGAGATGTGCTGCTGGGTCCGAGGTTCCGTCGTAGAGGACGAACCTCGGGACGCTGAACTTCTTAGGGAGGGGGTATTCGATTATCTCTCTGGAGAAGGGTGATAAGTCGAGGCCAGCGAAGTCGAGGATGTCTGGCTGGTTTTGAGCGAGCCCTGCCTCCCTTAGGGTGTTTTGGATGGCCTGCTTGACCAGGCGGTCGATCAGAGCCTGCTGATCTCCCGCCTCCGATCTCGGCATCGACGCCCTGTCAACGTGGTTATGGCAAGAACTCCCGACGTGACTCCGCTCGCGACTCTTATCGTTCAGATGCTCCCTTAGGTCTTTGCCGGTGACGGGATCCTTCCTGCCTACGGGATCACCGCCTCCGGGGACTATTTCTTTCTCTCGGAGCTGCTGCCTAAGCTGGCGGATAAGATCGTCTTTCTCCTGGAGGGCGAGGTTCTGAGCCCTGAATGCTGCTTGAGCGGGGTCGGCTCTGTTGCCTTCGCGGTCCGAGTGGCGCCCGGATCGATGTGATCCTGCCGCTGCCGGGGCCTTGCCCTTCGAGAAGCGCTCCTGAAGGGGAGCGTTCAGCCGCGGTGGGCCCCCTACTTCTAACGAGGACGACGCGGACTCGGTGTGGTAGCTTTCTACCTCTGCGGCCTCCAACGACGCATAGGGCAGTGGCCCAGGGAGAACCAGTGGTCCTGCGGGGAGGGACTTCGGGTGCTCTGCGCCTCTCTTGTTTCTTGGAGCCATAGTGATTGGAAAAGTTTTGAGAAAAGTTTTGGGAAAGGTTTTGAGGTGTGGGTTAGTACTTTCCCACAGACGGCGCCAATTGGAAGTGCCTAAAAATTAAGGACTTTACATCAGGGATTAGGATCCTTGATTCGGGTGGTTTGGATAAAGATTGTCGAGGCTCCGACTGGACCTGAAGAGGAAGAGAAGAAAACACGTCAGAGGACCCTGGCTGCAGGCAACGCAAGGCTCTCCGATGCTTAAGTTAGTTCAGGGAACGAGCAAGGGAGATGGAGAGAGGATTGCAGAGTAAGAGGGTGCGTTCAGGGTAGCGTACCTTTAGGATGGAGATGGAGATGCTATTTATAGGCGATGGGGATGACTATCGTGGGCGAGTCCCAAGACTGGGCTGGCCACTCGAGTGGCTGCGTCCACTCAGCCCATAATGCATTAAATGCTGACCCATGCCTCATTAAATGCTAGCCTTGCTGGGTCAGGCGGCGGTTCTGACTTTTGGGCTAGGTCCCATCGGGCCTGGCCCGGAGCCATGCTCTTGGGGCGCACGTGTTCTGTACGCGCCGTTTTGTCAGTAATGATAGTCTGCAGGGCATGCCTTAGCATGCGCCGTTGTCCTGTCGTTAGTCCCATCAATACCTGTCAATTCCGTATTGCCGAGGTGTGATGCCGAGGTCGGATAGGTCTGACTTCGGGAATTCCTACCTCGGTGAATGCCGCGATCCTTTGGTCGTGGTCGGCCTCGGCCTAGGGGAGGCATAATCAATTTCCCTTATAACCGGGGCATGCACTGATCTCGGCTTAGTGGAAACACCCCCACACAAAGGACTTTACATCAGGGATTAGGATCCTTGATTCGGGTGGTTTGGATGAAGATTGTCGAGGCTCCGACTGGACCTGAAGAGGAAGAGAGGAAAACACGTCAGAGGACCCTGGCTGCAGGCAGCGCAAGGCTCTCCGATGCTTAAGTTAGTTCAGGGAACGAGCAAGGGAGATGGAGAGAGGATTGCAGAGTAAGAGGGTGCGTTCAGGGTAGCGTACCTTTAGGATGGAGATGGAGATGCTATTTATAGGCGATGGGGATGACTATCGTGGGCGAGTCCCAAGACTGGGCTGGCCACTCGAGTGGCTGCGTCCACTCAGCCCATAATGCATTAAATGCTGACCCATGCCTCATTAAATGCTAGCCTGCTGGGTCAGGCGGCGGTTCTGACTTTTGGGCCAGGTCCCATCGAGCCTGGCCCGGAGCCATGCTCTGGGGGCGCACGTGTTCTGTACGCGCCGTTTTGTCAGTAATGATAGTCTGCAGGGCATGCCTTAGCATGCGCCGTTATCCTGTCGTTAGTCCCATCAATACCTGTCAATTCCGTATTGCCGAGGTGTGATGCCGAGGTCGGATAGGTCTGACTTCGGGAATTCCTACCTCGGTGAATGCCGCGATCCTTTGGTCGTGGTCGGCCTCGGCCTAGGGGAGGCATAATCAATTTGCCTTATAACCGGGGCATGCACTGATCTCGGCTTAGTGGAAACACCCCCACACATATATGTAATTATTTTTTATTGTAAAAACTTTTAAAACATTATTTAGTTATAATATATATTGTAACCAATGACCTTTGTTGCATTTGATGCTCAGATGCATACACAAAGTTTGTGCTTAGGGAACCACCTTTTCTTTAATAAAGTTGCTTTAAAAAAGCTATTTTTAGGAAATATACTTTTAATTTGAAGAAGTCCAACTAAACACACCATTAGTCCTTATCAAATATTTAAAAAGATCAATGACAAGTCCTATGTTGTTGAGCTTCCTAAGGACATTGCCATTTTTCCTACATTCAATGTTGCCAATTTGTCTGAGTATTATGCTATGGAGGAACCAGTTTATCCATAAATCAACTTGTCATGATGACGAGTTTTCCTCAAGTGGAGGGGACTGATGTGGAACAAGTCACTCAAGTAGAGGGGACTGATGTAGAACATAGAAGCATTGCTTCAACAAGAAGATCCCAAGAAGTTAACCCGGAAGGTTAAATCAATAGGCAACAATAACTTTTGATCCGGATATCATCACAGAAGCTATAACAATGTGTTTCGAAGCCATCGACGAGCTATATGTATTAAATAATTATTAAATGTGGTTGGAGTATTCGGAGGCCAAATTACGCCATTTTGAAGGTCAAAACGCAGTTTTCATGCAAAACTTACTATTAATAGTAAGTTGTCGTTTTTCATATTTTAATGGATTTTTTAGTCCCATTGAGTTTGAGTTTTTGTCAAAGGTCTTAGAAAGTCATTTAGGAATGTGTAAGGTCATTTTTTTTTACTATTCTTAGTAATTTTTCTATTTCGGGTAATTTAGAGTTTCGGGACAAAACTTACTATTAATAGTAAGCTGTCGTTTTTCATATTTTAATGGGTTTTTTAGTCCTTTGAGTTTGAGTTTTTGTCAAAGGTCTTAGAAAGTCATTTAGGAATATATGGTGAAAGGTCTTTTTTACTATTCTTAGTAATTTTTCTATTTCGGGTAATTTAGAGTTTCGGGACTCTATAAAAGTGATGTGTAGCTTCTTTTCATTGAATAATATGAATTGCAGTTTGATTAGGGTTTTCTTATCTCTTTCTTGTGGATTCAAGGTGTTGATATTGGGTTGAAGACGGTAATCTTCTTCCTTGTTTTATTCTTTTCGTGCTTCCGCTATGCAAGTGTAAGAGAGAAATGGTGAGGTATGAAATCATGAATGACGTCCATTTTAGTAATTTTACACATGAGTATATTAGTCTTAAAATAAAGGGATGTGGTGAGGGGAAGTTTGAGATGTGGCCTTAGTAGCTCTCTTTGCAAATTAGTCAATTCTCAAACAAAAACTACTTATTTTGAGCCGTCTAATCTAATGTGCCTAAGGTTAAAATCTAATATAGTGGGCCCCACAAACTGCCCACCATTTTAATAGGAATCCATCTTAAAATTCATAGACTCCTACAGTCCTGCTTACCAACGAGTCCGATATTACCACGTAACGTGAGAGACCCTCGTCTCTTGGTGCAACTTCAAAGCCATGCAGGGCCCTCAAGTATCAACATCCGGCCCTTCGTCTTCAATCCTAAGGCCCTGAGACACTCTCTCTCTCTCTCTCTCTCTCTCTCTCTCTCTCTCTCTCTCTCTCTCTCTCTCTCTCTCTCTCTCTCTCTAAAAAGAAAGTTGGCAAAGAATCTCATCTCTCCCTTAAATATAGGAAAGATTTCAGAGAAAAGTTAAGAATAGAGATTTGCAAGAAGATTTACTTACATAATCGATCAAACGAACGGAGAAGAAGGCACCTATGAAAAGCAAGATCACAACCAGCAGCGTAGTCTTTGAAGGCGCTTTACTCAGCGTCCGATTCATCGCCCCCGTTACATGCTCGTAGTCGTAAGCATACAGAAATCGCAACATAATGCCTCTGGACACCGTTCCGTTACGATTTTTCTTCAGAAATAACAAACCCAAAAATTAAATCTGATTATACTAAGGTGAAAGAAGATGAAATTCTAGTAATCGATTTTACTTACTGATTTCTCTAACAGTGATGTTTGTCTGCTTTTAGAGAATTTCCATGGAAACTAAAGCTGTGAGAGTAGAAAGCGCACCTTTTTCTTTTTCTTCTGCTTTTCTTCCTCTTCTTGGGAACTTTTGTAACATGGGGATCGAAGTAGGAGATTCCTGTGGGTGATGATTTCTGAACTGATTGGAGAAAGTTTTTGCTTATGATTTTGGTTTTACATGATAGCAAGAGAGGGAGGGAGAGAGAAAGATGTGTTGAAATGAGGATTTTACGAGAGCAAAAGAAGTCCCCGTGGAATTCTGTGTTTCGAAAATTCTGGAGGACTCTGTGGACTGTGGCGTGATCCCATCTAAAGTAATTGGGTAGTTTACACGGAGGTCCCTGGTTTTGTAGTAATTTAAAAAAATAAAAAAACTGCAGCTGTAGGCATTTTCACTTAAACCCCCATCTCGGCTATTCTGGCAGTTTCCAGAAAAATTCAAAAAAATAACAATTTTGACCAGTAGTCAATGGAGAGAACGCTGGAGAACCACTCAATCCATCTTGTGGGGCCCACGTAGGGATACTGTAAAATAAAGCCCTAATAAGATCATCTTAGCCTTGATATATTTGATTGACTCGATTCAATTGTAGATAGATGATGGATGGATCCATTTTAAAGTTAAACTGGAAGTAAATCCCTGTGCTAAGCACGGGGCCGAAATTTAAGATACATAAAAATTTAAGAGTTTTTAAATATATTCAATGAAAAGTAAATCTAAAATAATCTATTATAAAGAATAGATGAAAGGAATTACATTATGTAGGATTATAAAATCCACTAAAAACGATATCTTTATTTTTTAAAAGCAAATCCATAGAAATGGAAAGAAAAACCATATGCTAGTGGATTTGGGAAAAAAAACCATAACAAATTAATAAAAACAAGATCTTGCTCTCCTTGGAAAAAAAATAATATATAAAAAAAAACCCAATGAAATTCACAAAATGTGATTATAATCTCTTTGAAAAACAAAATCCAAAAAATTCAAAGGAATGAAAATGCCCAATATAATGGATAATAATATGATTTTCAAGTCTTAGAAAAAAAAAATAACAAAGCCCGCAAACATTATTTGAGATCTTACATACAATCTTAGTTGTATTGTACCCACCTTGGATTGAATTTTGATTCTTACATAATAATTAGTTGCGATGATTTGATTAGAATTCTTTGACCCTTAATTTCTACTTATAAATTTAAAATTTGTTCGAATATGTAGTGGCAAACATTTATTGTATTTTATATTAATTAGTGTAGCTTTGCGTGTGTGTTAGTGTGGCTGGCGTGGGGTTGCTTGGCATCACCCAACATCTTAATACAAAAGAGGGTATCGAGTTTGTGAATGGGCTGGATGAGTGCCTCAGTTTCGGGCCTGTCCTGGGATGAATATTAGGCCCTCACAAACTAAATTAACCGGCCTTAGCCTTAGATATATTTCGGCCCCCAACGGCATATCCACTCCCCTCCTTTTTCAATCCATTCTCGATTGAGAGTGGAGTACATTACTTAAACGGTTTGGATTGTACATAAATATTAACCGGAAGTGCACCTTTGAGAGTGTGGAAGGTTACTAATTTGGCGACATTGCTCGATGGGCTCCTCAGCTTGATATCCAATCCAAGCTTCTTGTTTTGATATCTCCGTTCCTTATTCTGAGAGTAGACTACCCAAAATCATGGTCTCACAACATCAGCATAACGAACGTCTGTCTATCACTGGGCCATAAAATTTTCGAGATCAATCCAACTGTTCTTGATAGATTTTGGGACAAATGGTTGATATATTTGAAAGAGCCACGAAGTAGTTGTTTTATATATATATATATAAAATCAGTTATTCAATCAATCCCTGACCAAATCAGATACTAACATTTTTATCGAATGTTCCTGACAACTAAAACATGGGTGTCAGAAAATCTTGCTTGAATTGTGAAGAAACATTAAAACGAAGAATTCAAAAAATTAAAAATGAATAACTTACCAGCAGAAAGCAGGAAACCTATAAGTGATAAACTATTTGTATATGATTTTTCAAATGGTTTCACTCTCTTTTCTTCTATCACAAACCATTTACATGTCCCACCCTGTTCTCTAGTGTGACGTGATTAGTTTTATAGTAGCAATTTCTGATGTTGATATGCTTCCAAGGGTTCACTATAAGAAAAGGGGGTCTTTCGCAACGGTTGTTGTGCTACGGTTATTTAAACCGTTGCTAAAGAACCCCTTCAGCAACGGTCATGCAACAGTTTATATAAATGTCGAACAATCGTAAGTTTTTACAATGGTTTGCAACAAACCGTTACAAAATACTTCTTTTGCAACGGTTGCGCAACGGAACAAATTAACCGTTGCCTAAGAATGCATATTTTACAACAGTTCGCAACAGTTATCGTAACTGTTGCGTAAGCGTTAACATTTAGCAACGGTTTTGCAATGGTTTTTTGAGTGCGTTGCATTCAATTGCACAATTTGCAACAGTTTACTATAACCGTTGCCTATAATATTATATTGGGCAACGGTTTTGCAACGGGTTTGTTCAAATGTTGCATGTTGTTTTATTATTCGCAACGGTTATGTAACGGTTTACTATAACCGTTGCCTATCATTTAACGTTTCGCATCCGTTACACAACGATTTTATCCAAATGTTGCCTATTATTCCATCATTAGCAACGGTTACGCAATAGATGCACCAACAATATTGGGAAAATGAAGACATATATTTAAAGTTACATTGACTTTTCAATTTATGTTTTAACAATATTATATATCCTTAGTTGTGTATGATTTTAATATTTCAGATAATGTTCAAGAATTTTAATATTTTGGATGTCTCTGAATTTGTGGATGTTGATTGAATGAACTAATTTTGTAGATGTTATATCTGGATGAATTGATTTTGTGCATTATTGGAGAGAAATTATTGTAAATGCAATATGAAATTGAAATATAGCATTGCAACGGTTCGAGTAACCGTTGCAAAATATTATGTTTTTCATAATAGTGTAAACCGTTGCAAATGTTCTTTCAACCATTGCAAATGGAACCATTAGCAACAATTATAACCGTTGCATCTTGCATGATTATGCAACGGTGAACAACCGTTGCAAAATCATCTAAATAAATGTTACGAAAATTATTTGAACTATTGCAAAATACTCATATTGCAACACTATTGGCAACGTTTATGACCGTTGCAAAATGAATATAGGGCAACGGTTGCATGACCGTTGCAAAATAAATATAGGGCAACATTTCTCAACCGTTGCCAATAGAAGCTATTCGCAACGGTCATGGCAACGTTTTATAACCGTTGCAAATTTCACTCGCAACGGTTTAGGAACCGTTGCATCTTTTGTATGCAACGGTTAAGCAACAGTTAGGCAACCGTTGCATCTTTTGCACGCAACGGTTTATAAACCATTGCGGAGGACTATTTTGCAACACTTATACCGTTGCAAATTGTCACAATAGACAACGGTGATGAAACGTTGCAAATTATATTTACTTGCAACGGTCATAAAACTGTTGCGAAAAGGTCAAAAAATCATTGCAAATTTCCTAGTTTGCAATAATTTTAGCAGGCGTTGCAAAAAGAAAATAAACCGTTGCAAATACGATTCTGCAACTGTGGCAATTGCAATGGTTTCACGAACCGTTGCGAATTGTTTTTGCAACGGTTTTATTATATTTTGCAACGGTTTTCGACCGTTGCAAAATACCCCCATTTCTTGTAGTGCGTTTAAGAAATTTGTTGAGAACTTCCAACCCAATTGTCTCTTGCTATGATTTGATTGATAGTTATCACCACACCCTTCAAATTGTTGCAAACCCAACCCGCCTGGTCCCGCCAAGTCGATGCAATTGCAAACCCCTAACAAGGAAATTTAAAAGGGTTTGGATGGGATCCTTTTAATTTGAGAAGTAGGTCACATTAATCCTCCGACCTGGCTTTTTTTTAAGGAAGTTTTTACAATCAAAGTGAGATCATTTGATATTTCATCCATTATTCAATCCTATCCACAGGATGATTACCCAAATCGTAGAGATTTTAGGGATAGAGACGATCAAGAGAAAAGTTAGAAAAATATAGATGGAGTGATAAGGTTTCACAACTATTGATGAGATATGGGCCCTATTCAGCAGTTATTCAATCCTACTAAGAGGATGAGAGGAGATTTTAGGAGGATGAGAGATTTTAGAGAAGTATTAATGTGAGAGATTTGGAGTGGCCCACATCAAATGCAAAGCTCTGTGTGATTTTATAAGTATTTTTCTGAAAGAAGAACTCATGTGGGTGATGATGTGGCACCCCTCACAGCCCCCAAACGCCCGTACTAAGCCCGGGCCAAAAGTAAAAATATATTAAAAATTCAAGAATTATTTAAAAATATTATTAAGCTAAAATAAGTCTCAAAGAAAGAAATTTATTATCTTTGAAAAGAAATTTATTATCTTTGAATATTAGAATCTTTTAACATGTGATGAAAATAAATATAAAATGAGAAGTAAACTTACATAACATAATGCCCTTTTGAATTTAAAGGCATTGACTATTACACAAGTATGAATGTGTGTCTATATAGGGGCAGTTCTCCTAAGCTTTAGCTTAGATTAAGGTAAGCTCAAGTTTGTGATGGGGCCCACCTTAGGGATGTCGTGTGTTTGGTCCATTTGGATGGACCAAGGGTGGGCCCCACAAGCGTAAGTTTACAGAATTAAATGGAGAGGTACGGTGCCCGGACTCAAAAATATAATGAAATATGTGATTCCTTTTTGAGATATTATCGGAAAAGAACAGATTTTATAGAAATAAATAAGTAGTTTATATTTACTATATATATAACTTTAATTAAAAAAATAACTTGGTGGGGTCACATGATGTAATATCTAACGGTGGGCCTCATATCATAATTCCTTCAAGGTGTGTCCAATTGGACAGTGGGACCTTGCTTATGTGTCATTCCGAGGATCCTTAGTGGGGTCACATGATGTAACATCTAAAGATATGCCCATATTCAAATATCTAAAGGTGTATCCAATTGAATATTTGGTCAGTAGGCCCTTGTTGATGCGGTATTCCAACGAGCATTGGTGGGGTCACATGATGTAATATTTAAAAGTGAGCCTCTTATCCTAATTCATTAAGGTGGATCATGATGTGTTTAAAGGTGGCCTTGTTTGTTGCTCTTTAACTTGAAAGAAATATCCCACGATATTATCAACTTCTTGGTAGAAGTGGAGAAATGATAGCTGTGATAAGGATGGAAGAAGTTGTTTAGAGAAATTGTAGGAGATCATGATAAAGATGTGAGTTTGTTATCTTTATAAAAACATTTGAATGAAATGGAGAGATTTAGGGAGGTGATTTGGAGAATATAATTGAAATGGAGATTTAGGGAGGAGATTTGTTTTAGATGAGCGTGGTGGCCCACTTCTTCTTATATATTTCTTTGAAATGAGAGACTTTTTAGGGATGACGTAGCACCCCTCACAGCCCACCTCTCACACCCAAAGCTCTATGTGATTTTAAAAGTATTTTCTGAAAGGAGAGACTTTTTAGGGATGAGGTGGCACCCCTCACAGCCCACCCCTTCCTTTGCTTTAATATATATAATAAGGTATGGATAAGAGGGTTTGGAACTCGAATGTCTTTTTTCTTCCGTTGAATAAAAAAAAGGCGAACAAAAATAAATACTAGCCCAATAACCCATGCTCAGCACGGTATCTCCCTGCATTGCAAAATAAATAATCACATATTAAAAAAAAAAAATTACCTCTTCCCATTGGACAAGTTTGATAAAAGGGGAAATTTCAAGACAGGACTCAAGCTTTTTTCAGATTTCAAATCAGGACAAATAAAAACTTACATTCCAATTAAGGGGTTAAGTTTTCCATTTACATTTCAAAATAGGACATCCGGCCGGCTGGAAAGTGACTTTTCTGGTGACTTGAACTTTTGTTTTCTTCAAAATACCCAAAATGCCCCATAACCCTTTCCTCTTCCTACCCGTCACGCACTCTTCTGCCCTCTTTCAGCTCCATGGGTGCGATCTTGATCATAGAATCTCCTTGGACACAATCTCAGAATCTCTGCCTCCTTACTTCGGCGACTTTTCCACCACGATCGTCATCGTTGCCGCGAAGATCGTCATCCTCCCCATTGTGCTCGATCTCCTATTCGATGGTTGATCAGAGCCCTCATGTAGTTCCTCGAGGCCATTCCATGAAGCGAGAGTGAGGAGAAGGAGGTCTTCGGCCTCATCCCTTTCCTCAGCCACGAGGAGTCACCGAGCTCAATCGCTAAGGATTTTCCATTGTGTAGCAATTCATCCGAGGAAATGCCCAATTGCCATTTCTTGTACTACTCACCGACAACCATTGAGTTTGAGTTCTGGTGCAACACAGGGACCAAGGTAGTTCAGCTGGGGACATAATTAATTTCGAAGGTGGGCCTCTCAATTTCTCATCGTTTCTCAGTCTGTTGGCCTCATCCCATGATTTCGATTTCTCATCGTTTCATTGCCAGGATGCTTCACGAATTCCCAATCATGCTTAGCACTCGTTTAAAAAAAAAAAAACACACTTATTCCTTAGCGATATCTGATCATATCATGGTGGAGGTCGATGGTGGTTGGAAGGGACTAGATGAAGTCTAAGGGCATTTTGGGTATTTTAAGAAAAAATAGAGAAAAAGTTCACTGAAAAGTCATCCTCTAGCCGGATGTCCTTGTTTGAAATGTAAATGGAAAAATTAACTCCTTAATTGAAATGTGAGTTTTTATTTGTCCTGATTTGAAATTTGAAAAAAGCTTGAGCCCTGATTTGAAATTTTTCCTTGATAAAATATAAAAAGGGAAATTAGAGCAAAAAGGGTATAGTTACATAAAGGAACAACTGAAACATGAGTGGTTTGATGAAAAAATGAGGAGGGAGTTGCATGAGTAATTACATAACCATTGGTCAAAATTATAACTGTTTGTTAAAATTGAAGCCAAACATAGTACAATAGAAATGGGACCCACCTCTAAGGAGCACCCTCCTCTTTCTCAACTCTCTTATAGCAACTTTCAAATTAAGACATTGCTTATGCTAGTCTAGCACCTTGATTAGAAGTGGGATCCCACCTTCAAGTCGATCATTTATATAAAATAAAAAAAATAAAAACAAGAATTTGAAGTGCATCAAATGATATGGCTCTTATGGCTGGTATAACTCGTAAATTGAAAAGGTATTTGGCTAACTCCTAAACGCACATCTAGGCTTAAAAAATACACACTAGACTATATTAGTGCGTCGACATTGAAGTGAAATGGAATTAAAAAAAAATCCTTACCCAGACTTGAGTAGTACATATATAGCATAGGTGCAATGGGATTTAGGATAGGGAGTTGGCCAAATACTATTTCAGTTGAAGAGTTGTATATAGGATGCACCGGGACAAGTTATAAGTCTGGGTTTCCAAAAAAAAAAAAAAAAAAAAAAAAAACCTAAAGAGTTGCATTAGCCATGAGAGCCAGATCATTTCATGCAATTCAATTTCTTATTTATTTTTAATTTTCTTATATTTTAATCAAATTTATAAATGATCAATTTAAAGGTGGGTCCCACTTCAATCCAAGGTGATAGAATTATATACGAAACATGTTAATTTGACAGTTTCTATTAGAGAGGTGAAAAAGCGGGGAGCCTCGGTAAGCATAGAGAGGTGGGTGGGCCCTCCTTAGAGAGGTGGCTCTCATTTCAATATTTATTTGGAAAAAATATTGAGGTGGGGCAAGTTTTATAGTATATGATTACATATGATAAAAGACATTAGAGGGACTCTTTAGTTGAAACTTGAAAGGGTGAAAACGGAAAAAAGATACATCTATATTACTAAAAGGATGTACTCTTCCTCACATAAAGACACCTGGCGCAACCTCAAACCTTTTGCAATGCCATTTCCGGAGTTGCCTTTATCCCTAAAATCTCTATATCTATTACACACTCAAAAGACCTAAAATCTCTCCATGAAGAATCATCTTCCACTCAAAAGCTTAAAATCTCTCCATGAGATCCCTAAATAATCCAACACACCAGATATGCTACATTTCTAAGTGATGGTGCCTTCTCACACACGTCTATGGGGCCATTTCTACTTAAATATATTTCATTCAAGTGGGGCTAATCAATGAATAATGGGGCTCATTTCTAATTAAATGTATTTCATTCAAGTGGGGTTCATCAATGAATAATGAGAAAGTTAAGGCCCACACCAGATGGGCTCATTTTTAATTAAATGTATTCACAAAAGATACTCATTGCCCACCTTCAAAAATTAATTTTTTCTCACAAACGTCTATGAGTAAATTAAGGTTTATGATCATTTGATCTTTATCAATCAATTCATAGGTCTAATCAATGAATAATGGGGCTCATTTCTAATTAAATGTATTTCATTCAAGTGGGGCTCATCAATGAATAATGGGAAAGTTAAGGCCCACACCAGATGGGCTCATTTCTAATTAAATGTATTCACAAAAGATACTCATTGTCCACCTTCAAAATTCAATTTTTCTCACAACGTCTATGAGTAAATTAAGGTCTATGATCATTTGATCTTTATCAATCAATTCATAGGTCCCGGCCCTCATCATTTGATTTTATGGACAGTTAGTTTAAATATGGTTGACCCCATTCGTCTGGGTCCCACTTAAAAATATTTGGTCAATTCGATAGGTCTACGATCATTTGATCATTTGATCTTTCTTAATCAATTCATGGGTCCCATCCCGCATAATACGGTTTTATGGACGGTTAGAATAGAGATGGTGGACCCCATTCATCTGGGGGGTTCCACTTAAATAGGTTAGGTTTGGTCAATTTGTGAGGTCTATGATCATTTGATCTTTATCAAGCAATTCATGGGTCCCAGCCCGTATCATATGATTTTATGGACTGTTAGAATATAGTTGGTGGATCCTTCTCACACACGTCTATGTGGCCCATTTCTACTTAAATGTATTTCATTCAAGTGGGGCTAATCAATGAATAATGGGGCCCATTTCTAATTAAATGTATTTCATTCAAGTGGGGCTCATCAATGAATAATGGGAAAGTTAAGGCCCACACCAGATGGGCTCATTTCTAATTAAATGTATTCACAAAAGATACTCATTGCCCACCTTCAAAAATCAATTTTTCTCACAAACGTCTATGAGTAAATTAAGGTCTATGATCATTTGATCTTTATCAATCAATTCATAGGTCCGGCCCGCATCATTTGATTTTATGAACGGTTAGAATAAAGATGGTTGACCCCATTCATCTGGGTCCCACTTAAAAATATTTGGTCAATTCGATAGGTCTACGATCATTTGATCCTTTGATCTTTCTTAATCAATTCATGGGTCCCATCCCGCATAATACGGTTTTATGGACGGTTAGAATAGAGATGGTGGACCCCATTCATCTGGGGGGTTCCACTTAAATAGGTTAGGTTTGGTCAATTTGTGAGGTCTATGATCATTTGATATTTATCAAGCAATTCATGGGTCCCAGCCCGTATCATATGGTTTTATGGACGGTTAGAATATAGTTGGTGGACCCCATTCATCTTGGAGGCTCCACTTAAATAGGTTAGGTTTGGTCAATTTGTGAGGTATATGATCATTTGATCTTTATCAATCAATTAATGTGTCCCAGCTCGCATCATATGGTTTTATGGACGGTTAGAATATAGATGGTGGACCCCATTAGTCTTGGTCCCACTTAAATAGGTTAGGTTTGGTCAATTTGTGATCATTTGATCTTTATCAATCAATTCATGGGTCGCAGCCCGCATCATATGGTTTTATGAACGGTTAGAATGGAGATGGTGGACCACATTCATCCGGGTCCCACTTAAATATATTAGGTCAATTTGTTAGTTCTATGATCATTTAATCTTTTTTAATCAATTAATGCCTCACCTAAAGAATAAAACATTTGGAAAAAAACATAAAGATCAAATTAGCAATAAAAAGAAGGACTCACAAGTTTACTAATTAATAAATTTATTAAAAATAATTCATATCAGTCTGTGCATTGGTGGTTCCGTGGGTTCCACTTAAATAGGTTAGGTTTGGTCAATTTGTGAGGTCTATGATCATTTGATCTTTATCAAGCAATTCATGGGTCGCAGCCCTTATCATATGGTTTTATGGACAGTTAGGATATAGTTGGTGGACCCCATTTATCTTGGGGCTCCACTTAAATAGGTTAGGTTTGGTCAATTTGTGAGGTCAATGATCATTTGATCCTTTGATCTTTATCAAGCAATTCATGGGTCCCAGCCCGTATCATATGGTTTTATGGACGGTTAGAATATAGATGGTGGACCCATTCATCTTGGGGGCTCCACTTAAATAGGTTAGGTTTGGTCAATTTGTGAGGTCTATGATCATTTGATCTTTATCAATCAATTAATGGGTCCCAGCTAGCATCATATAGTTTGATGAACGGCTAGAATGGAGATAGTGGACCCCATTCATCTGGGTCTCACTTAAATATATTAGGTCAATTTGTTAGTTCTATGATCATTTGATCTTTTTTAATCAATTCATGCCTCAACTAAAGAATAAAACATTTGAAAAAAAACATAAAAATTAAATTAGAAATAAAAAGATGGACTCACAAGTTTACTAAATAATAAATTTATTAAAAATAATTCATATCAGTCTGTGCATTGGTGGTTCCGTGGTCCGTGCATAGCACGGGCTA
This sequence comes from Litsea cubeba, assembly GCA_012931725.1. Classification (NCBI taxonomy): domain Eukaryota; kingdom Viridiplantae; phylum Streptophyta; class Magnoliopsida; order Laurales; family Lauraceae; genus Litsea; species Litsea cubeba. The sequence continues at coordinate 11,617,405 of CM022948.1, forward strand.
TTGCTAGTATATATTACTAAAGGGATGTACTATTCCTCGCATAAAGACACCTGGCGCAACCTCAAACTTTTTGCAATGCCATTTCCAGAGTTGCCCTTATCCCTAAAATCTCTATATCTATTACACACTGAAAAGACCTAAAATCTCTCCATGAAGAATCATCTTCCACTCAAAAGCCTAAAATCTCTCCATGAGATCCCTAAATAAGCCAACACACCAAAATGTGCTACATTTATATCAATCAATTCATGGGTCCCGGCCCGCATCATTTGATTTTATGGACGGTTAGAATAAAGATGGTGGACCCCATTCATCTGGGTCCCACTTAAAAATATTTGGTCAATTTGTTAGGTCTATGATCATTTAATCCTTTGAACTTTCTTAATCAATTCATGGGTCGCATCCCGCATAATATGATTTTATGGACGGTTAGAATAGAGATGGTGGACTTCATTCATCTAGGGGTTCCACTTAAATAGGTTAGGTTTGGTCAATTTGTGAGGTCTATGATCATTTGATCCTTTGACCTTTTTCAAGTAATTCATGGGTCCCAGCCCGCATCATATAGTTTTATGAACGGTTAGAATATAGATGGTGGACTCCATTCATCTTTGGGGTCCCACTTAAATAAATTAGGTTTGGTCAATTTATGAGGTCTATGATCATTTGATTTTTATCAATCAATTCATAGGTCCCGGCCAGCATCATATGATTTTATGGACGGTTAGAATAGAGATGGTGGACCCCATTCATCTAGGTCTCACTTAAAAATATTTGGTCAATTTGTTAGGTCTACGATCATTTGATCCTTTGATCTTTTTAAATCAATTCATGGGTCCCATCCTGCAAATATGGTTTTATGGACGGTTAGAATAGAGATGGTGGACCCCATTCATCTGGGGGGTTCCACTTAAATAGGTTAGGTTTGGTCAATTTGTAAGGTCTATGATCATTTGATCCTTTGATCTTTATCAAGCAATTCATGGGTCCCAGCCCGCATCATATGATTTTATGGACGGTTAGAATATATATGGTGGACCCCATTCATCTTGGGGGTCCAACTTAAATAGGTTAGGTTTGGTCAATTTGCGAGGTCTATGATCACTTGATCTTTATCAATCAATTCGTGGGTCCCGGCTGCTTCATTTGATTTGATGGACAGTTATAATAAAGATGGTGGACCCCATTCATCTAGGTCCCACTAAAAATATGTGGTTAATTTGTTAGGTCAGCGATCATTTGATCTTTCTTAATCAATTCATGGGTCCCATCCCGCATAATATGAATTTATGGACGGTTAGAATAGAGAATGTGGACCCCATTCATCTGGAGGGTTCCACTTAAATAGGTTAGGTTTGGTCAATTTGTGAGGTCAATGATCATTTGATCCTTTGATCTTTATCAAGCAATTCATGGGTCCCAGCCCGCATTAGATGATTTTTTGGACGGTTAGAATATAGATGGTGGACCCCATTCATCTTGGAGGTCCCACTTAAATAGGTTAGGTTTGGTCAATTTGAGAGGTCTATGATCATTTGATCTTTATCAATCAATTCATGGGTCCCGGCCTGCTTCATTTGATTTGATGGACTGTTAGAATAAAGATGGTGGACCCCATTCATCTGGGTCCCACTTAAAAATATTTGGTCAATTTGTTAGGTCTACGATCATTTGATCCTTTGATCTTTCTTAATCAATTCAAGGGTCTCATCCCGTATAATATGATTTTATGGACGGTTAGAATAGAGATGGTGGACCCTATTCATCTGGGGGTTCCACTTAAATAGTTAAAGTTTGGTCACTTTGTGAGGTCTATGATCCTTTGATCTTTATCAAGTAAGTCATGGGTCCCAACCCGCATCATATGGTTTTATGGACAGTTAGAATATATATGGTGGACTCCATTCATCTTTGGGGTCCCACTTAAATAAATTAGGTTAGGTCAATTTATGAGGTCTATGATCATTTGATCTTTATTAATCAATTCATTGGTCCCGGCCCGCATCATATGAATTTATGGATGGTAAGAATAGAGATGGTGGACCCCATTCATATGGGTCTCACTTAAAAATATTTGATCAATTTGTTAGTTCTACGATCATTTGATCCTTTGATCTTTTTAAATCAATTCATGGGCCCCATCCCGCATAATATGGTTTTATGGACGGTTACAATAGAGATGGTGGACCCCATTCATCTGGGGGGTTCCACTTAAATAGGTTAGGTTTTGTCAATTTGTGAGGTCTATGATCATTTGATCCTTTAATCTTTATCAAGCAATTCTTGGGTCCCAGCCTGCATCATATGGTTTTATGGACGATTAGAATAATGATGGTGGACCCTATTCATCTTGGGGGTCCCAGTTAAATAGGTTAGGTTTGGTCAATTTGAGAGGTCTGTGATCATTTGATCTTTATCAATCAATTCATGGGTCCCGGCCCGCTTCATTTGATTTGATGGACTGTTAGAATAAAGATGGTGGACCCCATCATCTGGGTCCCACTTAAAAATATTTGTCAATTTGTTAGGTCTACGATCATTTGATCCTTTGATCTTTCTTAATCAATTCAAGGGTCCCATCCCGTATAATATGATTTTATGGACGGTTATAATAGAGATGGTGGACCCTATTCATCCGGGGGGTTCCACTTAAATAGTTCAAGTTTGGTGAGTTTGTGAGGTCTATGATCATTTGATCCTTTGTTCTTTATCAGGCAATTCATGGGTTCCAGCCCGCATCATATGGTTTTATGGACGGTTAGAATATATATGTGGACCCCATTTATCTTGGGGGTCCACTTGAATATGTTAGGTTTGGTCAATTTGAGAGGTCTATGATCAATTGATCTTTATCAATCAATTCATGGGTCCCGACCCACTTCATTTGATTTTATGGACGGTTAGAATAGAGATGATGGACTCCATTCATCTTGGTCCAATTTAAATATATTAGGTCAATTTGTTAGTTCTATAATCATTTGATCTTTGTTAATCAATTCATGCCTCACCTAAAGAATAAAACATTTGGAAAAAAACATAAAGATCAAATTAGCAAAAAAAAAAAAAAAAAACGGACTTACAAGTTTACTAATTAATAAATTTATTAAAAATAATTTATATCAGTATGTGTATTTGGTGGTTTCGTGGTCCATGTATTGCACGGGTTTTGCTAGTTCATTATCTCATAGGAATTTATGAAATGATATAAATACCGTTTTGAACTTCCTACGGACGTGGGGTATACGTCGTCGCTGTACCAAAGACAGGCCCTAGGAAATATGATCAATACGGCGCACGTAAAGAAGAGAAGAGCATTGACTTTTGTGTGGCCTCCACTTTTGTTGGAGGGAAATTTGTGAAAGTCTCATAAAAAGAGGGAGAAATTTATTTTGGGGGAAGTTAGATTTTTCATGTAATGTAAGCCCCTCTAAAAAGCCTGACTTCTAATAAGTCTAAATATTAAAGGATCTAAACTACCCTAATATATGAGATGAGTTTGTAGGACTCGTTTAGTAATTAGCATACATAAATATTAATAAAACAAAATGCTTCATATATTAGGAGAAACAACATATGCAGTTCAACCCTATGAGGCCATATGGGCCCAGTTTTTATTAGTGCAAGTCCTTTTATACTCTCATCTCCCTCATGATCTCGCACTTGCCCAAATTTTACTCTCATCAAAACTTTATCTACTGTTGGATTAAATCTCAAAAAAAATTTATATATAGTCTAAAGACCACTAAACTTTAAGGCCACTACCGTTACCTTCCTATCCAGTTACTCCCACTAATACGCGGCCCCATTGAAACGTAAAAGAGCAGTATGCGATCTGCTCATAAGAGAACACTTCCACTTAGATGATATACAAAAAGAACAAGACTACTATAAATACTTTGTGTTTGGATTGTAAGATTTTATTATCATAGAATAAGATAATGTCATATTATTATATTGTGTCACTTATGGTGTTTGGCAATTTTTATAAATTTCAATATACCTTTTGAAGTGTTTGGTAATTTATAAAGAAAAAAAACTCATAAGATGATATACTAAACAAGAAATGGAATAAAAGTAATCAATTGACTCAATGTAGAACCCACTAATTTATAATTACATGTATTAATAATCATGGTACCACCAAATGTTGATAGTCATAGTGTAATACACCTAATGGTAATTATCACAAATGGGCCTATCTATTTTTTATTTTATTTTTTTGTAAGATTTTATCTAATGTCAAGCATCATTGATGAATCTATCTATGAGAAATCATTGTGGGACCCATTTGATATTGGTAGTCATATTAACACAAGGGGAGCCATCAAATAGTGGGACCATTTAATGATAACAAACTTCTAACTGCAATCGCACAATTCAATCTTGCCAATTAATAAGTAACCCAGCTAATTCTGGTAGAATGGAACCTACCTAAGGTTGGTAATCGCAATGAAGTGTCCCTAATGTGACATTAGTACGACCCTCCTAATATTGATAATTAACAAGGGCTATGTAATTGTGATATGGTTATAGGACCCCATATTAAATTTTTAAGCACTGTGGGCCCAATCTAGTGTTGGGAGTCATAGTTGCAATAAGGATCATTAATGTTAAAACTTATAGTGGGCCACTATAATTAATGGTTGACCATGAATTATTCTTACGTATATAAAAAAGATTTTGTAATAAAAGATCATCTTATACAATATATCCTTGAATAAAGTAATATAAAGGTTTTTAGAAAAAAGTAAGATATTGTAATATATTTTATAAATTATCCAATACCTCCTTTTTTTTTGTGCATAGATTATATCCTAAACTAGTAGATATTATGACAAAATCTCTTGAAATATCTTGTTTCCAAACCCCCTATAATGTATAACTTCGGCTGTTAATAAATTCTACAACGATCATGCATTATCATATTCTTAAATCCATATGACCACGCCATAAGATGGAACATTTTTTTTATTTTATTTTTTTCACTTTAACAGCTCTTCATAGGACGTCCCTTGTATTCAGTAATATTACTTGGACTAAAAAATTATGCCATCTGTCCTCTTCCAAAAGGCTGGGTATAGTTTACTCCTATCAGAGACACAGAGAATCTTGTCTAAGTTTTCGACCATTGGCTTGACTCGTGCAGACTACTTTCATTTGTAAAGAAAAACAAATGCCATTCCGTTTCGGTCCTTTGTGCGATTAGGAAATACTTTTCTAGATTCCCACTCCATCAAGAAGTACGACCCACCTTATCGATTCCAAACCCGTCAACGTCGAGATTTCTCATGTTTTTTTGAAGGGGAATTATAAATGCACCCACTCTATTTCATATATACACCCACTCTAGATGCATATTATAATATAGGCTGCCCATCAGTCTTTTCACTCCTCACGTCTCAGATCTAAATGGCCTGACATATTTGGCCCGACATATGGCCTGATCCTAGCTGGACCTATTTCCTTGTACGGGGCGCCGAAATCGAGAAGTTTTCATTTCTCTTATCTTCCTCATTCGATGGAGTTCGTCTTGAATCAGAAAGATGTGATCGATGCCTTGAACTCGGTCGAGCCGATGCTGATCTCGCCGGAGAGATTGACGCTGAAAGGGGAGTTCTGTTCATCTGCGCTGATCTCGCCGGAGAGATCGACGCTGAAAGAGGAGATCTGTTCATCTGCGTTCCTCTCGCTGGAGCAGGTGAAGGAAGATCTGGAGGTTTTGGAGTGGAAGGAAAATGCCCTGTGCAGTCGATTGAAATCTGCATAGGAGAACCTCTTGGCCGTGGATGATTTGCAGATCATCTGCGCCTCGTCGACGTCAGATCCGTGCCGGTTTCTTCCATCTTCAGGAACAGTGGAATCGCAGGAGAATGCAGAAATTGTGGGCCCCACTGATCAGGTTCAGATCATACCTCACCTTCAAGGTCGCCCAGGGCCCCACAACAAGATCTATGGTCCCGATCTGAATTCAATGGCCCAATGGCCCCACAGTCCAAAAAATATGGAATTATCCCCTTTCTTCTTCATTACCGCCATGCCTCCTTTGGGTCTTTGGATGGTGGACCAAATGGGGTTCACCTCACACGGGTCCACCACCTATTGGGTCGCCCGTGGGTCCTCCTTCTGATCCACCGATCAGATTAGCCATCAGGTGGACCACTTGGGTCGTGGTATCAACGCAAAAAAAATAGACCCTTTTTGCCCATCTCCCCTTCTGCTGCAGCTGTGGGGCCCATGGCCTACTTGATCGAAAATCAGACCCACATATCTGAGTGTGGATCCTTGGGCAACCGTGATGATCTAGTATTTTTGTGAAATAGGATATGTGGGGTCCACCATCCAAAGAGAGGCGTGACTGAAACCCACCCATCTTGTTGGAGAAGATGAAACGCAGTCCGGCCTATGAAACCCAGGTCATGACCATGTGAAGACTTTGACGTGCTGGCAGACATGGGAGACAAGGCAGATAAAATGGTGAAACTATCATTTCACTAAAGGTCAGGCACAGACCTAATAGTAGAGTGGGGCACCCTAATATCAGCGATCCCTTGAAAATAGTACGGGACGTATACACCCATTAGCATTTTGATTGGATGCTCTTAGAGGCCGTACACCCACTCTATTCATAGAGTGGGTGCGAATAACAGCACCCTTTTTGAATCAAGCCAAGTTTAGGACCTATTGTGTAGGAATATTCATATGATATCTAGATTACATTAGTTTTCGTAATGGTACCAGCTAAGTTTGTCTCGATCTCGGTCACGTGCACTTCGGCAATAGTGCCAGGACGCCAACCGAGATCAAGGTTACTCCCGACCTCGGTCATTCCCGACGTCGACATCGTGTCCCGGCCTCGGTCACGCATCTCGGCAATGGTGTCAGAAAGCTAGCCGAGACAGGCAATGACAACTGTAAACAACCATGTTATGGAACGTGTGACAAGACGTGGGCACGCGTAGAAGTACGCCATACCGCCCATAATTCCTGACAGAACGGCATCTAGCGGCTACGTCCACATCAGGGTATGGCTCCAGGCAAGGCCCGATGGGACCGGCCCAAAAGTCAACAGGGTAAGGCCCAATGGGATAGTCATTTAATGAAAGGTGAGCTGATAGGACTGTACTTTTCAAGTACCAGGATCAAATCATGAGGCTCACCATCCAAAGTCAACTTCCTTCTCCTATAAATAGGGAAGCTCTCTCCAACCCAGGTAACACATCATCAGACTTCCAGTTCCATTACTTTGTCTCTCTAATTCTCGATCCTTTGTTGAGTTATTGAACTGACTTAGGCATCGGAGAGCCTTGCGCTGACTACAGCCAGGGCTTTTGACTGCTCATTCCTCCTCCCCTTTCAGGTTTCAGGCATATCATCTTCACCTTCACCAAGGAGAGCTAATCTCATCTTGATCCATACTTCCAAGTCCGTATAATTTTAGGCACTTACAATTGGCGCCATCTGTGAGGTAACGATTCAGTCAAATCTTCCCAAAAACCATGCCTCCAAAAACCAAGAAAGGTGGAAAATCTTCCAAAACCTTAGCCTTACCACCGTTGTAGTCAGAGCCATTGTTGCCGAAGCAACCGCTTATTCCTCGCCAGATGAGATCTAGACCAAAGACTGGCGCGGGAAGCATGGGAAGCCTCACACTGTTTTGGGTTCATCTTCATAGGAGGTGGCAGCACCTCCCCATCGAAACGACCCTCAGCTGAAGCTTCCCCAATAGGATGGTCCTCATCAGGACCATCCCCAAAAAGATAAATCTCTAATGGTGGTCGGATCGCATCACTCCCACCACCAGACTGACGGCGACGATGATGACAATCCTTTCCTTGTGGATATCAGGGCCCAAAACCTTGTTAGCCAGGAATAGGAGGAGCTGATCCAACAACTCAAGCTACAGCTCCAAAATAAGGTGAAAGCCACAACTCTACCTCCTAAAAGAAAATGAGATCCTTCGGAGATGAAGGACTTGAAGCATATCCTGAATAAAAAATGGAAGGACCGAACTCACGATGAGGGCTCGGGTAATAGCCACTTGAAATGGAGGTCGGAGTAGACACCAGAAGACGATGATGATTTGAAAGAGTGGCTTGACCGACATGTCAAACAAACGGTCCAGCGCAATATGGAGGTGATCGGTTTCCCCCGAGATTGGATGGACGCTTACGACACTAAGGATCTCGGTGCATCTCACTTCTCCCAGGAGATAAAGGAATTTGCTCTCCCTGAGAAGTTCAGCGTCCCGAGGTTCATCCTTTACGATGTGACATCGGACCCAGTAGTACATCTTCGACACTTCATTCAGAGAATGTAAATTTGAGGTGATCTCGATCACCTGAACTGTAGAGTTTTCTCCTCCAGTCTCGAAGACCTCCCGCTGAAATCATGGATTAAAAACCGGCCGAGATACCGGTTCATATCGGCCGGTATGAACCGGTATCGGCCGGTGCAGATACGATATCGAGATGAGATATCGGTTTCGAAAAAATCAACAAAAAATCGCCAAAATAGCGGTATATATCAGCCGAGATGAACTTCATCTCGGCCGTGACGAGATATCGGCCGATATCCCTTAAAAAAGCACTAACCCTAATTTTTTTCACATTCTTCATCTTCTTCCCCTCTCCTCTCATATCCAAACTTAGAGCAGCAGCCACACATTCACACATCCCTCTTGCATAGTTTCTTCAAGAAAAAATTATTTAAGGTAAGAGAAAATCAACTTAAAGCATTTTATTATGTATTTATGTGTTTATTTATTTTTTAGATGAAGCATGGAAATCATGAGAATGTCGCTTGTGTTGTGTTGTACACTTAAAACTAAGTTAGATCTATATACTTTCATGCTAGATCTATTACTCATGCACATGATTTTGAATTTTTTTTATTTTCAGATTTATTATGTATTTATGTGTTTTTTTTTTAAATGAAGCATGGAAATCATGAGAATGTCACTTGTGTTGTGTTCTTCACTTACAACTAAGTTAGATCTATATACTTTCATGCTAGATCTACTCATATACATGATTTTGAGTTTTTTTTTTCAATGTTTCTATTTTCAGATTTTTTAATATATTGAATAAAAATATATCATTTTTTTGAAATTTCATCACAAATATGTTCTTTTAATGATTCATGATCATTGTATGGTATGTAAATGATTGATCTACATACTTTTATGCTAGATCTATATATTTAGGATTTTAAAAATAATTTTATTAAATCTTTATTTTTTTTAAAAATAATTATTGTTACTTGTCAGGGTATTTATGATACCAAATGCTTATTAATATTGTGTAGATGATAGATCTACATCTACTCATAGTCATAAACATGATTTAGATTTTTATTTCAATCTTTCTATTTTTGGATTTTTTAATATTTGAATAAAAATATATCATTTTTTTTAAATCTCATCACAAATATGTTCTTTTAATGATTCATGATCATTGTATGGTATGTAAATAATTGATCTACATACTTTTATGCTAGATCTATATATTTAGGATTTTAAAAATAATTTTATTAAATATTTTTTTTTAAAATAATTATTCTTACTTGTTAGGGTATATATGATACCAAATGCTTATTAATATTGTGTAGATGATAGATCTACTTCTACCCATAGTCATAAACATGATTTAGATTCTTATTTTAATTATTTTAGTTTCGGATTTTCTAATAGTTGAATTATAATATATCATTTTTTTGTGGATTTCATCATAAATATGTTATTTTAATGATTCATGATCATTGTGTGGCTTGTAAATGATTGATTTACATACTTTTATGCTAGATCTATATATTTAGGACTGTAAAAATGATTTTATTAAATCTTTAGTTTTTCTAAACAAAATTGTTCAAGTGTATTTAATATTTATGATACTTTAACTACCAAAAGCTTAGGACTTTGAAAATGATTTTATTAAATCTATAATTTTTGTTAGAGTATTACTATTATATGAATTTCTTATTTTATAGGAACAATGGTACGTGACTTAGATCCGGCATGGAGCCACAGTGAAGCAGTAGGAACTAGTAAAAGCAATATAAAATTTAATTATTGTGAAAAGGTTCTCAATGGGGGGATTACCCGATTGAAACGACATTTGGCACATGTATCAGGACAGGTGATAAAATGTCGGAAAATACCACCAAATGTGAGAGCTGAAATGCAGGTTCTCCTTAAGGCAATTGCACAAAAAAAAGTAGTACAAGAAAGAAGAAGAACCGAGGAACTTGAAGCATGCAGAGAAGAAGTATTTGGTTCCTCTGATGATGACGATGAAGACCCGGAAATGACAAAGGCTAGGAGAGAAAGTGCAAGGTCACTTCATGAAGGGAGGAAGAAATGAGAAGAATGCAATATGAAGCAGCAGCTAGAGATAGCCAATATGAGCACGGTGGTTCTCCTGATCAGGGGAAGCAAGTTTGCGTCGGGCATTTAGTCATAAACAACCCCGATAAGATCCAGACATTGAGGAGGTTGAAAGACCTTTTACACAAGCACCTCGTAGGCCAGATGTGGTGGGGCCAACTGACCCATTTGCTTATAGAAAACCAACATCAAAGCAGCCAGGCATCATAAAAGCACTAAAGGGCAAGTTTGGTAAAGCAAGAGATAATCTAGTGAGAGCTACTGGGAAGTTTTTTTTGGATGGAGGCTTTCCACCCAACAAGGCATCTTCTCCTTATTTCACCACCATGTTAGATGCAGCTGCAAAACATGGTCCAGGTATAAAGGCACCCACCCTTTATGAGATTGGGCATGTGTGTGTTGAGAAAGAGTATGATGAGTTGCATACTTGGGTGGAAACTTTCAAATGGGCATGGAAGGAAAGAGGATGCACACTAATGTGCGATGGGTGGACGACCATCACACATCGTCATCTCTTGAATTTTCTAGTCTACTCGTCTGTCGGCACGGTGTTTATCAAATCAGTTGATGCAACTGATTACGTGCAATATGCAAAATAAATTAATAGATTATTGAATGAGGTGATTGAAGAAATTGGGGCAGATTGTATAGTTCAGGTGGTTACCGACAATGCTGCAAATATGAAGGCTGCAGAAATTATGCTTATGAAACAAAGGCCAAGGATTTTATGGTCTCCATGTGCAGCACATTGCCTGGATTTAATGCTTGAAGATATTACAAAAGAAAAAGTCATGAAGCTAGTGTTTGGTAAGATAAAGCAGATCACCAATTTTTTTTATCAGTCATATAGACTCATTTCCATAATGAAAACACATACAGACAACCATGAACTACTGCGGCCTGGCATCACTAGATTTGCCACCCACTTTATTACCATCAAAAGCGTTTACAAGTATAGAGAAGGACTTCTGCAACTAATAAAATCACAAGAGTTCATGAATTCAAAATGGAGAAAGAGGCTAAGTCCTATTACAATAGAAGTATGTAAAACAATTGAGTCCAACAAATCTTGGCCTCATGTGAAGGGTGTTTTGAATGTTTTTGATCCCCTAGTGAAGGTTCTTCGATTGGTTGACGGCGATGATAAGCCAACAATGGGTTTCTTACATGAGGCCAAGCAGATTGTAGATATTACAAAAAGTATTCGAAGATCATCGACGATCGATGGGGACGACAATTGAAACATGATTTACACATTGCTGGTAAGTAAATGCTATTTTCTTTAATATTTGAATTGTTATATTCAATTTGGTCTCACAATATTAATTTATCATTGACTAAAATTCATTGGTACTTTTACAGGATACTACTTTTTTAATCCACAATTTTCGGATGGACGTATATCTGATGAAATCCATTTGGGATTAATAAATGTAATTGAAAGACTGGCAGCGAATACAGATGAAGCAATTTGAGCTACTAATTAGGTAGACTAATTAAGGGAAAAAGTATAACATTGTAATTTCTCTAAATTATTTTAATATGATAATGTCTTCAGATTGATATATACATTGTACGTGCTGGAAGCTTTGGAACGATGACTGAGCGGAGAGCTATCACAAAGACCAATCCCGGTATTGATTGTAAATTTGTAATGTCATTTCTATATTATTCAAGGAGTACTTATTATTATTTTATTGACTCTAATATCATTTCAATTTTTTTCAGCTGAATGGTGGTTAAATTATAGAGAGAGTGCTCCTGAACTAAGGACGATTGCTATTAAAGTCCTTAGTCAAACAACATTGTCTTCCAATTGTGAAAGAAACTGGAGCAGCTTCTCCTTTATCCACACAAGACCAAGAAATAGATTAACAATGCTGAAGCTAAATAAATTGGTCTACGTCCACTACAACCTCAAGCTTCGGAGTAGAAATAGAAGGAGAAGACAGTTTGAGGATCACCATGATTATTTTTGTCCAATTAATTTGGACTATATCTTTTCAAAAGAGGATACTGTATTAGGTTAATGGCTGGAGGAACAAGAAGAACTGGTGTTAGACCAAGGCCCAGAGTTAGAGGGGTTGATGGAGGACTTGACTGGGGATAGGCCCGAGCCAGTGAGGGCCTCAGAAAGGTTGGAAGAATAAACTTGACAACGCAACAGGGGCGCGTGCCTGATACAAGTGAGCCAAGGGGACAGGACGTGGACGAGGAAAGTGAGTCAAGTATTTCTACTTCTTCATCATCAGCCGGAATCCCACCTGACTCTCCCGGGGATGAGGGTCATTATAGAGATAATGAGCCTGTCACTTATGAGACAGTTGGGCATTTTCCTACTACTACCGAGTTAGATCCTCGCCGTGGCTATGTCAGACATGTTGGACAGACATGGAGTAGTAGTGACACTACTGGGCAAGGAGTGGGGGAAGGTACTCATGGTCATCATAGGGGTTATGTTGGCCAACAAGGTGCCATGTATGGACAGCATATGAATTATTCATATAATCCTAATTGGGTACCCTCTTCACCAACACCGATATTCTATCTAACAGATATTAATTGAGCAAGGGAGGCTTTCCCCACCACCACATGATCCCCAACGACCTTTATATGCCCCTCATGGCTATTTCATGCCATTTTTGGACAATTACCAAGGACAATCTACAGGGGATCAAGATTGTTCATCATCTTATCAAGAACAATCTGAATATGGTCATGGGTATGGTAATGCTGCACAACAGTATGAAGCATATCTTTTTAACCAATACCGATGAAATGATGATGATGATGGTGATGATATTCAGCCTGGGCGACACTCCACATGGTATTAGGTTGTCAATCTGTCATACACTCATAATCATCAATCTCTCTCTAGTTTCTACTCTCTAGTCCCCTCTAATTTCAGGTAAACCATGAACCTTTTGATGCCTAAGTGCTTTATGACTTACCTATCTCACTATCATGTTTCAGATTTTAATATGTTATCTTCAAGGTCATAAATTTCTCAACTTATTTGATGATTGAGTTAGTATTGAATGATGATTGATATGCAATCTTTATTTTCTTATATTTTACACTAATAAATTGATCATGAGCATCAATAATGGTTGCATTATATGAAATACTGGAGAAGAAAGCGAACAGCGACACTGACAGGACTCATAACTTAAGGTGACCGAGATTTTGATTTATTATTGTTACTAATGGAAAAAAAATATTATTTTCCAGCATTTTCTAATATTTTGGATTTTTTGGATATTTTTGTGAATTTTTTTAATTAAATTCACACCGCCGCGACGACCGCGACGGACCGATATCCGCGGCGATATCGTTTTTCGGCCAAGCAAATACCGCAACCGAGACCGAGATTTTAAACCATGGCTGAAATGGTTCTGTGCACTTCCCAAGGGATCAGTTTCGAGCTGGCGGCAGCTCCGAAACTCCTTCGTCGAAAAATTTCAGGCGCACAGAGTCATCTTGAAGACCAACGATGACATAATGGCCCTCAGAATGAGGCAGAATGAGAATATCACACAATTCGCCAAGAGATTCTGAACGGTCTACAGCCAGGTCGAGGACTCCACTGACGAGGTGGGGATCAAATCCGTCAAACGGGCTCTACTGCCATGCAACATGCTTCGAAGGGACTTGGTCCGGAACCCCATGGTCACGATCAAAGCATTAATGGCCAGGGTGAACCGGTACATCGAGCAAGAAGAAGACGAGATTCGGGCTCGGGAGAGAGTAATGAAGCCTGTGCCGAGGTCGGGAGGGCTTCACACGGCAAATAAGTGATGACAGCCGAGCTGGAGCCAGCTGCCAAGAAGGCTCGAAAGGAGAGGCCCAAGATCTAGTTCTTAGATAAAGACCTAGAAGGCGTCCAGCTCCCCCACAACGATCCCCTGATCATCACCCTAAAGTTGAAGAACTACAGGGTACAGAGGATTCTTATGGACCTCGGCAACTCATCCGAGATCCTCTATTTCAATTGCTTCTAGAGGATGGGTCTCAGAGAATAAGATTTGCAGGATGCATGCACTCCCCTGGTGGGTTTCAGCTCCAAGCCTATATACCCCAACGGGAAGATCTCCCTACGAGTCCAAATCGAAGGCGCCTCTATGCAAGCCGACTTCCATGTGGCGGATGCACCATCTCTATGCAATCCCATAATGGGGAGGACCTGGCTGCACAGTATGGAGGCAGTACCTTCCACCGATCACCAAAAACTCAAGTTCATGTTGAAGAACTAGAACGGCAGAGTCGAGGTGGTCACGGTCCAAGGTGACCAGCAGATGGCAAAGCAATGTCTGATGGCCGTAGTATTTGGTGAGGAGGAGCCGAAGCAGGTGCATATGGCCGAACTGAAGAGAGTTGAATAGAGTTGGCTGAGATCCAGAACAAAAGAGCATTGAAGATCTGACCGAGATCAGGATCGACCCCAACGATCCTTAAAGGTACTTTCTGCTGGGAAGCCAACTCACCAAGCCCAAAAGGTCTGAGCTCCTGAACTTCTTGTTACAGAAAAAAGAGGTTTTCGCTTGGACCCCATATGAGAAGCCTGGCGTCGATCCCGAGATCATGTCCCACAAGCTGAATGTGGACCTAAAGCACAAACTTGTACTCTAGAAGGCTCACAGAATAGGGGTCCCACAAATCGAAGCCGTGATCGAGGAGGTCAAGAAACTGCTGGAAGCCAAGGCAATCAGAGAAGTCTACTATCCGGACTGGTTGGCCAACACGGTGGTGGTCAAAAAGAAGAATGGGAAATGGAGAGTCTGCGTCCGCCGGTCATGATCGATAGGATGAGTTTTCTCGATGCTTACGAAGGATACCATCAGATCCCGATGTATGGACCTGACGAATTAAAGACCGCGTTCATAACACCTAATGGCATCTACTGCTATAAAGTGATGCCCTTTGGGTTAAAAAACGCGGGGGCGATTTACCAGAGGTTGGTAACCAAAATGTTCCAAGCCCAGCTTGGGAAAATAGTGGAGGTCTACATTGACGACATGGTTGTCAAGTCTAAAAGGTCACATGACTACTTGGCAGACCTAAGTCAAACGTTTGATGTCCTCAAGAGATTCCAGCTCAAGCTGAATGCCTCTAAGTGTGCTTTTGGTGTTGGCTCCGGCAAATTTCTGGGAAGCCTAGTCACGAGAAGAGGGATTAAAGCAAATCCAGATCAGATCTCGGCGATCCAAGGAATACAGAGTCCAACAACGGCAAAACAAGTCCAAAGGCTCATCGGCATGGCCGCCACGCACAACCGCTTCATCAGCCGAGCTTCGGACAAATGAAACCTTTATTCCAGCTTTTGAAGAAAAGCCTGAAATTCCAATGGACTCTAGAGTGCGACCAAGCTCTACAGGAGCTCAAAGCTTATCTTGCTTCACCACCCCTGCTTTCAACTCCAAAATAAGGAGAAATGCTCTACTTGTACCTGGAGGTCTCGGATCATGCAGTGAGCTCAGTGCTCATCAGAGAGGAAGACAGGCAATAGAAGCCCATCTACTACACGAGTAAGATCTTTCTTGATTCCGAGACCAGGTACCTACCAATGGATAACCTTGCATTAGCACTCGTCAGAGCTTCTCACAGACTCTCCCACTACTTCTAGACCTACACAATAGTAATTGTCACAAAACATCCAATCAAGTCCCTTTTCAAAAAGGCGGACTTCTCTGGAAGAGTATCAAGATTCAGCATGGAAGGTCTTCGTCGACGGATCTTCAACCTCTAAAATGGCTGGCGCTGGCATAATCCTCCAATCTCCAGAAGGACTGGTCATTGAACAAGCCTTAACATTTGATTTCAAGGCATCCAATAATAAAGCGGAGTATGAAGAACTGATTGCAGGACTCAACAGTGCTAAAATCCTTCGGGCACAATAGTTGGTGGTCTTCAGCGACTCACAGTTGGTGATGAGCCAGCTGAGCGGAGACTACCAAGCTCATGACGAAAGGATGGCATCCTACCTAGTTCTTGCAAAAAAAGTCCTCTTCAGTTTGAAAAAGTTGAAGTCAAGCAGGTCGGCAGAGAATCTAAGCCGGAAGAAAAGGAGTCATCGAGGTGGAGTCATTGGAGAAACCAAGCATAAAACTTCACTCACCTTGGCAAATTTTATGTGTTGATCTCGGACTGAGCTGGATGGACCCAATCATCTCTTATCTCAGAGATGATCAACTTCCTGAAGACAAGAATGAGGCTCACAAGATCAGGCTGAAAGCAACTCGATTTTGGTTGTCTCCAGAAGGCAAACTCTACATGAAGTCCTTTACAGGCCCCTACCTTCAATGTGTTCGCCCGAGCAGAGTTGAAGACTTCCTCTACGAAATTCATAAAGGGATCTACGGCAGCCACATCTGAGGTCAATCACTAGCATACCAGGCTATCAGCCAGGGCTACTGGTGGCCATACATGCAAAAGGATGCTCAGCTATATGCCAAGAACTGCGAGAAGTGCCAAAAGTTTTCACACTCTCTCCACCAGCCAGCACATGATCTGAGCACACTCTCCAGCCCATGGCTCTTCGCCTAATAGGGGCTGGACATTGTGAGACCACTACATAGAGCTCCAAGGAATAAGAGGTGGCTAATAGTAACCACTGATTATTTCACCAAATGGGTAGAAGCATAACCATTGTCTTCCATCACCGAGCAGGACTCCAAGAACTTCGTGTGAAAGAACATCATCACGAGGTTTAGCATCCCACGAGTTTTGGTCTTGGACAATGGGACCCAGTTCTATTCCAACCTCTTCAAAAGCTTCTGCTAGGAGCTCGACATCAGAAACTATTACTCCACTCCAGCCTACCCACAGAGCAACGGTCAAGCCAAAATCTGCAACAAGGTGGTGCTCAATGGACTCAAGAAGAAACTTGACCGAGCTAATGGAAGATGAGTGGAAGAACTCCCGAGTGACCTATAGGCGTACAGGACGACTCCAAGGCGTCCACTTCGGCAATGCCTTTATCCTTGGCCTATGGGATGGAAGCCGTAATTCCACTCGATGTCAGCCTCCCGACTTTGAGATTGGAACTCTTCGACCAAGGCCAAAATGAAGTAAATCTTGCCCGAGAGCTAGAACTAGCCGAAGAATGAAGAGAAGCAGCAGCCATCCGCCTAGCTGCCTATTAGCAACAATTG
This sequence comes from Litsea cubeba, assembly GCA_012931725.1. Lineage (NCBI taxonomy): Eukaryota > Viridiplantae > Streptophyta > Magnoliopsida > Laurales > Lauraceae > Litsea > Litsea cubeba. Next base: position 11,634,937 of record CM022948.1, read on the forward strand.
GCTTAGGGCTATAATCAAAGAGTCAGAGAAATAAATTCTCAGTTGGAGAATTGGTCTTAAAGAAGACACACTGAACGGATAAAGATCCAAACCATGGCAAGCTGACACCGAACTGGCACGGCCCATCCAAGATGACCTCAACTGCTGGCCAATCAGCGTACAGACTCGAGGACATGGATGGTAAAGAGTTACCACGGCCAAGGAATGCGGCGCACCTTAAGAAATTCTATTTCTGAATTGTATTCAATTTCCGAAATCATTAAACGCAGTCTTTGTTCTTTGTTGTTCTCAAAATTTCACAAAGTTAGAGAACTCGGCAATAGTGCCACCGAGCTCATACAAGCCTCGGTATGAGTACTGGCTAGGGATGTCTTGGCCTCATCTACTTCAGCAACAATGCCACCAGACTACACCAGATCCGGTAACAGTACAAGCTGGCCATGTCTCGATCTTGGCCTTAAGCATCTCAGCAAGAGTGCTAAGATGACTACACTGGCTTCGGTTAGAGTACCAGCCAGGCATGTCTCGACATCATGCATCTCGGTAACGGTACCAGATTGCTCCCAACGCGACTACACCAGCTCTGGGAACAGTATCAGCTGGTCATGTCTCAATCTCAGCCTCAGGTAGCTCAACAAGAGTGCCAAAAGGACTACCCTGGCTTCGGTGAGAGTACCGGCCAGGCATGTTTCGGCCTTTCACATCTCGGTAAGAGTACCAGATTGCTTCCACTAAGATTACCCTGCTTCGGTAAGAATACCAACCAGGCATGTCTTGATCTTAGCCCAACGCGTCTTGGCACCTGTGCCAGATCGTTGCCGACGAGATCATTCTACGGAAATAAACAAACAAGTTATGGAGCTCGGTGACTGATTCGGTGACTACTTCGGTTACAGAACCGAGTACACTAAGGAAAAGTGCCGAGACAAAGACCTTGCATCCGATTTGCCCCCATCTGGCTCTCTGCGGATAGATTCGGTATCCGGGTTCATTTCAATTACTTCAGAGTTCCCGGTTGGTGAACCGAACTCGACTACTTTAGTATTTTTTTGTTGGCGAACCGAACTCAACTACTTGAGCAAAATCTATTTCCTAAAGCATATAAGGAGCTCAGTTAGAGAACCGAAGTTAGACACTTAGAAATTTCTGAAGTGATGGCAAACAAGAAAAAATAAGGCGTTTGAAAGCAAGCACCAGATAAGATAATTTGAGACCGTGTTATCAAAAAAGACATTTAATTTCATTTGAATTATGTCATTACATCCAAAGAAGATACATCAAAAGGAAAAAACAAAGGTCTTCAAGAGGATGCAGGCTCGGCAACAGCATCGGCCTCGGCTTGAACGATTTCGGGCTCAGCAGTCTCAGAAATTTCAATCACAACAGGAGGAGCCTCAGGTGCAGAAGGAGCAGTGCTCGGCTCCGGCTCCGAACCTGGAAACTTAGGCGAATCTTTGAATGTCAGATGGTCCTCAAAGGCTCCCACCTCCTTCAGAGCTGTGCGCCATCCCATCTCCTAGGTCTTGTTCCTCACCTTGATGACATGAGCCTTATAAAGAGTCGTTGCCTACGCCGCTCCGTCATCGAAAGCAGCGTCGCACTCCGACCGAAGCTTGGCCTCGGCTTCCTCCTTTAGCCTCTCAAACTCGGCCATCCACTCGTCCCCTACCCAAGGTCTAGCCTCAAGATCGTTCCTCTGCTTCACCAAAGAGGCCTCAAGCTCGGATGACTTGTTCTTCTCAACTTCGGCCTCCAACCTCAGCTTGATGCTCTCGTCCTTGAGCTTGTCAAACCTAACCTTAAAGCCGTCCTTTATTTCCTCCATTTGTTTCGCCGCTTGAGTCATATTGCTCAGTTTCTTCTGGAAGATCTTATTCTCGGCCTCCAGCTTGGCGATTGCTGGGCCGTACCTATGAAGCCGGTCCAAGGCGACCATGCACTTCTACGCCATCGGTTAAAGAAGCAAGGAACTAGAGAAATGATAACTAAGATAGAACACTTGACAGAATATGAAAAAAGATTCAGGAGAACTTACCGCGAAGCTCGACTGCAAGGACGACAACATCAGCTTGGTGTCATCGTACTCCTCCAGCTGAGCTATGTCCAGCGGCAGGGCGAAGGCCTGCACGAGCGCCCCGAGGACAAGGGGATCGGTCCTCCGAAGGACCCGATCCTCGACCCTCATCAGCCTCCCGGGGTCCAGCAAAAAGTTCGGCTTCAGGAGAGCCGGAAGAGTGGGCTGTCGTACCGAATGCTGGTTGGATCCCCCCTCTGCAGGAGCCTCGGTTGTGGCCCTTTCTCCGGCCTGAGCCTCCGCCAGCGCAGCTTCGGCAGTCCGCTTCCGAACCTGAGTATTTCTCTGCGGTTCAGAGACAGTTCCGGAGGCGAAGACATCTACATTGGTAGGAGGCGGAGAAGCCGTAGAAGATGTGGGGGCAGGAACATCGGCAGCAGCCGATGTCGGGGGTGTTTGATAAAGATTGGCCCCCAAACGCCAAGCCTTCCAAGTCGTCCACTACTAGACGCCTACTTCGGCCCATCTCTTCCCCTGCCGGGCTCGACGAAGAAGACCAAACTGATTGGCACGACCTCCTCCTTAGAGGGACCTCGGGCGACTCCGACCCCGATGTGATGGCTTCAGAACTAGAGGCACCCGGTGCTCGGCTTCGGTCTCGGCCGGTTCTAGCACTTCCTCGACTTCAGTCATAGGGACAGGGCTCGGATCGCTCATCCTCTTAAAATAGGATCTGTATTTCGGCTCATAGCCGAGGAGTGACCAAGCCGATTTGTCTTCGTGGCCGTGATAATTCTTTTACGGCCTGAAACCAGGCCTCGTTCCTAACCCAGCCAACACGCTGAACCTCTTGCCTACTCTAATGGGCGTCTGCACGACAACTAGAAGAGCATCGGTTCGGCATAAAGGAAGGCAGAAAAGTACACGGAGAAAGGAAAGAGAATCCAAGAATAAACAGTATTTACTTGGAGGGGGCCCCGATGCTGCGAGGAACTCTATACACTTTGTCCGCTTCGTTCTCGGTGAACTCCCAGTAGCCTGAGACGAATAAGCGGTCGTCCCTGGCGTACTTGTTTGAGTCCTCCAAGGCACGGACAAGCCCGACTTATACGGCATAATCCAAAGGTAATGGGTATCACCTCCGGACTTGCATAGGTCATAGACATCTTCGATGTCATGGACACCAAGGTCGACATCTAATATCCTATTGTGCTCTACCATAGCCATTATGATTTTATAGCTGTTTGGCAACAACTGGCAAGGGCAGAGATGCCAATTGCTGAGGCAGGTCCTAAGGAGAGGATCAATGGGGAACCGAACCCCACCTTCGACTATGGCGATTAGGGGAAATGACATCCAGCTGTCGGAGAAAGTACTGCGATCTAAAAAATTATGGTCAGCTGGCCTGACACGGACACTCTCAGGGATACCAAATCTATTCCTAAACTCTACTATCGCTTCCGGGGTCTCCAGCCAATAGCTATAAATACCCATTTTTAAAGAAACTAGAAGAAGGAAGGACAGGGATCGAAAAGGGGAAATATGGGAGAAAAACCATAGTAGAAACCCTAATCACAGAAGTGAACAAGGCGGAAGAGAAAGACTTACGAAGACAAAGTGACCGAAAGCAGAAATGAGGATTTGAACTGGCAGAGATCTGATCTCGGCAGCGTATTCTCTTTAGGCGGGCTCTTTTTCTGTAAGATTTCTGCTATTCTTCAGCGAAAATGAAAGTAAAGGGCAGAGAAGCGTCCATGGCGCTATTTTTATAAAAGAGGGAGGGTGCCCTTTTGGATTTCGAGGACGCTCGTGCGAGGCGTCGCCTCGAGTAATGTGCATGTCTCTTCAAAGTAGGCACACCGCTTTGAAATGATTAGGCAACCCATCGGATGACGGCACGTGACACTGCCGGTACATCTTCTGCGCTGATTGGATAGCATCATTAATTACTTTGGGCAGGCAAAGCGGCATCTGATAGAGATCAGATATCAACGACCGAAATCGAGATAAGATTCAAAATTTGATCTTCAAAAGATTTCCCAAGTTTGGGTTGGAAGCAGCTCAGCAGTTACCTCGGCGGCACGGTCCTCTACCGTCGTCCTCGGCGGCACGTTCCTCTACTGTCGTCCTCGACAGCACGATCCTCTACCATCATCCTCAGTGGCACGGTCCTCTACCGTCAACTCCGGAAGATTCTCCCATCAGATAGCTTCCTACCTCAAAGAGTTAAGGAACTCTAAGAGCTCAAAAGCTAGGGGCAATTGTGTGGGAATATTCATAATATATATACTGAGATTACATTAGCTTCGGCAATGGTACCAGCTAAGCATGTCTCGACCTCGGTAACAGTGTCAGGGTGCCAACCGAGATCAAGGTCACTCCTGACCTCGGCATCGTGTCCCGGCCTCGGTCACACATCTCAGCAATGGTGCCAGAAAGCTAGCCGAGACAGGCAATGACAGCTGTGAACAACCACGTTATGGAACGTGTGACAAGGCGTGGGAACGCGTAGAAGTACGCCATACCGTCCATAATTCATAAGAGAACGGCATCCAGTTGCTACGTCCACATCAGTGTATGGTTCCAGGCAAAGCCCGATGGGCTCTGACCAAAAGTCAATAGGGTAAGGCCCGATGGGACAGTCTTTTAATGAAAAGTGAGCTGATGGGACTGTACTTCTCACGTACCAAAATCAAATCAAGAGGCTCACCATCCAAAGTCAACTTCCTTCTCCTATAAATAGGGAAGCTCTCTCCAACCCAGGTAAGACATCATCACACTTCTAGTGCCGTTACTCTCTCTCTAATTCTCGATCCTTTGTTGAGTTATTGAACTGACTTAGGCATCGGAGAGCCCTGTACTGACTACGGCCAGAGTCTTTGACTGCTCTTTCCTCCTCCCCTTTTAGGTTTCAGGCATATCATCTTCACCAAGGAGAGCTAATCTCATCCCGATCCATACTTCCAAGTCCGTATAATTTTTGGCACTTACACCTATGATGCTAAGATCAGACATGGATACGATATGAACAATTCATAGATACAGTATGGATACAGCAAGAGCTCTTCATAGACACGGTATTGGCAGATATGTAAATCATGGCCCGGAACCAATCGTCACATTGTTCACAAGTAAAAGATATGTATTAAGGAATTGAAAGGTGGTTTTCATATTTAATTAAATCATGTGTTCTACAAGTAAGGTATTTGATGTTGGGCCTGCCTTTTTTCTGGCCTTCAACCAAAGTCAAATGTAGCATTCTTGTTTGGAATGGATTGGGCTTGGCTCAAGCTAATATCGATTTAGTTGCATTGAACAAGTTGCCCATATTGGATGTGACTTATGTGGCTCAGTCGGACTGACCTGCATTATGTGACCCGTTTTTAAAAGGGATCGAAAATGGGCCGGGTTCAACTTTACAAACCTGGATCAACCAGACCATTGATTGCCTAGCCGGACTAGTTTACTATCCCTATGTATTATTAACACCGAGAATGTCAAAGAGCTAAACCAAGTTGGCTAGGCTTGACTTAGCATGGGGCTTCTGCCCAGATTATTAGTTAATCAAGCTGAGTTGAGTCCAATCGATTAACTCGCTCAGCAGTAGGGTTGGCTCAGCTTGATTTAAGATTGTCAATGAGCTCGACTCGATGAGCTAGTTAGTGAGTCACATGAAAAGAGGGGGAAATGAGCTTTATTTGGGGTGTCGAGAAGTGGGTTCCACCAGAGTAGTAGAATATGTAAGCTAAAAAAGAGTCACGACTTTGAATCTTGGAGGAACGACTCCGCACAAAAAGATGTGTCTATCGCCAACAGTACGCTGATCGGGCTCCACCAGAAGACGAATGTTGAGAAGTAATATTACAGAAGTAATCACGAATTAGGGAATGTGAGCCTCTCCTTGTGTGAGATGTCCTTAGATTCTACTCTAATATAATTGGTCCCACATCAGGTTAAGCAATGATTAGTAAAGTATAAATCACAATTTAACACATTATTAGCGATATTACATTGGTCATACATTAATAACTGAACCATAGGTTCAATATTACAGTCAGAACAACTCTTGTAAGTGTAAAACCCATGGGGCTAAATCTTATTTGATTAAAATCTAGGGATATCCTGTATGAGGAGTTCCTCTTATTGCTCAAAATGAATGTAATCTTCTTGTAAAAAGCGTCCCTAAATTTGACTCTAATACAAGTTGATCCCCTTGTAAGATTGAACATAGGATTCATATTACGATCAATATATATTAATAATAATGCATAAAACTATCATTCATGCATTATCAATCCTAATTTCAACAATATTATGGTTGGACCAATTCTATTGGACTAAATTCAGAAGGCATCCCTTATGAAGAAGTGGTGGATATGGTTTCAATGGTTTTGATGGTGACCACGTGGGCCCACGGATGGACATACTCATTTACAAAATAAATAAGAGGTTTTCCCCAAGAGCTTACCTTTAAGAAATGCCTTTCTCCTCCTCCTTCTCAAAAATTCTAATTTTCCCTGTACCTTCTCCATGATAGTGGAAATGACAAAACTGCCCAAATCTTCTTTTCTTAAGGCATCTCCATTCCTTGATTTTTAATCTTTTCACTCTCGGTATGATTTCTCTTTTCCTCTTCCTTACGAAACCTTTAGTCATTGCATCCTATGTAGCCCACCTCTCTGTGCTTAATCCACCTTTACATATTAAAGTGAAATTTTATACAATGAACATAATGAGAGTGGTTGTTCATATGATAAACTCTAAACAATGAAAGGTGGAACGCGAATATGTTAAATTAATTATCTCTACATTTTTGTTTTTAAAAATACTATTTATGAGGGATGGATGCTTAAAAGTTACATATTTTTGTAGTTTCATTTTTTATTCTTAGGCCATCACAATATTTTCAAATAAGCCCATGTTAAAACAATCAGGAAACCATGATAATGCTAGAATGCAAAAATTAATCAAATTAATTTGTACCAACACTATATTTTATTCATAAATGATTATAGTCGAAGAAGGCCCCATTGGAGTTTCTAGTGTGGCATGTGGATTTTACTCAAATGGCTCTGGTACAAGATGTGCCAATCTTTATCCACTTAACGTCAAAGTCAGAATAGAAACTATTCAATAAGAATAGGCATTATCATATAACCTCATGCGTAGGGTTGTAAACGAGACAATTCCGGTCTGGGTCTATGGTGGACCCAGAATCGGAATCGTTAAGGAGAAGGTTGAAACGGATCCAGACCCGGAGCCGTTTCAAAATCGGTTTCTTGGCTCCGAAACTAGAACTACATATGGAACGAGTCTAGATCCGGGTCCGGGTTTAGGTAGAGAATGATATTAACATAGTTTTTAGGAGAGAGATTTTCAAAAATTGAAGTAATATGTCTGGTCTTAGGTCTGAACCAAGGTGGAATCGAACCCGGACCCATTTACTTATCGGAGCCTAAAAAAGGACCCAGAGCCGGTTTTTAACGGGTTGGAATCTCCGGGTAATCGGAAAATCGAGGACCCATTTACATTCCTACTCATGGGATGAGGTTGACTGATACAGAAACTCCATCAAATGTCTACATATATAATAAATAGAGATAAAAGGCCATGTTATATAGAATTTAAATTTGTTGGATTGGTTTGATCCATCCCTCACATTTTTAGAAACATGGTATCTCTCAATGATATAAATACAAAAACTGCATTAACAATTAAATCAAGGATAAAATAGATCTTATCAAAACATGTACCAGAATGCAGAAGAATCTTGCGTTGGATCTCTAGATGATTTTTGACCTACAAGAAGAAAGAAAAATGTGAGGATAAAAAAATAAAGAGTGGTGATGAAAAAAAAATTGAATATAAGTATTAGAAGAGATGCATCTACCATATACCATAATTCAGCATATATCCACTCATTCTCATCCATACTAATTGACAGAGAGAGATTGGATTTGTATGCTAGTTTCGAGGAGTAAATATCTCTTAGTAACTAATAGGATTATTATTGCTTAGTAAATGTACTAATTTTAAGGTATTAGAACCGGTTGATTTGAGAAAGATTTGATTTCACCGGGAATTAGGGGATGCCATTTAAACCAACTGATTCTACCCTTCTATTTTATGCAATTAGGAGCTCGTTAAGGTATGTATAGAAATAAAGTTGAGGTCGTTGAAAAGGAGTAGCTATAGATTTCAAAATTGGGGCCACATAACTTGGCATTAGGATGAAATTTTTCACTCTTCTTAGAGAGATTTTAACAGCTAGGGAATTTACAATATCCTAGGAAGATGGAGAGAATTAAGGGGGTAAGGATGGATGGATTTGAATGGTAGGGGATAATATGGTAACTTAAGCAAAATTAGAGATTTTAGGGATAGAAATGAATATATTTTGAGGACATTTAGAAGTTAATAGTTTTTATTGGTTTGAACTATTTATAAGTGGGTCCAATTAAGGAGTGTCTTGAAAGAGATTTAAGGGGATATTAATTGGGGGCATTTGGTCGGAGGTCCCTCAACGTTGATTTTTATTGCAAATGGTCCACATTCTTTTTTCGTAGAACCAAAGGTCCTTTTTCAAGCATTAAAAGGTTAAAAAGTCCAGAGTGCCCCTCTTTATACACTCTGTGCGGTATACAAAAAAGGAAAACTGATTTCGTTAATAGTTTCATTTGGAGAAAATCTGTCAATTTCGCGAAGATTATTTGACTGCACAAATCAAGGATTACAACAGATAAGAGAAAGAGAAAAGAGGGAAAACTGATTCAATGAAGGAGAAATCATCCAGAAAATCTGCAAGTGGGACTGGGTAGAACTCAGATAACTATATCTGAGAAGGGGAAATCATCTAGAAAATCTGTACATAGGACTGGGCAAAACTCAGATAAATTTTTTTCAAACTCAGATAAATTTGTTCCAAACTCAGATAAATTTGTTCCAAACTCAGATAAATTTGTTCGAAAATCAAAAAAAATTGTTCAAAAATCAAATAAATTTATCTGAGTTTTGCAAGAAGTTCAGATAAATTTATCTGAGTTTGAAACAAAACCTTTTGAAAAAAACTAAGAAAAATTTATATATACTTTCGAAGAAACCCACAATAAAAAAAGAAAAGAAAGGATATATAGTAGCCACGTGACGTGAGGAAGAAAACTACAGAAGATCACAGAAGCTCTCGCACACGACTACAACGAACCCATTAAAAGGAGTCAATATTGATTTTTTGTGGGGCAAAGATCAGTTCAGTACTTTTAATATGTCTTGGTGTGCAATTCTTCTCATATGTCTTGTGGGGCAACAATCACAGAAACTCCTCAAAAATGAGGTGGAGCAAAGATGGGTTGGAAACAAATAGGCTAAAGATTAGATCTTAGGGCATGGTTATCTGATGATTGGAAAGAAAATACATGAAAGCTTCTGCAAGTAGTGCCTCTGCAACTAATCGTACATTGGTGTAGGAGGCTTGGAATCGCTCCCTCCCGTTTGAATTTTGAAACTTGATATATTTCATCTCATTTGAATTTCAAAAATTGATCCAAAACAAGGAAATAAAATCCGTTAGACAACTTGATGCATTTAAAGGGGCAAATCAACCATTAAATATCATCTTAAGGAGCTTAAAATTAGGGATTAAATGCGTGACATATCTTCAAATGGTTAAAAGGAAAGATCAATCATACAAATGTATGATGGGGAGTTCTATTGGCACCGCGAATTTTTCTCTTCCCACCATAAATAAAAAATAAAAAAATAAGTTTTCCTAAACTACCCCTCCCCCTCCTCCCTCGTCCTCCTCCCTTCCTCTCCCACCCTCCACCCTCTTCCCTCACTACTACGAAAAGGACATTTTATATCGGTTGCAAAAACTGCCCTATATCAATTTTTAATATAACCGATATAATATCTTCAGTCAAGCTTTTTTTATATCGGTTAATATTTTTTTATATCGATCATCTTTTTTTTATATCAATTACATAGTAACGGATATAATAATCTTTATATATAATATCGGTTAGCTATATTTTATATCGGTTATTATGAAACCAATATTATATAGTTTCCCAAAACCGATATAACATCTATCTTTTTATATCGGTTCTTCTTAAATCACTTTTTTTTAATATCGGTTTTGGCCCGTTAAAACTAGCAAATTCCTGCCCCCTTTTTTTTTCTCCTCCCACGCTCTGCTCTCACTACGTCAAAACTGGCGAAAAATGCCCAAAGCTCATTACCATACTCCCAGCCCTAAAATCAATCGCCTTCTTTCCCCCTTCTCTTCCCTCTCTCTTCCCCCTCAATCAGTCGATCCCCCTCTCCCTCCTCCCTCGTCACCAGTGGATAATCACATGGGAATGGGGCAGAGCACCCTGCCTTCCGACCCAACGCCACAGATCCCGACCCACCGCTAGTGACCAAATGGAGAAGAAGAAGAGTCTCCTCCGCCTCCGATCTCCACCTCTCCTTTCTCGTAAATCCCAAACCCTAACCTCCTCAACGATCTCTCGTTGCCATCTCCGACGCCGTTGCCTTTTCTGGCGCCGGCCCTCCTCCACCTCTCGTTCAACCAGGACGATGACTGCTTCACCGCCGGCACCGAGAACGGCTTCCGGATCTACAACTACGACCCCTTCCGTGAGATCTTCCGCCGCGACTTCGACCGCGCAGAGGCGGGATCGGTGCCGTGGAGATGCTCTTCCGCTGCAACATCCTGGCGCTCGTCGGTGGCGGGGTGGAGTCGCAGCACCCGCCGAATAAGGTGATGATATGGGACGACCACCAGAGCCGGTGCATCAGAGAGCTGTCGTTCCGGTCGGAGGTGCGGGCGATGCGGCTCCAGCACGACCGCATCGTGGTGGTACTGGAGCAGAGGGTTTTTGTGTACAATTTCGCGGATCTAAAGCTGATGCAGTAGATCAAGATGAAGAGTTGGGGGAGAAGATGGGTGTCTTTTTCGGTGATGAGGGAGGTGGTTCTGCTTCTGTTGGTGCCATAGCTGGGTATGAAGAGTTGCAGTCGTTGAGCTTGTCAATGAGCCCTGGTTCTCAGTCTAGCTGTGTTACAACCTCACAGCAGATCTCAGCTGCTGGAACTGTTGAATGTGAGGCCATGGATACAAAGAAGAAAGGAAATGAGGTGGTAGGTCACAAGCAACTTGTTCATAGGAAGTCCATTGATACATTTGGGCAGAGAACATCCTAGTATAGAGGTGTCACGAGGTCAGAAACAGCTCCTTCTTTCTGTCATTTTGGTCACTAGTTTATGGTTTCTTGTTCATGTATGTTGCTTAGGGAGGGTATGTATGCTTCCCATTGGAAGCTAGAATGGATAACCATCTATTGTGCCAAATATTGAGACTGTTAATTTGTGGTGTATCCAAATGTGCCATTTTAGTTTGAACTCTCTCCTGAGGGTATCTGAACAAAACATTCATTTTATTCTCTTGGGTTTTTTTCAAATTTTTTTTTTTGGTCATAATATCTAGTATGTGCTGTGCTTCTAAGAGTTGCAATTTAATCTTCATCAGGCATAGGTGGACTGGTAGATATGAAGCCCATTTGTGGGACAACAGTTGCAAGAAGGAAGGGCAGACAAGAAAAGGAAGGCAAGGTTAGTTTTGAATAAAAAAATACAAAAAGCAGTCCTTCCCATGGCTCTCTGCATTTTTTGTAATCTTTGGATTGTTTGGCTAACTCTTAGCCTTGGGCTTCTTCTATTTCTTTGCATGTGGGGATTTTGTACAAACCAAATGCCATGCAGTTTACCTAGGTAGGCCTTTTCTTATGTGTCAAGCTTTAAAGTCTAGGTAGACCTTTGCTTTTGCTTAGATTGCATTCTGTTCATTTCAGGCGGTTATGATATGGAAGAGAAAGCTGCAATATCTTATGACTTGGCGGCACTTAAGTATTAGGACCTTCCACTCATATCAATTTTTCTGTATGATTGGCAGCATTTTTAATCTATTAACTAGCTTATCAATGCCTTATAGTTACCAAACGATGGGTTTATGGAATTGGCCTTATAGATGGGTTTTATGTGCAGCTGGACAATTACCATGATGAACTTAAAGAAATGAAGAACATGAGCAAGCAGGAATATGTGGCTCACTTGAGAAGGTACATCTAATGCACCTCTGTTTATTAACAGACACTGGCTTCTCTTTATTAGAAAAGAGAATAGATCTATAATCTCACTTTATTCTTTCTTACAGAAAAAGCAGCGGGTTCCTGCAAACAGGGGCTTTGGATGTTCATATTTTTTGCTTGTGAAGTTATTTCTCACTCTTGTTATATATGTTTCCTTACTTTTTTCTTATTTGTATTTGAAGTTAGGTGAGACTTGAGAGGTGAAAGATGTCAGTTGAGTGCATTTCGTTTAGGATGATTTGATTGGAATCAATTCTGGTCTACTCCTGAGCTACTCATAGCCCCATCTAATCCTTCCATTCTCCATGATTAGCATGGATCAGTGTGGGCCTAACAAAATTTCTTACTTCAAAATTAGAAATTGTTCCTCTCTCTCTCTCTCTCTCTCTCCTCTCTCTCTCTCTCTCTCTCTCTCTCTCTCTCTCTCACACACACACACACACACACATGCTTAGAACTTCATCTAGTTTAATTAATGATTTCAAGAACTTATAGTCGATGCAGACATCATTGATGACGTTTGAGTTATATCCAAATTAATAATAATAATAATAATAAAAACCAACTCCATCAGCATGGGCATGAAACTTATGTAGTGGCCTTCACCACAGATTAACTATAGCTGCTTTGTAGGCACCATTTGATGTGTGTCAATGATGAGTTTAGGTGGATTAGGCACCAGTACAATCTGGTGATCAAAACCATCAATTTGGATCTTCAGTCATACTCTTTAAGAATAATTTACTCTTTCTTTTTGTAAAAAATGTGGTGAAGTAAAATTTTAATTTAAGAGATTTTTGTAACTAAAAATATAATGCAGTATAATGTTGCATAATGGGTAGAGTGTGTTTTCTTAATTTACTCTTCCTATTGTTTGTTCAAGTTGGAGCAAACCATTCAATCTTCTGCATGGTTGGATTCTTTGGTGTGGTGGAGGTTTAATCATCGCTTCGAGTGCTGTTTTTCTTGTTAAGTCTTTAGTTTCTAGCTCATGTGCTGGCCAGATGCAAAATCAGTTCTCTCTCTCTCAGTTGTTAATCATTATTCACAGTTGAGTACATAATGATTTTGTAACTACTATGTAAGCTATTGGCTGATTGCATTACTCCAGTTACTGAAAGGTAACGATTCCTCGGATCCCTTGTATGACCAGAGGAGTGTTTCGTGCATCCAAGTGTTTTGGCCAGCGACAACATGGTGAAATCAAGTAGATGCTTTGGTGATTTTAAGATTTTCCATTTTGTACCACAAAGATCCTTTATTTTATTATATTTTTTTGCCACATCATATACAAAGAACCTATAATAGTTCACTTGTTCTTTATGACTCTGCTTGGTTTTGTTTCATTTTCTTGTTCCAATTAAAACCTATGTTGAATGTAGGGGACTTGAATTTGTGAGGTTAATAGAGTCAGTTGACTTCTAATGGGCCAAAAACTAATGCGATATGCATCTAGGACCTTACACTACATGGACTCAGTTTCAACAATTAATATTGGGTTACATGCTTCAACCATCCCAATTTAAAGTATATATTTTAGTGATACACATTGCATGCCATTCACAACCTTTGCTGATTTTTGGAACAAGTGCCTTTGGTGTTGATGTGTTGGCTATGAGGAATTTACACTTTGGGCTTTTGTACTTGGTAAATTCTTTATGGTTCTTGTGGTTAAGACTTAGTGGAACTTCATATGCATCTATTGCAGACTCGCGTTGGAATTGTATGCACTGCATATACGTACTTTACAGACTATTTTTGTTTGGTTCTTGACTACTTGATTTTGAATGCTTAGTTGAGCTGAAGATATATATATGGTTTTAATGATCAGTGCCCTATGTAGGAGTGGGCTAACTCAAGTTGTTAAAATTATCATTTGAATGTGGTTCTAAAACTTGCTACTGAATTGTTTTTTTAAATGTGGTTCTAAAACTTAATGCGCTATTTTCACTTCTTGCAGTATAAAGAAGACGACATGACATGTCTTTGATTTATGATCTGATCATTGGATGACTTGAAAGACCAAGCCATATGAAGAAATGGCTTATGTTAAGTGAGTTTGGGTTTCTTGTCTGTCTTGTTTATTTATATTATACCCTCCTTATGTAAAAGGTATGTTTTGGATAGGAGTGATTTGGTGAGAAATCCCTTTTCTGGAATTTTTGTTAGGACCTGTCTGGATCTTGTAAACTGAGCATGTGTAACTCGGTTTACATGCAAAAGGAGTATCATACATTTTGGACAATCTGAGTAACTTGTTCCACCGTCAGTATTGTTCTTTGCCATAACCAATCACCTGTAAACAGAGTTACAGATGATTAGGTTCATAGGTAGCTGGGTTTTGCTTTATATATTCTAGTATTGATGTGTTAATGATTTTAGAAAAAATTTCCCTCTATTAGCAATGGGATGCATGTTCGTGTTGATGGCCAATTAAAAGAATTCCAAGGCAAAAAGCAAGCTGTTGCATTCTCTATTAGGTATGTGTTCAATTTTTCAACTGTTTCCTATTCTTCCACTTGTGTTTAAATTTTTAACTATTCTATTACCATGTTAATTATAAATGGTTTGAATTCTACTCACCATTGAAAATTCCTGTGTTGTTTCTGTTAGAAGTGATGTTTTGTTGCATTTGTTTCTATTTTCATTTCTTACTAGTGATTCCCTATAGTTCTTTCCTGCTCATTTTTTTTATAGGTAGAATCTATAGAGTTTATACTGTAGACAAAATTTGATAGTATTTACAAATAATTAGAATTTGGCGTGGTGATGTTCTATATGCAAGTTTTGGTTTTCGATCATAATATGTAAGATTATATATATCTTGGAAGGGTTGATATTGATTTTCAGGTTATGACAGGGTTTAGGTTTTTGAAATGTCGAAAATACAAAGGAGACTCTACCGAATTTTTATTTGATCTTGAGGCGTAGTTACAGTTACATAATTAGAAACTTTAATTTATATTATACTATGCATGTGTATATATGTACATAAAAATTAATTTATTGATATATATATATACAAAGGCTTTTGTTGTTTAGATGTTAGTATTTTGAAGTATATTGCAGGTCTTTTGGTCGTGGTACAGCAGGTTCTTTTGATATTAATAAAAAATTCTGAAATTATATCAGTTTTTAATGAAATCGATATAACAAACCAATTACATATTTTTTATATCCGTTATTGTTAATCAATTATATCGGTTATTATGAAACCGATTTAAAAAACCATATGAAACCGATATAACATATATTAATTATATCGGTTTGGCTATAAGTTATATCGGTTTGGCTATAATTTATGATATAAATACATATGATATTACATCGATTTAGGCTTAACCGATATGAAATATTACACTTATTATATCGGTTCCGTTTATCTTTTATATCGGGGGTACTTATATCGGTTTGAAATTCACTCAAAAACCGATATAATAGGTCTTTTATATCGGTTTTTAGCAGATATAAAAGTCCTTTTTTTCTAGTAGTGCCTCATGTCCCCCCCCCCCCCCCCCAATTCTCCGGCGGGGAGGGATCCTCGGCCAGCAGCCTGCGACGAAAGCCCCGGCCGCCTGGCCGATCTCCCTCCCCCCTCTGCCTCTTTATTCCTCCCTCCCTTTCTATTTTCTTTCCCTCTCTCCTTTCCTCTTCATCCCTCTCCTTCCCTCCCCTACTCTTCCGGTGGGCCATGGCTGGCTAATCAGGAGCAGTTTCGATCACCGCAGACATCGTCGAAGACGCTGATGGAGAAGGACGGGGCCGTCGCCGCCATCCACACCTAGATGTTTGTCCTGTTGCTGCTGCGTGTCACGCGGCCGGCGCTGATCAAAGGATGGAACAGGGCGATTTTTTGGGTTTCTATTTTTCCTCTGGTCCCACATCGCCGAGGACACACTTCGGAATCATCACCGCTGCAGCCTTGCTCGTCGCCGGAGAAGGATCGCCGCGCCGTGCCGTGGCCGAAGGAGAAGCAGCACCGAGGACACTACTCTCTGTTCCATAATGGGAGGAAGAAGAGAGTTGGTTTCCGCCCGCCTGCTGCAGCCCGATCTCCTTCCCCGCCGGCGACTGGGAGGGGGAGGGCGAAGGGGAGGGAGAAGAAGAGTGGAGGAGGGAAAGAGAGTGAAGATGAGGAAGGGAGAAGAGGGAAAGAAAATAGTAGGGGAGGGAGGAAGAAAGAGGGAGAGGGGGAGGGAGGCTGCCTAGCCAGTCGGGGCTTCCGTCGCGGGCTGTCGGCCGGGGCTCCCTCCCCGCCGGAGTCGAGGGGGGGGGGGGAAGCGGAGGAGGGAGGGAGGAGGGAGGAGGGGGGAGGGGTAGTTTAGGAAAAAATATATGTTTTGTCTTCTAGTGCGGTGGGGAGAGAAAAAATTATGGTGCCAATAGAACTCCCCATGTATGATTTGGCATACTTAGGGACCATTGCCTGCAATAAGTCTAGGCGCATGGACCAGAGGCTTTAACCCAAAATCTTGTGGATTAGAGGCGTTAATAGTATTTAGGGACCTTTGGCTAATTTACCCTATTAATTGAGAGACTTTAGGAGATAGAGGATATGGATACCAAGACTTTTGGAGAAAAAATGGTGGAATGTGATGACATGGCCCATTAAATCAATGTAAATTTTTTGTGCATATTTTTTTGAAAAGAAAACTCTAATGGTGCCGATGTGGTGCCCTCTACCATCTCTATTTATATTGCTTTAATATATATAATATATAATGTAACCTTGGCTTCTATTACAGAATAAACAAGTGGTATGCTTTGTTGGCCGATGGCCAAAATTTCCATCTTTTAGTGGTGTCATGTTAACAATGAGTATGTAGTTCATCAATTCATCATCTTCATCATAATCTTTTCCAATACCCTTTACTGATGAAAAGGTGAAAAAAGGGTTTTTGATTGACTCAGGGGTGGCTTGACCATAAGGCAAGAGAAGCCCTTACTTTAAGCCCCCCAAAAAATAAGGGCCCATAGTATCACATCCTATTAAATTCATTTTTTTTTCACTTTCTAAAAAAACATTAATATAACTGCCATAGTTTTTTTTTTTACACAAAAAAAAAATAATAAGGCCCCATAATAGTAATTAGTATCACATCTCACTAAAGCCATTTTTTCAAATTCCAAAAAGTATTAAATCAACTGTCATCCTTATTTTTCTTTACACGGTGTCTTTTTAAATTCCAACAAATCTCAACCTCCCTGCCACCTTAGCAGTGAGGTTTTTCAAATGAGCGTTTCTCTTATAGATTATTTTTTCTCTTGCCATATTAAAACATCTCTGCCAAAACTTCAATATCTGCCAACGCTTTTCCATTTAGGCACTGTTAACTCTCTCACCCTCACTGTCTCTAACATAGATTGCCTTTCCCAATAACTATTTTTGTTTATTATTTCAAAAGAAAATTTCTTTAAGGATTTACTAATTTGGTTATATCTTTTTTTTTAAAATATTTGTGTATATGTTTTGATAATATATGTGGGTGTTTTTTATAATACATGTTGATCATAACTCACTAACTCAAATATAGTCTTTTTTTTCATATTGAAAAGAAACCCATCTACATCTACAATCCTTGTGCCCAATGATGATAAATCACTAAATCATGTTCTATTATTCTAATGCTTTTAGGATTTTTTATTCCAAGCTCGTATTATATGTTTATTATAATTAGTATTCGTTTTATTTGAAAATACTATTAGTTATAATTTATAAATGATAAATATGTCTATTAGAAAATACGAATCCGGGTACCCAAAATTGAAAAAGAGAGAAAAATAGATAATTTGAGGCCTTATTTAGGATTGTTGCTTTTGTTGGATGTGAATTTTGACAACCCCCCCCCCCGGGGGAAAGAAATCTCCATTCAACTATATGAGATATTAAAAATTTTACATCGAAAATGAGAATTCCGACTACCTCCAAAATTGATGGATCACGATTGCCAGCTACGGATATGGCCGTAACACCGTCCTTCGACGAAATCCGAAAGAAAGCGGGAGAAAATGGGATGGGTTCTTCCCCTCGTCTAATGTGCTACCGGCAACACACGACGGTTGTCTTGTCATTTAATTTAGGTCTTTCAATTTGGGTTAAATTTGGGTCGAATTATAGGGTCATGTGTGCTAGCAAGGGAAATCAACATTTATGGGTATATGGGCTAATTGAAATTAAATCCAAGTATTCTAAGAAATATGTGAAATAAAATAAATATAAATTAGGAAAATAAGGGGGGAAGGTGCCAAATATTTAGAAGGAGATCGGCCCCGTTCTCGGGTACCCCCCTCGGTGTCCTTTGACAACCTAGGGTTTGAAAGGCTGATTCTTCGAATCGAAAGAACGATGCAAGCGAGACTTCGAGTTGTGATTTCTGTGGGTTTGTGTGCAATACACAAGTGATAAAAGTGAATGGCCAACAATGGGCCGAGATAAACTAAAAGTGGCCGATAATGGGCCGAGACTGATTAAAAGAGGCCAGTAATGGGCCGAAAGCAAATAAATTGATATTGGAGTGGGTGAAATCACTCGTCTCATCTTGTTATTCTCATTAATTCGGATCTTCATAATCAGCCTTCATTCCCTTTAATATTCGAGTTCAAATGAATATTTGGCACTAGGGGTGGAGAAAAAGAGAAGAAAATATTTTTAGGTTTAATTTGTTGGTTTTATGGTGCCTATGGGCTGTGTGGCTTGTGCTAGGTGCAGAAGAGGGCTGTGCAGTGGGTGAACAATAGTGACAGTAGAGATGGGTGTGTAATTGTGACCGCAGGTGGGTGTACAATGGGCTCTGAGGGGTGTGTGTATGTGCGCTTGGTGCAGTGGGCTGGGGTGAGGTGTGTCACGCCCCAAAAATTCAATTGGATCCTAACCGCATTATTAGGGCATGAGAATCGGGGCCAATTAAAATCTTTCCCTTAAATACATTTGCGGCCCCAATTCCAGGTGGATCGAAGTCCATAGTGAGGTTATGAGTGATGATCAGTCACCATAAACAAATACGGAGGCAACGATTTATACAATATGCGCAGATGGTCACCAATACAACATACAATAACATCAAAGCTGATACAAGTAACAGAAAGGCATTTACTTATATTTCAATTACAAAATGCATTAGAGTTTTAACGAATGTCTAAAACACCATAATAACCTGTGTAAGAAGCACCTATGCTCATAGCCAGAATGCAAAGTGAGGCTCTCATGTACCAATCCAGCGACACCATACTGCTACCACACTCCACTAGGGGTAATCCCTTAACTAATGAATCTCGTAAGACCGGCACAACCACCTATACAATGGGCTCCACTACCTAAGCACCAAATGTAGCAACATCAGATATACTGGCAAGTAAATAGATATGAGTAACAGTGTAACAAGTGCCAACCGAAATCAATATATAAGTACAGAAATAATGGATAAACAAAACATGACTAACCAGCAAAATAATCAAACCATCGTATACTATCAGAATAAACACACCTGGGCAAACCCGGTACCCAGACAAACTGGTCGAACAAATGCAACCCAGGCGAACCCGGTACCCAGACAAGCTGGTCAAATAAATGCAACCCAGGCGAACCCGGTCAAACCCAGACAAGCTGGTATGGTGGCGTACGTCCACCTCCCGATCTGCAGATGGTAAATACAAAACCATACGTGGGCGCACACATGAACCCACATGTACACACATTCGAACCCCATACACACACAAACCCAAACCTACACATACTCACACAAACCCAAACCTACACATACACACATAGATCCAAACCTATACATACACACACAAACCCACATACACACAAACCCAAACCTACACATACAAATACAAACCTACACACACACATACAAACCCACACACGCACAAATCCAAACCTACACATACACACACAAACCCAAACATACACATGCACACACAAACCCACACACACACAAATCCAAACGTACACACATGGACAAACCCAACATACACATGCACACACAAACCCACACACACAAATCCAAACGTACACACACACGCCCAAACCCAAACATACACATGCATGCACAAACCCACACACATACAAATCCAAATCTACACATACACACACAAACCCAAACCCAAACCTGCACATTCACACACAAACCCACACACACACTCTCCTAAACAAGAGGTCCGGTTAATCCTACATAGGGTGCTCTCATCACATTGTCAATAGAGCCACAAGGGAGCCCACCCAACGAGCATATTAATAGAGGGTACTAGACCGAGTAACAGAATGAGTATATGCTCTTGTCTTGTAATATTCAGGAGGTCATAAGCTAACCATAGCCTATACAAATCCTATAGTCAAGGGCCAAGGGGAGTGGGCACTAATTAACCTAAGGCTAGGGTCATTCATCACATGTAGGGTCCATACTGTCTAATATGGTGGTTACGCGGATCCGAAATGCATCTCATAATCATTTGGTGCTTCTGAAGTTGTTGGCACCTCGGGGTTCCACTACGCCACCCACTTAGCCCAATATGGGTCCCACATATACTACCTCACAACCCACAAGGAGGTGTTAGCCTACACATGCACCCCCTTACTAGAGGTCCAATTCATATTCATAGGTCAAGTGGGGCCAAGGTCCAAGTTTTAAGGGTAAATGGGTTCCAAATATTCCATTCAATTTAACACCATTTTAAGACCCATTAATAGTTCCACCATTAGTGCATTTTCAATCCATACTTACCAATCCAATTATCATAAATGCACATGTTAGAGATATCCAACACATTTATAGCATTAGTAGATATATTTAATACATTAAAGGTATTAGTAGAGGTATTTAACACATTTCAATCATTAGTAGATATATTTAACATATTTAAAGCATCTAGTAGAGATATTGAACATGTTTAAAGCATCCAAACCAACAAATGTAACATATACACGCTACTATTCATGTCTATGTACTTGCCTTTGGTTGAAAATGCCCAAATCCACAAATCCTAACTCCATAGCCCAACAAACCAAACCTAAGCGATAATAGCAAAAAAAAAGTAAATTAAAATGTAAAATTAAAAGAATGGAAAGCTCTAAGCTATCTTAACACAACTCCACACCCAAAGCACATAAACCAAACCTAGGGAAAGGGAAGCTTACCAAACAAATGGGTGGATGAAGTGGGGGCTTGCAAATTGGGGGTCATGAGAAGCTTGCGGGGTCCACGCGAAGACGATAGTGATGATCGGAGGTTGTGGGGCTCACTTGATCGGTGGCCCACTGATTGGTGGTGATGGAGGGTCTCGGTGGTCCATTGGATGCAAGAAGGAATGAAGACAGGAACAAAGAAAGAAATAAAGAATGGAGAAAGAAGGAGAGAGAACAGAGAGAGAAAGAATTAGAGAGACAGAGTGTGTGAAATGGGTGAAGACAGAAAGTGGAGGAAGGAAATAAAAGAGGGAAAGAGATAGAAAATGGGGAGGTGGGGTCTCACGTGAATTGTGAAATGGGTGGGGGATTCGATCACATGGAATAAGGAGATGGGAAAGAGAGAAAGAAATAAAGAAAACAGAGGGAGAGAGAGAGTAAGATGGTGGAATGGGTGGGTGCTTAGTCACGTTGGCAGGGAGGGTGAAGTGAGAGATATAATAAGGTGGTGAGATGGGTGGGGGAGCTCAGTCATGTGGGCAGCAAGGGGAGGAGAATAGGGTAAGAAAGAGAGAAACATGGAAGGAAAGGAAGAAAGGAAAAATGGGGAAATAGAGTGGGCTGGTACGCCGGAGATGGGGGAAGCTCGGCGATGGCGCGGGTGGGTCCGGCGGCGACGGTGATGGCGCCGGGACAGTGGGGGCAGCATGGCTGGTTGAGGGAGAGATGAGAGAGAAATGAGATGGGAGAAGAGATGAGAGAGTGGAGAAGAGAAAGGAGAAGGAGAGCTTGATAGTGATGATCGCCGGAGATGGGGGAGCTCGACGATGGCGAGGCAGCGAGGAGAGTGAGGGAGGGAGAACAAGAGGGATGAGAGGGCTGCTCTTGATGTGGAGTGGAATGAAGGGGAAGAGAGGGGAGTTTGACCTAGTAAAGGAAAAGGGGGAAAGTGGAAATGGGTGAGGGTTGCACGTGGGTTAAGGTGAGGAGGTGGGGAAATGATGGGAGTGAGGTGATGAGGTGGGGCTCACATGGGATTAGGTTAGGTGGGGTGGGATGAGATGGGAATTAAGGCCAGGGGCCTTACATTCTACCCCCTTATGGACATTTGGTCCTCCAAATGACTAATGTACATCTAAAAGAAAACAAGAATATTGTTGTTGTACTCGGTCCTGGGCTTCCAAGGGTTTCCGAACATTGGTGATCCCACTGAAATTGACCAAATGAATTGTCTTGCCTCTAGGCACTTGCTCCTCGGTATATTTGATCCAGATAGATTGTTCAACGAGTGTTGCGACTTCTTAAACATCTAGAACTGCTCACACAATGTCTTTGCCACATATCTATTCGACATGAAAACGTGGAGGCTTCTGTCGAGTTCTCATTCTTCCATTCCGGCACATTGAAACACGCAACCCGTCTTTGCGATACAAAACGCCATCGACGAGCTGAAATCTAGCCTCACATCCACGTGCTCCAAGATCATGATAGGCTCTGGGTCACCCTTCTAGTCCATTTTTATCCTCAAAATTAATGTGGATTCCCATGAAAACATGTTGAAAATATCACTCTTTCATCAAATGGCTGGAAGTAAACATCCATATCCATGAAACACTCAACCCAATGTCGCTATGTGAACATACTGCCATTGAAAACCCCTTTCTACTCAGTGCATTTGTACACCCAAAAGATTCCACAAGAAACTCATGGTGACCATATCCTGTCTTAAATGCTATCTTTGAAATGCGTAGCTCTCGAACTATCAGCTGATGATACACTGACTCCAGGTCAATCTCACGGATAGGGGGTAAACCGGGTATTCTAACTTAAAAGACATCTGAGAATTCACATAGCACCGGTATCTCCTCGACCGCTTTTTCCCGTTTATCCTCTGTGATAAACGCAAGATATCATTCACAACTACGCTATATCATCCTACTAGTCTTCATGATTGAAACAAAATAGGTAGACACCTACTCTTACTCTTCAATACTTTGCGCTGGCATCATTTCATCCACTTCGTACGACGTTATGTGCCACCACCGCATTCGAGTGAGTAAGCCTTCTTGCATGATGGGGCCCTCTTTCTTTTCCTCGGCTTGGTGGTCTTCTACTTCGACTAACTCGGGGTGGTCATCCTCTTTATCACAAACTTCGTTAAAAAAAAAAAGCCCTCCTCGAGTAACTATCGTAGGTATGCATCTCCACCGCTTTTGTCTGAAGTAATATCTCTGGCCGAAGATCCTTGAGAAAACGTTGAGTCCTCCCGCTTCAAAGAGTGATTAAAGTTGTAACGGGTCAGGAGAGATGTTCAAACTGAACCTCAAAGTCATTGCAAACAAATCCCTCTACATCAATGCTCGGAATCCACCAACTTCCCAGTCATGATATCCTCGGAATAAGACTTCTCACTGTACTACTCCTTAAATGTGGTCCAAGTTGTCGCGTCATATGTAGTCGCATGTCCTGCAAAAGGAAATTACATATGTGGCATATGCAAGAACTTACAATCTAAACACCAGCTAATGCAAAGACTAGACATAACAAAGAGCCTATTCCAAAAGCTAAAGCCTTAGAGTAATCCCTAAAGTCACCCAACACGCAATCCCAACCTCACGTCGGACCTAGGTTTCTAGCATCTTTTAGAAATTCTAGAAACTCGACCTGCTCTGATACCATCTGTCACACCCCAAAAATTCGATTGGATCCTAACCGCATTATTAGGGCATGAGAAACGGGGCCAATTAAAATCTTTCCCTTAAATACATTTGCGGCCCCAATTCCAGGTGGATCGAAGTCCATAGTGAGGTTATGAGTGATAATCAGTCACCATAAACAAATACGGAAGCAACGATTCATACAATCTGCGCAGATGGTCACCAATACAACATACAATAACATCAGAGCTGATACAAGTAATAGAAATGCATTTACTTATATTTCAATTACAAAATGCATTAGAGTTTTAACGAATGTCTAAAACACCATAATAACCTGTGTAAGAAGCACCTATGCGATCGATCGGACAGAGAACAATCCCCAAATTAACTGTGAGCGTTCACAGTCCGATCGATCGGTCTGTGAAAACTCTCAGCCAAGAGTCCGATCGATCGGACTGTGCACTAACTGAGAGGTGTTCAGTGCTGATCGATCGCACCTTCGGTACGAAAGATCGGAGGGTGCATGGTCACTGAAACTTCAAAGGCTTGTAACTTTCAATCCGCCCATTGGATTTTTATGTATAATATACCGTTGGAAAGCCCTAAAGACAGAGAATCCAATGGTTCTGAGTTCATCACGGTTGGAGGTCGGAAAGGGATGTAATTATTTGAATTAAGGATTCGACTCTAATAATTCGAGAAAGATACTGTTTAACTTAGGTATGGCCTTAGATGTTGGGAACCACTAACTTATTATCACATGACCATAAATGGGATTGAAGTCGAAGCACATGGCTTGGTGTTCTTCGATGGGTTGTCTAGGTATTCGTGCATTACACGTAGTGTAACCGAATGCATATGGAGTTGAATTGAATGATGCCCAACATGATTGTACACCAAGGGATTTTTCCTAAAGGCATCATTGATCCAATTTCCACATGTACTCCGTTAGAACACGTGGAATACAGGGATGACACCACTTGCCTAGGATTGGATTGTAATTCTTCCTTGACTTGTGACTTGTATCCGTTGATAACATTCCTTGTACACTCTCTTGGCATAAAATACTTAATTATATATGAAACATAAATTCTTATAGAATTTAGGACTTGGACCTGACTTAGAGTGTAGCTTAGGAAACCGTGTCTTGTTTTGATGAACATGACTGGCTAGTATGAAAGAAATTATCACATGTTTCACTTGTCTTGTATCGTCTTAAATAAGACAATCCCTATGATCTTGTCTTGTACATGGAACTAGCCAGACTTGCTTGTCTTGTTGTCCTTGTGTCATAACCACTTTGTTATTGTTTGCATATCATGGCCATCTTATTGTTTGCATATCATGGCCATCTGCAGTTTGGGGTTTAATGACGAACCGGTTACTCGGTTGTCGGGGTGGGCAGTCGGCGTAGAACAACATCCATGGAGTTGAATAGCTGGGAGCGGGCTAGGACCATACTGCTATTCCCATGACAGGGAGCTAGGATCCCACTGGAGCCAGACTTTGGTATCAGTAGTCCAAAGGGGATTGTTACTGGTACCCCGGGAAGTGGCTTTGGACATCCTCGGAGTCTCCCTCTTGTTCTTGTTTTGCATTTGCATGGATAGTGGTTATTGTTAGATGATTGCTAGGATCCCTATTATTGTTTTTATGGATTATTAATCTCGCTTTATGCCTAGCCTCGCATTCCTTGTATTCATATGATCATGTACTTGTTATTAATCTATATTTGATGGATGTCGTGTTTATTATGTGTTGCTTGTCTATTGCTCAACATGTCGTTGACTCTGTTCCTTGGTGTGCAGACACATCAGGTGAGTACTACTTCGAGGAGCAGGCTGGTGAGGAGATCCCAGAGGATCTCCAACCAGCAGAGGAGGCACGAGAGTGGCGTGCCGATGACGTAGAGTAGCGTCATCACTTCCGGACACGAGAGAGATACATTGGGATTCATTTAGATTATATTCTTTTATTTATTCTCTCGTTGGACATTTACATTATTTACTCCTGTTCTTTTATTGGCCTTGTATACTGGGTTGGCCAATGTAATAAATTACTTAACTCTTTTTAGTTTTGTTATCTTTCTTGCAATTTAATTATTAAATGAGAAATTATTATTTATTGCCTGAGATTCCTCATGCCTAGAGTTCTATGAACTCGATGTTTATTGTATTAAAAGAGGCTTGAAATATTTTATCATCACCGCGGACTTACGATTCGTGGGCCTAAAGGACAAAAATTTTAATTAATTAGTCCTTAAATTCACTCTCCGGGTCCAGTTATTTCTTTAATCGGGTTCGGGAGACGTGACACTATTCAAACTAAAAGCGTATTTTAGTACCTAGTCAACCATCCCAACCTATATATACTACACTCATCCCATGCCATACATTGGCTAACACCTCTCATCTCATTTCCCTCTCTTTTCTCTCTTCTTCCCTCATTTCCCTCCAACTCTCTCCCAAATTCTCTCCAATTCTCCCATCTCCCTCTCTTTCTCTCTCTAGAAACCCTAGATCTAGACTCCAAGAAGAAGACGATCTACCACAATTCCAGCAGCAACTTATCATAAGGATCTTTATCTCTATCTTGCTAATCTCTCATTTCTCTTCAAATCAAGGTAAGTACCCTCTTTTAGTTTAATTTCCATAGAATTCTCTCTTTCTCTCTCTAGATCTCCTTCCTTATAGCAATTCTCATGTGGATATGGGTTTAGGAGTAGAGATCTCTTCTAGATCTGAGATTTTGGCCTCATTTTTGGATTGTGAAGACCATAGAGCTTGGATTATATTTTGGAGCTTGGATCTCTCTTTTCTCTTTCTATCTTCTTGCCAATTGATTAAATGCAAGTGCAATATGCTTACTTAATATAGAAATGTATGCTTATTATCTTTGATTCTGCAATTTTCTATTCAATTGATTTGAGAAATGACAGATCTACCTTTGAGCATGTTTTCATGGATTTTTGGCCATCGATGGATGGGTTGATCTCATTAGGAAGATCAATGGCCTATGGATCGGATGGTTTGATGTATATTGGAGTGCTTTCGTGTTTCTTGATGTTTATGTGGTGATTGGTCGAGATTTGATGGAATTGGGTGGAAATTGGATTGAGGAAGAAGGAAATCCAGAATTCTGGAATCCGCAAAAGGCCACTGAGCTACATTGGCCGAGCTCAGTGCCAGGTTAGCCGAGCTCAGAGCCAGGTGACCAAGCTCAGTGCAAGTTGATCGAGCACAGTGCCAAGTTGACCGAGCTCAATGCAAGTTGACCGAACTCAGTGCAAGTTGACCGAGCTCAGTGCAGGTTGACCGAGCTCGGTGCCAGGTGACCGAACTCAGTGCCAAGTTGACCGAGCTCAGTGCCAGGTGACTGATCTCAGTGCTAGGTGACCGAACTCTGAGCTAGGTGACCGAACCTAAGCCAGGTGACCGAGCTCTATACCAGGTAGACCGGGAATACTGGAATTTCAGGAAAAATAAATTGGAACCTGGGACTCCCTTCAGCCAGGATCTCCATTGTGCGCGGCCGACCACCCAGGCCAGGAGGTCGACCGAGCACACAGGAATTTATGGAAAATCAGGCCATTGCTGTAGGGTGTTTGTCCTCTTATCCCAGTGCGCCGGGTCGACCGCCCATGCCAGGAGGTCGACCGAGCACAATGTGTATGGTGACACTTCCAAGATTCCAGTTTCTAAAGTCGTGATCATTCGTGGGGCCCATTGACCATCCAAATGGACTTCTATTGATATGCTAAGCACGAGTCAACGGTGTGGCTCAACCTTGACTAGTGGGGCCCACTAATTAGGGTCTAGGTTGTGTAATCTAATATGATTCGATCCTTATATGTTATCAATGATGCTCGTAACTTCTGGAGCACCAAACACAATATCCATCAGCATCTGAGATTTCATTTAGAGATCGAATTACCTGAGATGGACCTGGATCTGAAAGTGGACCAATTACCTAGGGACTGTTGATATCTCCTGTTGATTCATGAACTTGGAGATTTATCTCATTAATGATATTACTGTCACTATATTGTCCTTACTATTGCTTATACCTTTTAATTAAAATGGAAAATGGATTACCTGAATCTAAGACTATTTAGAGTTGACCAGGTGGTATGAATGGGTGATCATTGACCCCTGTCTGTGGCTAGGTGATCCCTTTTATGGCCAAAGTTTGGATATGGATTACCCTAGACTGGAGAGGTTGGATTATGCAGACTTGTAATTCATTATGAATATAAATGGACTGTATATCATTAGACATGGACTTATCTCTTAATTTGGACTGTTATAGACTAGGCCATGTGTTTGGTGGGCCTTCGTATGGATCCAATGAATGGACTTGGACCTGGATTATGATCCATGGATTGTATTGGATATCTGGACCTCTTAGGGACTTTGTTAGGACCTTGTTCACGCAAGACAAAACTTAGATAGACATAGACCTTTATTGTTTTCCGAGTCGGCATAGACATTCACTCAGTTGATTTAAGCTCAGCCTTTGGACTGATCATCACTGGTAGGATCTATTTTGAGTGTTGAGTGAGCTATCATGATGAGCATTGTTGTAGACGGACGGTGTGATACCTGGTCCGGTCTCTGAATGATGAGTGTGGTGAGGATGTTTTTTGTGGGGCTCGTTATTCCCCAGCACTGGTGAGGTTTCCCTGCCGCGACTGTGTTCAGTATGGGAGGGCCACGGCATAATATCACGCGGTATCCAGCTCGTGTTAATGTGTTATATTGTTTAAATTAGATATCTTTTTTATTCTGATTCTAAATGCTTATCTTGCTCAACTGCCTAGAATCTATATCGTTGTTACTCTCTTTAACTTTATCATTGTCTCTACTCTTTTGATACATACATCCTATATTATTTGCATACTGTGAGTTGCCAGATCTTTAGATCTGATCCATTCTTGGTGCTCAGGTTTCGACCCCGAGTATGAGAACGGTGCACTCGCACTCATTGAGACACCCGTAGCAGGAGACTACGAATGGGGACTGGCCGACCAAAAGGTCGAGCCGAAGGTTGGAGAGCCAGCACCTGGGGTTTGAGCGATTATCTTTGTTTGGGTTTTTAAGCGATTTTGTAATGATCAGGGTTGATATTGAAACATGTGATAAACCTTTGTTTTTATCATTTGACATTTTTAGGCTGGACTTCAACCCATTATATTTGATGTATCATTTGTGATACTATATGCTTCAGCTATCTTTACAATTGCTTCCACTTTACTCTTTATACTTCCGCTATTTAACCATTGATATTTAAAAAGTTTTAAATTGGACCTCACTGAGGAGCTACGATCTTGGAAGTTCTCGGATTTTCCAAAAAGTAGCGCGCCAACTTCGGTACCTTGACGGTTTTCTCGGTATTCGGAATTTGGGCGTTACAGGTCAGGTTGTCATTGATGGGGCCCAAGTCTCGTAGATTTCAATCAGCTCGCCAGATTCTGACGTTCTACACATCGACGGAGAGCTCTCAGTGAGTAGGTCACAATGAACCGATTTTCAAGGCGATCGAAGGTTTGCAAATGATAGGTGATTTTTCACGCGGCGCCCTTGGAGTGTGGCACCCTCTGCTATGATTTTTCGATCCGCCCATCGGATCTCGAAATTTTATATATGGACGGAAAGCTCTCGACGAGTAGATCATTATGAGCAGACTTCTGGGGGCGATCAGGGGTCTATAAGTGATAGGTGATTTTTTACTCCGGACCTAATCAGGACATCATTAAATAGGGTGGACCGAATTACCCC
The DNA here is from genome assembly GCA_012931725.1 of Litsea cubeba. Taxonomy (NCBI): domain Eukaryota; kingdom Viridiplantae; phylum Streptophyta; class Magnoliopsida; order Laurales; family Lauraceae; genus Litsea; species Litsea cubeba. Next base: position 11,664,660 of record CM022948.1, read on the forward strand.
TCATAGGGTGCCAAGATGAGGTGCCTGCAGTATGCCCCTCTTTGAAGGACAGCACGTACAGAGTTGTTCTCCAAAGATAAGTAGACACACTCATGCCTCCGCTTGAGCCTTTAGGTTCATAGGACTGGCGGCCTATGAGGGTGAGGTCAAACTGGCTCAAGGGAATCAGGATGAGATTGTCCTAGGCCCCTCTGTCAATTTGGTCTCCTTTAGAATCGAGCCCGATCAAGTGATGTGCGAGAGTGCTTAGAGGGTTTCTTTCCTCATTCCTTTCACTTCCTACCCAAAGTTAAATGTCTACAAGTTGGATCATCCTACTCGGTGGTGTACAGTGTCGAAGCAGGATTCTCACGGTTTCTGTTCTTTTTGGTATGATGGCCCTCGCCTTTTCACCTGCAATAAATACTGACTTGGAAAGAAAAAAGGGAGCAACGCTCCTCCTCGCGACGAGGTTAGCACATAGATGTCCCAAGTGGGTGTGTTATGCATGTGATGATGTTAAGCATATTTATAGGTATGATGCAGACTAAATTAAAGTGCTAGTGCTAGTGCTAGTGCGAGGTGGGTTCTCGACATCACCTTGTAGTCATGACATCATTCATCCACCACCATGATAATCAATAGAGATAAAAGAAAATGAGAGAAATCCATCTAACCACATACAAGGAAAAGGAATAAAAGACGAATAGCGGGAGTCCATGCATACCTAAACTAAATACTTTTATTAATAAATTGAAGTCATAAACACATGAATAATGTCCTAATTGGAAATTCTTAGGCGCTACCTCTGAGCACAAATGGATAGGGGTGTGCATCGGTCGGTCGGTTCGGTTATTGACATATTTTTAACCTAACTAAAATTTTTCGGTTAATTTCAACCATTTAACCAAATCAAGATTTTTTAGAGGATTAACCATCGGTTCGGTTAACCTAAAATATCGGTTTGGATTTCGGTCGGTTCGGTTAACCTAAAATTATTAAGTTTATAAATGACTATAGTTATCTAATTTATAGAGTTTAGGGTTTATATTCATAAGGTTTTATATGGTTTATGGTTCTCAATTCAAAAAAAAAAATGTTTAAGGTTTTAAATTGTTGGGACCTTTAACCTTAGGATTTAGAGTTTAATGTCAATGGTTTATATTTATTTTTTTGTCATATTATTAATTTCATTATCATATTTAATCTTGATAGATATAAATATATAATATATTGAAGGTGCTACATTACATGGTAACTTGGTAAGTTACTAAGTTGGTACTTGGTAACATGAATTAATACTTATTAATTGATGTATGTTATATTTATTTTGGATTTTTTATATAAGTGTTAATAGATTTTCATATTATATACAAGTACACATTTTATTATATATTATATATTTATATAGTTTGCTATAATTTCGGTTCGGTTCGGTTAATTTGGTTAATTTTTTCTGTTAACCGAACCGTTAACCGAAAACCAAAATATTCAAATATCTTTAACCGAACCGCCCGATCGGTTAAGAATAACCAGTAAATTCGGTTAACGGTCGGTAGGTTGGTCCGGTTCGGTTAATCGGTTTTAACCAAACTATGCACACCCCTACATGGACATGGGTTGGAGTCAGGTTGGGGATTGGTTTGGTTTGGGCTAGAGTTTAGATGGGTTGAGGTTGCATTTGGGCTCGATGGGCCAGGTTGAGTTTAAAAGAAACTGTTTCAGGCCCAGAAGGTGGGGTCCGGTGGAGTTTGGTCGGGTTGTCATTGCCAGGGCCTAGGTCTCGTAGATTTCGATCAGCTCGCCGGATTTCGACGTTCTACACATCGGCGGAGAGCTCTCGGCGAGTAGGTCACAATGAACCGATTTTCAAGGCGATCGAAGGTCCGGAAATGATAGGTGGTTTTTCATGCGAGCGCCCTTCGAGTCTGGGACCCGCTGTTACGATTTTTCGATCAGCCCATCGGATCTCGGAATTTTATATATGGATGGAAAGCTCTCAACGAGTAGAATACGATGAGCCGACTTCTGGGGGGCGATCAGGGGTCTAGAAGTGATGGGTGATTTTTGACTCGGGACCCAATCAGGACATCATTAAATAGGGTGGACCGAATTACCCCTCATAGTGTGCCAAGATGAGGTGCCTACATCTTTAGGCCTTCAATTGTCTCGAGTCGGCCCTGTTGACTATATGGTACTGTCTAGAGAGAGAAACTCTTCTCTCTCTCTCCTAAAATCTAAAAGACTACAATAGCAAATCCAAATCCAAGTTTTGGATAACATGGGTAACAGTGTTTGATGAAAATCAATTTTGATAGAATGAAAACATAAATTCTACCCTTGAGATCTGTATAGTATACTTATACTGTAACAAAAAAAAGGGCAACACACATTGCCACAATTTTCATGCTTTTCATGGGATCGATCTAATTCTAACCCCTTCATAAGAACTTACCTGCCACTGAATTTTTCAGTAAACGTGCATTATAAGACCATTAAAATCTGAAGCCTTTAAATTGTGAGCTCAAAATAAATGAATCAGGTTGATCTTCCACCATGTCATGATCAGGAGATCTAAAGATTTTCACAACTCCCTAATATGTGTCTTCTAAGGGGGTCCCACAGAAAGATAGCTATCAAGCCTAATTTGCACCCACTGTACAGTAGCCCACAATACTTCCCATACCTCAAAAATAGAGCACTGTAAATATAAAAAGACCACCCATTTTAAGACTATTGGGGAGTCACTGTAAATATAAAAATTCCCGTGGAGCTGAAATTTTATAAACTTCAACCATTTTGACAGGCACATGTTAAGTCTTAGGGCAGCCGTACGGTCAAAATCCCAAAAAAAAAAATTCACCATTATCATTGTAAAAACTTTGTCCAGTAAGATTTGGTTTTCCCCCCTTGGTAGGCTGGCCTACTGGGATTGGGAAAACAAGCTTGCCATTCTAATTGGTTCCAGTTGTGTGCGCTAACTGCCTTCTTCAATGCAAAGCTGTATGAACCCCCATAATTTTAAGAATCCAACCCAGAATTGAATTTATTTGTATCCACGCAACCCAGTGGACCCAGACTCAGATCGAAATGAAAACAGGTTCAGACGTTAGAGTCATACATTTTTCAGGTCAGGTCATGCAGGGCATTAGGCATCCATCTATTTTCATCACCAGCTGGACGTGTGCCAACTCAGAAGACTCATTGTTCCATTCTACCTCTACTGGGCCAATTTTTTCAAAGTTCAAGTACCTGAGCTCGATTCAGACATTCAAGGCCAAAACCAAACCCGGGCAAAAATCCAAACAAACCCAGTTCAAATTGACCTTCATGTGACCCAAACCACCATTAAAAAAAATATATATATATAAACATAATTTACAAGAGCATCACTGTCATTGATTCAAAAGATAGAAACCACAGAAGGAGATGATAATAAGCACACACCAGAGCGATACAAGGTGTTTGTTAGAGAAGATTGGCAGCATCTGCTTGATTAAATGTTACTAACACCTGCATCGGCAAAGGCAAAGGCAAAAAACAAAGCTTTCCAACTATGCAAATACTAGGTTTGCCAAGTGTAATTAGTTGCAACAACCCTAATATGATCTACAAAGGTTAAAACTAACACAGCTAGGAGACATCGTAATCACCTTTATCTACTTGACTAATGTAAATATGTGGCTGGGTACTGATACCCATTTCTATAGTAGCTTCCAGGGTTGTGAGGAGGACTGTAGAAAGCAGAACCAAGCAGGGAGGAACCATGGTTGTCAGCTGGATATACATATGGCCTGTCATACGCATATGGGAATCTTTCTGATCCCCTGTAGCCACACTTCTCAGGGATGTTAGTGATAGGTGGTCCTGGTCCATAAGTGCCACCATTGGCACGGGGTCTCTTGGACTGAGGCTTTGCAGCTTCAGCCACCCTTTTCTTGTCGGCTTTAGCCTTTTCCAGTTGGATAACCCGTTTTTGAAGTGGATCAATGGGATATTGCTCCTCGAGCTTATGCTCTTCAATGGACTTGATGACGACCTTAAGGGCACATAACTCCCGTTCGTTTGATTCATTCTGAAAAGTAAAAATTTCATCAAAATAAACATGAGCGAACAAAGAACAAGGACTTCAGTCAGAAATAACAAGCATTCACCAAAATTCCTGACAGTATGTCTCCAATCTGAACTGTATGCTAATAAAAGAATAAGAAAAGCCAGCTCCGTTGAGTTTTCAATTGATTGAAGTTCTCATATTTTACAAAAAATTGATGCTCTCATAGGAAGCACTCTAAAAATCAGATTAGATTTTGAAATCACTAAAGGACCAAACCAAAATAGCAAACATGGCTAGTTCCAACGATTCTATAGTAAACTGTGGCATTAGTCATTTATGAGTAGCTCTGCTAGAAAAAGACAACATCTAAGGATAAAAAATTCGCACCTGGGCGCCTGGAGAAGCATTTCCAGCTTTGACCTGCAGACCTTTCCTTGCCTCTTTCAAGTAAGCTTTGAGCAGTGATACCGGATCAAATTTATCTGTGAGTTCAAAAGCATAAGCCAGGTTAATGGCCTCAAGTTGCCTTCCGCTGTTTACCAGTACTTCTACCACTTCTGTAAAATTAAACATAATATTAAAATAGTCAGCAAAAGGCCAGAAAGGATGGACTGAAACAAAATTATGCATTACAATGATAAATAAACAGAGTGGTCCAACTCCTGTGATTTTCCGATGTCACCAGGTGGCAGGTGTATTAGAAATATGTACGAATATGCAGAGAAAGCAATGATTAGTTCCGAGAGTTTAAAAGAAAAAAATTAGGAAATGAACGGAGTTCCAAGTTTAGAGACTTAAAAGTTAGAAGCATAGAATATCTATTGTTCTACACAAAACACGCAACTAGTCTTGGTTGTAGGTGCTGTTGAGCTGGGTTCTAACAAGGCCTAGGTGACCTCACATTAGCCCATTCATTTACCATTCCAAAAATTCAAGCATAGGAAACAGCACCCAGGCCTGAGCCATCCATTCTTCATTCACAGACCCAGTTTCAGTCTCAACCAGGTCCTCAATAGAAAAAATGGCCAGACTAGGGCCCAGGCGCAACAAATAAATATATTGCACCTAATAGTCAAGCACAGAGTGACCTGCAGCCTTCAAAGTAAGCCCACGCCAAGCCCATGAGAGTGTATAAAGCGAAGCACACTGGCCTGAGCTCATTGATAGCTTAGGCCTTGAATTTTTAAAACACGTTAGCACTCAAGAAATGGAAAATATAAGTCTTTAAATCCCTTGCCCACGGAAAACTTGACATCTGAAAAGGAACCCAAATGCTTGTTTCGAAAAAAGATGCAGTCAATCACTTGCAGAAGCCTTCACATTCATTAAGATATCAGATACTGGTTGCTCTCTCAAAAGGATGACACATGATACTTGAGTAATATAAAAATTAATGCATTTCTGAGGCAAATGACCAAGAGAAGTGATATGAGTCTTTCCTTGAGATGAGACTTGGGTATTAAGCTCGAGCATAAAAATCTTCTTTAGTTATTTTGCTCAATAAAGAATGAAAAGATACAACATGTCATAAGAGATCAAGTAAACCTAGAAAGTCAACAACATAATAGAAGACAACACTAAGTAAAATAAAAGCAGACAAATCAGTCCGTGACACTTTTCATTGAATACAATCAATCACCAGCAAACAGCTCCTCCCTTGGAATTCTCACTGTAGCTAATGCATCTGTTCTGTGTTAGCGTCTTCAGGAACGTGGTTACAAAAAGTGCCATACTCTTCTGCCACTGTACTAAGTTGGATGGAAATGTTAAAGATCTCCAATGCTCTTTGGCTCTACTGCTTGCCAAAGTTCTTGCATTACTTGACTCTCCTAACTCGGTACACTAACACCAGTAAGAAAATTACAAATTTGAGTTAGTTTGTTTCCTCTTTTCTTACTTTCCTTTTTTCTGAGTGAATAAATTGGAGAAATCTAGGGGCCAGCCTCTTCAAACTCAATTATCTTTAACTCACAAATCAGTGCTAGCATACCTGAGAACCACAGTAACCAGATCTTCTTTCTAGCCAATTAGAAAAGAAAAGGAAACAATGTATCATGTTCAGGTTCTTAAATGAGAAATATCTTACTATCAAGACACAATCAGAACAAACAGATATCTCACAAATCATAGGCTAGTTATTGTAATTTGATCATTTCAGAAGAACAAATTGTATTAAAGATCCATAGATAAATAAGGGATGACATGTAAGCAGCACAATGTAATGAACCAATGACAAAATCAATACAGTGCCAAGACCACAGAAAAGAGACATCTAAGAATCTAAGCCATGAGATACAGAAGTCTAAACAGAACCAACCTGGCATTTTTTCTGTTATTCCAAGGAAACCGCATAGTTCAGCTGTTTGACGCCATCGTGAAACCAAAGGAATGAGTTTGCAAAGTTCATGTTGGTTGAATTCAGAAACAATACCAAAAGTGGCCAAAAGCTGCAGAAAAGCATGTGCTTCCAAGGAGTTCCCATTGCCTCAGTGTCAAGATGATCCAACTTTGGCTTCCACTCATTAGCAATTGCTTTTGCTTGCTCTTTACTACGTGATGAGATTACACTGTTATCAGCAGCAGGGTTGGACTCAATGTCTGTCAGCAGTGACATGAGAGACTCCATCAACATGATACAAGTTCTGCGCAGGCCCAAAAGGCTTGATTCCCTCTTTCCATCTAGAAAAGGTATTTCCATAGAGTAGAAGTTTTCCATAGAATCCAAAACCAAGCGTCCTGGATCTGTTGCTCTCTTCAATGCAAATGGGATCTCCTCCCTTAAGGCAGAAAGGTCTTTGCGGTTGTCGGAAATAAATTTAAGGAGACCTTTTGAATCTATTTCTTCACATAATTTGATCAGCTCAGGACGAGGATTAACTTCCATAATGTCATTTCTGGCAGGTTTTGCATCGCTTGAATCTGGTGCGACAGCCTTAACAGCAGGTTCCTCTTCTAGAATAGCATCAGCATGATCATTTTGCTCATACTCTCAGTAAATGGCTCTCCCACTACTTTCTTATATTTCTCAAGTGCATCCCCTATAGCAAAAAAAAGCAGCATCTCTTTTCTCTTGGAGCTGCTCTAACGAAGCTTGTTCTTTGGCCACAACCACCGTTTCCCGTTTTTTCAACATTTCCCGAGCCTCTGACACCTTGGTTTGGAATTCCTTTTCCTGATCTTCTAACTCATTGAATCTTTTCCTTAAGGACCTCTCAAGCCCATGAAAGTGCTCAAGTTCTTTCCATTTCAAATTCAGGGATACAGCCCTGTGGCTTTCAAGTTCGGCAAATGCTTGCTGAAGTTGCTGTATCTTGGAGGTAGTAAAATTGATGAGCATAGCAACTGATTGCGTATCAGCCATGGCAGAGGGCCCCCTAAAAAATAAAATAAACAAGAAATGATTTCTTTCAAACAATTTTTGGGCCATAAGAAAAGGATATAATCAGGTCAAACCACACTTGTGCAGAAAATTGTCTTAAAACTCAAAAATTCTATATGTAGCTTTAGTTATATAAATGAAGAAACCAATAAGGCGTCAAAAGTTGGAATACTGAAGTTAACTTTCTGAAGCTAAGTTTGGTGGACTCCAAAGTCCAAACCTTAATGAAACAGGACTTTTAAATGGAACAAATCATTTCCCAATAAGCCTTCAATATTGATGATAACATTTCCCAATTCCTTTATAATTTGCTCCGCTTCAAGCCTATAAACTCATCAGTTGATTTCCTTCAAAGATCCACCTATTTCTCTACTTCCGAACGTCTCACGAGATTATAAATCAAAAAAGCAAGCATCATTAATAAGAACCCCACAAAAAAGCGATGTAAAAAGCCCCCAATACACTCAAGAATGTTGCCCTTTTCTTTAAAGGGAAACTTGGTCAACTCCCCTCAGCTCCACACATATCAAAACCAATATGGATCAATGGGGATCCATGGCTTATCAATTAAGAATACAAAATGATTTTGCACTCAAAACAGCCCAACTATAAGAAGGAAGAGTCACCCATCTCCGCAACCAACATAAAACAAATACTCAAAATTCTTTTTCTACTTAGAAGATCAAACAGCACGAAAACTTGTTTCACATGGCTACCTAATGAAAAAGCATTTGCCTTTGCCCCACACATTTGGTGGAGGTGCCAAGGAGGTCAGTTTAAAGACCTTGAAAGGATTTCGTCAAATATCCTGCAGGATCACCATATAAAGATGAATATTAAATTCCCATATTTTTGTGTCCCAAAATAATGATTTTATCTCAAGATTATATTCCAAAACAAAAAATCAGTAGTGTTTTTCAATCAAGAGTTCGTGCAACCCCTATCTAGCCTTCAGAATCTTGATATCAAAAGCACTTCACCCACAATAGCTCAGCCGGACCACTAAAAAACATGGATTTTAAATGGAGGATTTATAGACCAAAACATCACTGATAAAAACTATTGTAACCATCTGATTTTATCCAATCATTGAAGCGCATCCATGTTTCTTATTAGTCCATTTAACCCCCACCATTTGGATGGTTGTGATGACCTGAATAATGTGATATCATATATACCATCAACAATGTCGCCCAGATCAGAAAGGTGTGGATTTTATGCATGTCATGCCTATAGTGGATGAGTTGACACAAAGTTTTGCTTGGCATTTGGGGAAGCTCAGTGCAGTATACCCCGTGTTCATAATTTTTATCTTTCCTAACAGAATCGATTATCCAAACCTCGTCAACGGCTCAAACTCAACGGCTCAAACTCAACGGCTCAAACTCATCCAAAAAATTCCCCAATCAAAGGTATCCAAAAAATTCCCCAATCAAAGGTACCTGAACTAGGAATATATTTAAAAAAAGGACAAAACCAAACACATACATTTACAAACTCACTAACCATAATCACCAAAAAAAACTCAGGAAAAGTAGAAATACTCCCAACCCACACCCATCAAACCCCAGAAAGCCATAGCCTGAATAGCCCATAAGAACCTCTGCATCTTTCCAAACCCATATCAGAGCCAAAAAAAAGAAAAACTTTCCATAACCCAGATCACCAAATCATTCAGAAACCTCAGAATCAATACAAAACTCAGAACCCATAACTATCAAACCGAATAGACCACAGCCAACTCACCAATCCATCAAACCCAGAGCAGAAAAACACCCATCAATTCATTTCTTCAGAAGAACATAAATTCACTTCCCCAAGCTTCATTTATTGCTCGAATTCAACCCAAACAAATCCAATTACAAAGAACCCAGATGCAGAAAAACAGAGACAAGAGAAGGAAAAGAAAGAGCTTACTGTTAAGGAAGTTGAAGGTGGTCCAAGAAGCAAAAGCAATGGTGGAGAGAGAGAGCTCGTGTTGAAGGACCCGACATCATCGTAAAAAAAGTGTAGGCCCATGGCCTTTGGCTGCTCAGGCTTTTTGCAAGAAAGAAATCCGATACTGCTAGGACTAAAGAGTAAAGAGGAGTGAGTCAGTCTTCTAGCCTGCGCTGTGGTGTGCTTGGCTTAACCAACGCACCAACCTTCCATTTTTCGAGTTTTTTCTCATAATAGCACCTTCAAGTAAACTAATTCTCATAATAGCACCCATTTGAAAATAATACCCAAAATAGCATCCCGAGCCTATATGGCATATCCAATCCTAATTCTTATCAGCTTCCAGGTCAGAGTCTCCAGGTAAGAGAAACGATGTTTCCTTCTCTAACACCTCTCACAATGGCGGTGGAATGTAGCTTGGAGACTCTACTTTCTCTTTCTCTAGGCTGAGGAGTTTTTATAACTTGCGCTGTGGACAAGCAAAAGGGCAGACGATCTGAGCCGTTGATGCGGAATGGCTTGCGTTTCCAGTGACGTGTCTTTGCTCTCCTGTCGTGTGCGCTGCTGGCGCAATTTAGCAGCAAGCGTGCGTTTCCATTTTAGCGTGTTGTGGTGCGCTAGTGGGGTCCGGTGGATATATGTCTGAGCCATGGAGAAGGAAGAAGGATTTTATTTTTATTTATTTATTTATTATTTTATTTTTATTTTTGGTGGGGGGGGGGTGGGGGGGGGGAAGGATTTTTTTTTTTTTTTTTTTTGGTGGTGGGGTGGGGGTGGGGGGTGCATGCAGAAGGAAGAAGGATTTTTTTTTTAGGGGGGTGTGCATGGAGAAGGAAGAAGGATTTTTTTTTTTTGTGGGTTTTGGGGGGGGGGGGGGAGGATTGATTGGTGTTGGTATTTTAGAGCTCATTTGGTATTGAACGGTTTGAATGTTTTTGCATTCTTATTGGATGGATAAATGAAGAAATTATTTGGTAGAGGCTTTTCGTCAGTTTCGACTTTTAATTTTGTGGATTGATCTATGGAACATTGTCTTTGTGAGAACAATAGTTTTGAGAACATCGGGCTCCTGAAACTATTGTTCATCCTTCTTTTTATTGGGCTCTTGAAAAATTGTTGAAGGCTTGTTAGAACAACAATTTGAAAGGGATAGAAGGCAATAGATGATTGAGGCCATGTTCCATGTTGGTCAATGACAAAGAAAAGATAAAAAAAAGGGCACATAATGCGGATTTTCTTTTTATCACAAGGAGGATATATAAAAGAAGCATCAAGTTTTCATCTAATTTAAGGCAGTTTTTCAAAATATTGGGCTGGGAGGGGTCCCATCATTTGGGCTGGACTAATCCCTCCGGGCCCAGAGGGAAGCCGAGTAAACACCCCTGTAGCCCCAATGTGGTAGTACAGTTTCGAAACCTATAGCCTCTGCCAGCAAACTGTGGTCCTATACCAACGGAGAAAATCAGGCCACAAATTCAACTGAGAAAATAATCAGAAAATGTATGACACCCATTTCAATAAAAAATCAATAATTTGGATCATACTTAACCTATGATCCACTCAATATTAAATATATCAAAATCATGCTACAAATTCAACAGAGAAAAAAAAAACCTGAAAATGTCAAACACCATGTAAATAAAAAATCAACAGTGGTCCCATAGTAGAAACTCGTTTCTTCATATAAGTATAATACAAAGACCAAATCAAGACAAAAGAAACTGAGAAGTGACAGTTCCTAAAACAAAATAATCAAATGCCATCACAGAAGAAAAACATTAAAGAGTCATACCTTAATAGGAAATGGAGGCAACGTGGATCGAAAGCTTAGAAAATGAGAGAGATATGTGGGATACGAGGGCAGCGGATTGAAAACTAAGAGAGGAAAATGCATTCATGGGACTCGCATTTTAGACATTAAGAGAGGCAGACAGAGAGTCATTAGACCGTTTTGCCTTGATGAGAGGTGTTAAAGAAGGAAACATCGTTTTTCTGACCTGGAGACTCTGACCTGGAAGCTGGTAAGAATTAGGATTGGATATGCCATGTAGGCTCGGGATGCTATTTTGGGTATTATTTTCAAATGGGTGATATTATGAGAATTAGTTTACTTGAGGGTGCTATTATGGGAAAAAACTCCCATTTTTCTGAGTTTCTTTTGGAGTTCGTCTAATGGATGTCTGAAGATCTCAAATACTTTGAATTGTTTGATTTTAAAATTTATTTGTTTCATTCATGTTTTAAGTTGATATCTAAGAATCTCATGCATTCTGAATTTCATAATTCTTCTATTCCACAGATAGAATTTTGGGGTTTTTATTGAACAAAATACTTTAGATGGGCAATAAACCGAATAAGGAACATTAGGCAAATATACACCCAACGAAAGGACACCGCGAGAATTCGATTCATGCATTCTCTCCTCACACACCCACATCCCCAACGAACCGAGCTACTTTTGAGGGACATAAGGGGCTCCTTCATGATCAATCCTTGAACCGGAATGACCATTATAAAAAGGGTATCACGACAATGGGCTTGCCCCAAAGTGCATTTATAATCTTCATAGTGGTGTTTAGCATATGGAATAATGAGAGAAAAGAGAAGGACTTCACTCGGTTTGGACAAGTCAGGCGAGCGTCCAATTACTAATCAGGTTGGAAACGTCAGCTTAGAATAACCAATTCGGGTTTGCAAGTCAGGTTGGCTACTCATGATAAAAAAAAACACCGACATCTTACCAAAGAAGGCTACTGAAGTTACGGGTAGTGCCTAGGACTTGGAGATTTTCTGGGTATAGGGCCAAGATAAGAGTCCCCTTGTAGCTTGATAATCGTTTAATTTCCCATGCACATTGCATGTTGGTTTATTTGCATAGAGAAGCGGGTCATATTGTTTTGGAGAGTAGTTACCATCTGAGTAAATTCATCCTGACCCACCTGGATAAATCAGAATAAACTAAACATTTGAAGAGACCTCAACAAAAACACCTTTGGAAGCAAGAAGGTTAATTTTCATATTTTTTTTTATCGTGGCTGTTTCATTTTAAGCAAAGAAAAAAAGGATAATGCCATGATGGAAGTGTGGTCAATAGGCTGCTTGCTATCCCACTCACTAATCCTAGTCATGGTTGAAACAAGAAAGAAGAGAGGAAGAAGGAAGAAGATGAGGAGTTTATGGCTACTCAGGATCGACGGCAACCCTTACTTGTTATAGCGACGGTTTTCATCTGATGGACCCGCTTCTTGTGCACTCGCGGTGCTACCGGGGTCAGCGGATGTGAGAGTCTGTCGAGTCCAACTCTTTCGCGGCCGGAGGCGTGAAGCGAGCATCAATATTTTTTTGTCAGGGTATGCAAGATTTTCTACTCAACTTGGAATTGACAAATGATGATCCGTAGATCCACCTTCGCAAGTAGAAAAAAGGAAATCAACTTTTTTTTCTAGTTTTTCATTGCACATATATAAAAAAAAAGAGAGACATGTTTGTTTTGAATGCCGTGAATGGCGATTTCATTTGTTTTGTCGTAAAAGGCAATTTCTTGCCGTGAAAGACGTTGTCTAAAAGGCAATTTTTACCATGAAAGGTGATGTCTGTCGTAAAAGGCGATTTACAATTCTTATCAATAATGTAAGACAAGAGTTGTGGTTTTTTTATATCTATTTAGACAAAACAAAATACAATGAAAAGCAAGAAAATGGGGATCTAACTTCTCAAGAGATTGTGTGGAATCGTTCAAATTGTTGGTCGCAAGTCATATATGGACTTCGCCGTCATCCTTCATATGAGAACAGAAGGTGCTCTTGATTCGCTTGGCTCGGCTTAAACCTCATATTTTTAAAGGATAAAGATTAAGAGGATGTCATATATCCAAAAGTTAAGTAGACGGGCTAAAACGCAACATCTAAGCCATGGAGACAAAAGGAGAAGGCCTTGGGGGGTGACCCCCCAAGGGACTTTGGTCACCTTGTAGCGGTGGTCGGTGCAAGACTTCTTCAGTTGAGGAGAGATCGTTGTAGCAACTTTGGAAGAGTTTTCTCTTTTCTGTGAGATTTTATGATCGATTTTCCAGGATCTGATCTTCTGGGATTCGATCTGTTCTTCTTGGAATGACCCCCCTTTTATAGGCTTTTGGTGGCCATGATGGGGGGGGTTAGTTATTGGCTTTAAATCTATTAAAGCCACATGATGGGGTTAGTTATTGGCTTTAAATCTATTAAAGCCACATGATGGGAGGAGTTACAAGTTTTTATTTTTTTTTATTTTGTATCTCCTTTTTCTTTGCTTCTGATTGGCCGATGGAGAATTAAGGGCTTTTAATCGCCTTTAAGCTCCATGATGGGAGGAGTTACATGGTTTAATACCATGTTTATGGCTGACTTGTAACTCTTTTTTCCTTACTTCTGATTGGGCCGTCCAAAATAATGAGTTAATGACCACATTAACTTGTCATAAAACGGGTCATTTAACTACATTAAGTGATCACCAAGGCGCTTGACTTTTGGAATTCTTTTGCAATGATTGCCGATGGATCTTCATGTTGATCGATGTCGGACGACCATGAAATTTCAGACATTGATTGCCACCAATGAGCCAGTGCCATCTGTCCTTTCGATTTTTCAATCGATCGGGCAGAAAGTATGCTTTCTTGGTCGACCGGTTGGTGATGTCGAAGTGATCGATGATGATTCCATGATTTTTGAGGCGGATCCGTGATGTTGATTAAGATCAACGGATTTCGTGTCTCGAAAATTAGATTTTGGAAAAACTACAGGGGCTGGACATCTCGAAACGCAAAAAGGGACCGGCCCTTCAGTGAAAACCTGGCGACCCTAGAAACCATGGGGGATTTTTCCCCTTTTGGTCGTCAGTTTTCGGCCGTTTCTCGGTTTTCTCTGATTCTTTTTTCTTCGGTATTTTCCTAATTTTTTTCTATAAATTTTGGCCTGATTTTCGTGCCGAAATTTTGACAAGAAGCCTTGCATATCAGAGTGCAAAGTTTCTGATTTTCTAGAAAAGCCGAAGACTTCGTCGCACATAATTGCCGATTTGTCGCTAGAAGCCAAAACTGGGTCAAACGCTGTTGGAATAGCCTAAAATTTGAGGTGAAGCCTCCTGAGCAATAAACAAAACCAACCATAAGCTTTTATTTGAGTTTTGAAGCCGTGTGGGGTCATATCTCCAGTAGACTTGATTTTATCGTGAGGAAAATATCACGCTTTAATGTACGGTCAATCAATGTCCGATTGACCTGAAATTTGACAGGGAGCCTATTGAAGTCATTTTGAGACGATCCATTAGCTCCGATTTGGAAATCATAGTCCCGGGGAGCTTCGCCGCTGGGAGACCTGATTTGGCTGCCGAAAGTCTAAGTCTAGTCAAATATTGTCGAAATAACCTGAAACTTGACATGTAGCCCTTTGGAAGCATTTTGAAGTCACTCATGTGCTCTGTTTTGATGAGTGATGGCCTCGATGGTTCTCGCCGCTGAGATGCTTGATTTTGTTGCTCGAGGGTCGATGTAGGGTCAAACATTGTCGGTTTGACCTGAAACTTGACGTGGAGCCTTTTGGAGGTACTTTGAGACCATCCATAGGCTCTTATCGAAGACCTAATATCTTCGATGCTGTCGCCGCCGGGAGCTCCTATTCAGTTGCTGGAATAGTGAAGTTAGGCCAAATAATGTTGAAATGGCCCGAAACTTCATGTGTACTCTCATTTTGGCTGTTTTGAATGATCTTTCAGTTTTTGTTTGATTCTAACAAAATTTGATGCTTGAAGTAGCATTGTCTGTTTGCTGTAGGATGCAGCTTCATGTAGTTTCTTGATGTTGAAGAGGCAAAGTGACATTTTTTTTATGTCAACACCGTCGACCCTTAACAGAGAAAATGAAGGTTGATAGCGACCACCCAAAAAAAAAAAAAAACGATAAGAAAAGTTGGTTTTTCTGTACGGATTCCATGTTAGGTGCATGCTTGCCTAATGTTCCATGTTTAGTCTAGTGCCCACCTAAAGTTTTTTTTTTTTTTGGTAAAAACTCTTACTAATTACACCAATGCATGCAATGTGGTGCATGCAGCCACCTTTTTAGGAATTATAATATGGGCTCACTTTTGGTGATTGTGGGCATTGAACCCACTTTAATTTATAGGAATCACAATGTGAACCCACATTAGAAATGATAATATGGACCTAAGGATTTGTTGTACATAGGGTCGTATTTAGAAATTATAACTTGAGACCCACCTTGGAATTAGGAAATAAGACCCTTAGTAGTTTTGTTGTACATATGGTACATCCTTAGATATACGAACCTATAGAAATTACAACATAAGATTCACCTTTTTTTGGAAATTTTAGTATTTGAGACTCACCTTTTGTAAGCATAATATAGAAGTTACATTGTGGAATATAGGATATACAATGTGGAAAATAGAAAGTATGATATGGACTATAGCAGTTACAAAGTGATTTTTTTGAGAACGAGGGCTCACTCACCTGATTGGCAACCCCGCCTCTACCCTGATGACCAGAGCTGACCTTGGTCCGCCCCACTCCTCACTTGTATGAGTTCTCACTCCCCACGTGTGGTTGTTCTCTCTCATCACACGTGCAAATTCCACTCTAAGGTTCTCGCCTCACATGTACTAGTCTGACAGGTCCCAAGCCCCTTAGCTAGGATTAAACAAAAGGTAACCTCTTTGTTTCATGTAATTGAGTTCTTGGGAATTCTAAGAACTTCATGTTTCTATAAGTGGTTAAAAATGAAAATTCAAGGTAAATCATAAAAATGTCCATCAAACAATCTATCTTCAAATCAAGGAAAGATGAGAAATCAATACCTTAGCCATCACCTTAGTAATTACTCATCTATCCAATGTTTGCAACCTTGCAGTCATTTTAATGGAAGCTAGACCAATCATTGTGTGCCACAGGGACAACCAATCATGTGCCAATGCAATTCAGAGTTCAAACCAACTACTAAGAGACAGTTGGAGCCTGGACGGTTAGCCAACTACACGATTGTTGCACATGTATATACTCTTAAAATTACTAGTTGGTAATCTCAAAATCAATTGGTTATAAAAAAATTACGCAAACAACTACTTAACATATACGACATCAACCAAGTCACCCCACAAGCATCACACCTTAGCACTGAGTTAAGGAGTGTGCCATAGCATGCATTCAGGTTTGGACCTCACATGCCCAGGCACGAGGGAGTGGGGCTCACATGCCAATTCTCCATCTGAGTCTCACCCAGGGTCAACCAAGGCCACTAAGGCCTTTTGAGTGCTTTACAAAACATATCGGGTCACAATAACATGAGTCGGTCCACCGAGCCAGCCACCGGGTATACCATCTATGTAATAAAAAACCCTGCCAAATTTGATCTCCTGCCTCCTACAAATAAATGTCTGAGATTGAAGAAACAAACTGAGCTGGCCCTTCCTGCACAATTCTACACACCAAAGTCGCTTCCTGCCACATGCCAATTGTCATGCACTGCACACCTCGGTCGGTCGGTCTCGATCGTGTGTGAATTGCTTCGATCATACCGCCTGCTACTAACAACACACGGTCGGTCAACCCACCAGCATGTAGTACATGTACACATGGTCAACCGCTCACCCCACCACCGTACAGCGACCAAATCCTACACACAGCCAAGCACGCAACAATCACACTGTACATCCTGCGTGCACTATAGCACTGATAAGTGTTAAATATTGTATATTTTAACCTTCATTAGTCCGGGTTTTATCAGCATCTCATATGCATATCATTTGCTTTACACAGAGATTTTATCATTCTATCACATTAAACGGATTATCGGATTATCATGCATAAATCCGATTATTTATAGCGTATTTTTATGTAATTTCCCTTGTGTAGGTGGACCCCACGATTACGCCAACCTTCCGGCTAGTGTCTTGAGGCATCAAGAAGAAATTTCAATAAAGAAGTTACATAAAGAAATTTTGGTGAAGTGTTGAAGAATTCCAAAATAAGAGGATAAGACTTTAACATAAAAGAAGTCATTTTTTAACACAAAGGAGTGCTTGGTGTATTGGTTAGAGCTTGGGTTTTTATGAAATGGGTTATGGGTTCAAATTCCAATAATTATATTATCTTTTTCATAGAAGGTATCTCATCCAACTCTAACACCTCCACCAATCTCCACCAATCAAAGCTTGCCTCCAAAATAAAGGACCACAAAAAGCACATATGACCACAAAAAGCACATATGCTTTTAGAAGGCAATTTTATTTTACCTTCTTTATACTTTTAAATTATAATTAGGAGCTTCTTTGTAACTAATCTAAAGAGAGAGTGTGTAATTGAAGATCATTAATAAAGATTTGGAGCTCTTTCTTAATGTTTAGTGGCTAAAGTTCTTGGATTAGGCCCTCCTTTTGAAGCTAAGTAATGTGATTAGTTGGATTAGGCTCTCCTTTTGAAGCTAAGTAATGTGATTAGTTCAATTATATGCACGTTTTAGTTTAAATTCCCTACTTGTGCCTTAATTGATTAGTAGATTTTAGATCTAGTTGTGCTAATTTCTCTTATTTCTCATGCTCTATCTCTACACTTGATGCTTGGATAATCTCAATTGATGCTTTGTAGTTGGATTAAGTTATCTCACATAGCATGCTCTAGAGCCCTTATCTTTGATCTTTTGTAGCTTGATTTTGATGATTTATTGTTAGGGTAGTTAAATGATGATCTAGGATCTTGGCCTTTGATTTTCTTTTACTTTGATCTTTATTGTTATATAATTCAATCTAATTAGGCAAGAGATTGCTAATTGGATTGTAGATTTGGGAGTTGAATTAGAACATGCATTGTTTGAATTAATAAAACACTTAGTGGATTTTGTATTGCCTAATCCCTTATCTTGATTGTTGTTAATTTAAATCTTTATTTGATTTGTTATTTTCACTTTTAGATTGTTAGATACACATTTCATATAACTTGTTTTAAAATCATACACATTTCACACCACATCTTCACCTTAAATCTTTCATTTCCACCACCATTCACACACTAGTTTAGTGCAGCTTATTAGATTAGCTTAGGCCTAATTAACTTCATATTTTATATTGTTAATTATTTGTTTACATTACATAGTTTATTTATTTAATTATTATTCACTTCAATTGTCTATATTAGCTATATCTTAGTTCAATTCTACTTAAATTGGATTCATTACTTGTTACATCCTCTCTTCGTAGGATCGATAATCCGGACTCTTTAGTCCTTTACAACTTGACGACACCTTAGTTTTGCGGTTAAAAGTTGCACATTTAAGTGTCGATCAAGTTCTTGGCGCCGTTGCCGGGGAATCAAGTTCTTGGCGCCATTGCCGGGGAGAGTCATTGGAAAGCTTTGAATTTCATAGAGTTGAACTCATTTTTAGCATAGTGTACTTTTTATCTTTTCTTTATTTTTCTTGCGGATTCTACACATTGTTTGTGGTTGTTTTGTAGGGAATTTCTCGCTTGGAGCAAAGGAAAGTGGAAAAGTGCATTGGACGACTTGAAGATTTTACACATCTAGGCACCGCACGACATCGCACCAACGACTGAGGGGCAAATCCAGTTGAACCGAGGGACCAACATAATCTGTTTGAGGCATCATAGAACAATCTAGATGCACCGATGGACTATCTTTGCATCGGTTCGGACTAGGAGCACCCAACTGACTGCACAAACTGCTCACCGACGTGCTCACCGACGCAACGTCGCCATTTTAGGGGCTAACACGGTAACACCATTCCACTGAAAGCCCAAAGACAACTAGGGATGGGTCCCTAGGTTTGTTGAATAGGAACCCAGGTAAGGTGTAAGAGTATGTACTGGAGCGCGAGTAAAAAAACATATCCTTCACCTTTCCTCTTTGATGATAATTCATTGTCAGAGCTCATTTAACCATGATCTCCTTTCTATTCAATTCTAATGTATTCAAAGCAAACAAACATGTCCTAAATGTCAGTCCCAAGTCCAACTAATTTGTGTTGAACTTTATGGCTCTGGAGTTTGGATATGTTTTATATTGGCCAGTTGGGGCTCATTTTAGGAAAATGGGATCTGTTTGGGCATATTTCTTCCCTGGTAGCTAAAGGCACATTTGGTAAACAATGAAGAATCCTCTTTTTAGAGGATTCTCTCCATCTCCAAAGAAGGCCACAATCCTCAAGTATGATTCCCAATGAAAGTTCCATGTTTGGATGGAGGAAGGATTACTACAAATTGTAGAATGTATGATCTAATGGTAATAAACCCCGGTACCACTTGGGCTAGTAGCTCAAGTGGTACCAGGGTAAGTCTGTTAAATCTCTTATTCAAGAGGTTGCGGGATCGACTCCTGGGGAGGCCCCTGGGGCTGGAAAAATCCACTGTGGGATAAATGCATTATTACGGAGCCTCGTCTCCCGAAGTGTATACAATAGGCTCGGGGCCCTCGGCTCCAGCCTATACCCCTGTGGGGGGAAGCACCCCCTACAAAAAGGCCGGCCTTTTTGTAGGGGATTCGTTTATGTCAGTGGGAAAGGCGAGACCTTCTAACCACCGTAGCCCTCCCACCATAGCAGAGCCATTTGTTTATTTAGCTCCGTGGAGTGGCCTCCCCAAGAGTCGATCCCGCAACCTCTTGAATAAGAGATTTAACGGACTTACCCTGGTACCACTTGGGTTTTATTAAAATTTTCAAAATCCATGAAAAATTAAGACCTTAACTTTTTGACCTCAAAGTTGTTTGTTATCATCTATAAAATATGAACGGTTCAGATCTTGCAAAGAGGGCCCACAAGAATAAGAAATTATTTAGCACTGGACGTTTTTGCAAATATCTCAAGATATGGTAAGGATCAATAATTGAAATTTGGTCAAGTAGCCGTGTTTGACTTTCCAAAAAATAACTACCGGTTCAGATCATGATCACGGGGCCCACAGGAACTAGAAAATTGAAAAGAATGGACTGGTCTCCATCCCGGTTTTGGCCTAGTTGAATCTTAGAAATTGGTCATTTAACGGTTTGGACATTTTTGCATATATCTCAAGATTTAAGGCGAATCAACGGCTGAAATTTGGTGACATGGCCGTTTTGGATTGTTTAAACATTATTAACAGTTTGGATCTTGATTATGGGATCCAAAAGATGCATTAAAAATACAAAAACCGCCCAAAACCATATTAACGTCTCAGTCACTGTACAGGTTACTGTAGCTCCGCCTTTCCACTCATTCATGGATTCACTCGGTCCGAGGGGGGGGTCTGATTGTGGAAATAATTACATGAGAGGAAAACTCATGTCATTCCTCTCAAAATCCTCTCCCAACCAAACATGGGAAATCCTCAAAATCGTGAAAAATGGAGAGGATTCCACTGCCATGCCCTTTGCCAAACGTGCCCTAAAGAAACTTGGCCTGGACTTGACGTATATTGTTAAAAAATGGATTTTTTTTTTAAGTATCCCAGCAAAGGGGGAGGGGTTCCAATAGAGAGCCCTGCACATACGGTAAGGCAACTCACTCACGTAAGAAAGAAACCCGCATACGTAGGAAGAAAGCCCATACAAGTGAGAATGGAGCCCAGCCCGCACATGCAGGAAGACGAAGCGTTACCACTTGGGTAAGAAGCCGTTCTCCTTAAAAGACAGATATTATAAGATGGCTCAACATTTTTACATAAAATTGTAAATGGACTGGACATAGGCATTACAGTTGGCCATGGACTGAATTTAGAAGGGTTCATGGGAAGGGCCGTAACAGACAATATTTCCAAGATGAGCCCATTTGGCTACAAGATTAATATAACAAATTCAGGGCCAGGACCAGAAAATGGGGATAAAGGTCAAGCTTTGGGCCTGCTCTCAGATTATTTGGAAAGTACATGCATGTACCTCACTTGACCCAGTCTCCCAGATATGTCAGGTAGTATACAATAGCAAGCCATTAAATAGGCCCAACCTAACCCATTATCTGGCCTGAGTTTTTTTTTATTACATCTCAGTTCTTATTCTCTTTATTTTGTTTTCTTTACTTGTGTACTAGGTTCTGACTTGGATGTTATCCAACGGCTACGATGATTTTCTTTTACCAAGTAGTGGTGGTTTAAGTCAACCTTCACCGTGACTTGACCTGGTTAACTCAGCTGGATAGGTAACTGAGTCAAGCATGAGCCTATCAGACTCACCCATGCTACTCTGCTTGGTGAACGGCTCTTAACTTTTCTGATATTTTAATATGGACAATGTTCTCCTACGAATAGACTGCATGGTGATAAAATACAGTCCAGCTCGTGGGACCCACTTGGATACACGTGTATTAATGAAGAAAGGCAGATGGGAAAAACCAGTCCTACTAAATTATCCTAATCTTTGATTTAACAGTCTTAATGGAATGCTTGCTCAATCCATTCCTCCGGTTAGAATTAGGGATTGGTGGATCGCTTTTCTAGATTTTTGCGACAAGAATATCACTGCAATCCACTCTCCAACTAAAGTCTGGACCTGGCTCTATGGTGGCCTTTGTGGAAAAGTATAAATGAATTTATTTTTATGGTGCCTTTGTGGAAAAGTAGAAATTTATTTTTAGGAGTACAAAAATTCAACCCCTCCTCAGTATCAACACCATTACAAGGATAGTTGACAACTCTCTAAGTAAGTCTAAGAAGATCCATCAAAATCCTATCACCGCTGGCTAAGATTTTAGCTTGAGAACTCCCGCAGTAATGGCTCGTCTTCTCATATGCTCCTTTTAGGGCCATGGATGGAAAAACAGTTGACTTTGCTATCTGGTTTAATAGTTTTTGGGTTTGTGCAAGTTGTCTTCGCCAATAAAAGGCGAGACAAGTGCTATTGTATCTGCGCTGATGGAAGTAGGATCACGCAACCTTCCCAAGATTCACCTATTCTTCAAATACTTTCTCGAGCAATCAATGGGTCATGGGACTGGTCTATTCAGCCTGTTTTGATGGATATTTATGAGCTATGGATTTGATTTTGATACTTCTTTCGCTTATATCCCAGAAACACAGAGCCTTAAAGGCGTTGCCCATGAACTCACCAAGAGCTCTTATGGGAAAGGTCAAAGGAGGCTGGGAGGTTGCCCTTTTGCTTTTGTTTTTCTTTTATGGAAAATTTCAAAACAGGGCTTAAATTTTTGATAGATTTCAAAATAGGACAAAATTAGAATACAATTTCAAAGTAGGCCTTAAGTTTTCCAAATACATTTCAGTTGAGGACATCCGGCAGAATTGGTGATCGTCCGGCCATTTTTCGCACAATTTATTTGAAAATTTCGAAATTGCCCAGGGCTTTAAGTTGAAAAAAAGAGACCCAGGTAGACATTTTTCATTTCCCTTATCCTTTGTCCCTTCTCCATTTGAGACCAGCCCTCCCATTCTCTTCTCCAGCGAGCATTATTCTCTTCTCCAACGAGCATCAGGGAATAATTTCATTAAAGAAAAGAAACAAGTATATAAAAACTTATAGATTGAAGGATATCCTTGCTGACTGTAGAGATTGAAAGACTACTTTCATTTGTTCACCTTTGGAGTACTAAACTCGTTGTTATACTAAGAATGTTATTAGGGCCTAACTTGATGTAGTTGGTTTGTAAGTGGAAGCTGAATGGGGTGAAACTGCATGAGCAAATCGGCTCATGAACAATACTTAATTTAATGGGTGATGGATAACATCCATGCATTCCCCCATATTCAGAAGTTCCGCATTCTCTCTCTAATTGAGGAGCTTCTTGCCTACAACTTACATGCACTGGGTCCGTCTCACGCAATTGGGTTCACACATATCACACTACAAAGTTTCAATTCAGTATTTTGAATAGAAGAAGAGAACTCAATAAATTGGATAGTACTAGTAGGGATCAGTCAGTTCAGAGATTTTCATCTTCTTTAAAGAGACCCCTCCATCACGTTCTGCTGTTGTTGCGATGGGTCTGGACCGAGCTGCGGTATTTTTAGAATTTTTGATCGCTGTCTTGGTCCCTCCTCTCGGGGTCTTCCTCCGCCATGCCTACTGCAGCTTATGCCATTCTTCCCTTTTCTTTCGGTTATATGATTTGATCCGGAGAAGAGAACGAGAGGGCTAGTCTCAAATGGAGAAGGGATGGGAAAATGATGACTGGGTATCTTTTTTTCAACCAAAAGCCCTAGGGACAATTTTGAAATTTTCCAAAAAATTGTGCAAAAGATGGCCGGAGGATCACCAATTCTGCCGGATTGAAATGTATTTGGAAAACTTAAGGCCTATTTGAAATCGCATTCTAATCTTGTCCTGTTTTGAAATCTGTCAAAAACTTAATCCTTATTTTGAAAATTTCCCTTTTTTGTTTTTTTTTTTTTTTTTGTCTTTTTTTTTTCGTATGTTTGTGTTGTGGTGGTGTTGTTTTGTTGCTTTGCCTGGTTGGCACTTCACTAGATTAGTAAAAGTCAGTAAAGACTCCGTTTTTTCAGATAACGGGTCACATCAATAGTACTTTAATTTAAAATGTTCTCCATTTTTTTATAAAAAAAAGTCAAAAAACCTCATCCTTTCTCCACTAAAAAAAAAAAAAAAACTGCATCTTTTTATACAAAAAGTCAAAAAGATTATATACCAAACAACTAAAAATAAAATATCATCATAACCAATTATATTTTATTCTTTCTTGATTTGATGTTTTATTATACTTTATTTTACATGTAAAATTACCAAACAGACCCAACTTCCTTCTTTCTGATGAAATTTATCTTTCTACCAAAAAATTAGCCTTAAATTGTAATGTCATCTTAACTATCAATATTTTTTAGATTCAATCAAATGTTGACTAAAGGTTCAAAACATAAGATGAGAAGAGGATCCAAGGGGCTGAACTGATCAAAGGTGGGCCCAAGTGGAGATTGTACATTTTAATAAATAGTTATTATTTAAGTACTGTCAGAAAGTAAACCCATCAAAGTTTGGAGGCTTAAGCCATCCATGGTTGTGTAAATCAGCCAAAAACTAGGGATTGGTTGCATGATCTTGTTGGCTGATGTATGCTTGTTTGTGGGCTGTTAAGATAATGTCACTCGAGTATTGATGCTTTGCAACAAACGCATTTGGAATAGGGTGCACAAAAAATCCGTTGATCCAGTAAACCCGATCCGATCCGTAGATTTCTAACCGAACCGAAGGAAAAAAAATTGGTAACGGATTGAAAATCTTGTAATCTGTTAGCAACGGATCGGTGACGGATTTCACCCTCAATCCGCGGACTCAATCTGATTCGATCTGTTGACATTAAATATAAATAAAAAAAATTTAAAGCGTCTAAATATAAGTTAAGAGTTCAAAATATAAAAGAAAAAAAAAGGTCAAAATGTAAGAGTTCAAGGCTTCAATAGATGGAGTGTGATTTTTATGAATTTAACATCATGTTTGGCTTTATTTATTGATTAGATCTCTTTTGATTGTAATGTTGATAAAAACAACTCTTTATATTGATCAATTGGGTAGCTTGCAGGACAAAAAAATATATTTGTAATTTGTATTTTTTTGTGAATTGTTGGCTTGTATGCTGAAACTCTTTGCAACATTTTTGACATCTTTCTTTAACATTAGATTCAACGGATTGAACGAATTAAACCGGTACGATCCGGTCCTCCACGGATCGGATCAGGAAGGTTTTTAACAACCACAGATTGGTGACGGATTCCAAATCCATCAATCCATAGGTAATGGATTGGTGACGGATTTGGCCTAATCCGCACCAATCCGATCCGTGTACACCCCAAGAAATAACTAGCGAACACCTAAATGTTCTAAGATTCTGAAGTGGCTTTACTTAATATAATACCATACACCACCCTGGAGAAAAAAAATAACTTCATGGCCCATACTCATGACGAGTAAAACGATCACACTACAGACTGGAACAGACTACCCAGTTAGTAGTACTTCCCTTGAGTAGCATGTGATGGATTTGGATGCGGAGACTCCGACACACGGTCGGAGATCTATGTATTTTCCAACGATTGGAAAGCTCCGCGGATCTCTTCGCCTCTTGTCTTTCCTGTGAGATGGAATAATACCAACTCTAGGGCTCCCTTATCTTATATAGACAAGTCCCAAAGAGTCACACTTACTAGAGACTTTTTCGCCAAGAAACCCCCATCCACTAATCCTATTGGGAGTCTTATTAGTGGGATCAGATCAAGTCTTACATTGAGTGGGATTGCATTCTTTGTTGGCATTAGCATTGCTTGATCTGACGTGAGACCCGTGGCATGCAGGCCACACGATTTCCTACAACCTCCCACTTGGCACGAATGCCATGTACATCAAACATACCTCAGTCCCATGCACATCACATGCCTTGTAAAAACCTCTGCAGGCAAAGCCTTGGTGAGAGCATCAGCCATCAATTCCTCTGAAGGCATATAGAAAATTTCTATATCATTCTTTCCAGCCTTGTCTTGAGCCCAATATTGGATATGTTTCGGGAAACTCCTGGTTTCATCAAATTTACCACAATGCCCTTCTGCTTGATTCTTCATCCATTTAGCATCAAATATGAGCACTTCTCTTGCAACTCAGATCTGGAAAATTCTTGATTCAGCAAGAATCTCTCAAAACTCAAAACATAAAAGTTGTAGATCTTTTTCTTGGCGTTCCATAGCATCTTGAATCATGTCAATTGGAGTTCGGAGGAGAGAGTTATGCCCAAATTACGAAGCGATGTCAAAACTATCCAAAATCACTCAATTAGCTTTGTTTTGCACACAGCACCTCCATTTGCATCCTAAAGCAAAATATAAGAATAATGAGTACATTTAGGCATCAAATAAGTATAAAGGACTAAACATTAATGGAGAAAAAATATAACATTTTGCATTCTCATCAAGGGTACTCCACTTTACCTAAATCTGGTAAAAGTCCAGCCCTAATCATTCTACTTATTCTGTTTTTGTTAATGTGCCCTAATCTCATATGTCATAACATTGTCAAACCATCCATGCACACATTCACACAGAAAATAATGAGAACTAGATTTTATTTCATCATTAAGAGTATTCAGCAAATACAATTTATTAAAAGAAAACCATTGACTAAAACTTGACCGCGCATGCCAATTGTAACCTCTGTATCTTTAAATCTGATTTCGAATCCATTCATAGCCAACTGGCTCACAGAGATGACGCTTCTCATCATAGCTGGAGCAAAGAATATATCGAAGAGATATAGGGATTTTCCAGTTGGTAAAGGAATTTTGACTTTCCCTACACCCAACACATCACAGAATATTTCATTCCCCATGTAAATACTTTGATCTCCCAATTTCATCTCTTTGAATTCGACAAACCTAGCTTTGGTTCTTGATATATGCCTGGTGGCTCCTGAATCAATCCACCAATTCTTATCATTGGGGTCTACCATCATGGACTCTATGACCATCTCAACATAATCACTGTGTTCTTTGGTCACTTTACATTGCTAGCTACTCTCACCCCTTTTCTTTTGGCATTGAGAACTAAAGTGTACAGGCTTCCCGCAGTTAAAGCAAACACCATTCTTAGGCCCTTTCCGTTTTATATTGCCTTTAAATTTCCTTTTATTTTTCATATTGACGGTTAACACACCGTTATTATTCTTAGTTTTAGCAATCATGACAGAGTTTGTAGGTGTTACACCGCGAGCAACCTGCCTTTGTCCTTCAGCAAGCAATCTAGCTTCAACCTCACTAAGGGTTACACCCTTTTGGAAGCTAAGGGTCTGAGACACATTCTCCCACAAAGGTGGAAGACTCATTAGCAAGTACATGATTTCAAAATCTTCGTCCATTTCCTTTTCCAAGACTGCGAGGTTACTATATCGGACCGTCATTTGATCAATATGATCCCATATAGCTGATCCATCTTGCATCTTATCGTTAACATATGCGCTGAATACCTCCATCAAGTGAGATTTGGAGGTTTCATCATATTTGTCCATAGCATAGTCATAAATTTCTTTAGTAGTGTTGAAGTGCTCAAACTGCTTTACCAAATCGCTGGATATGAATCTGACCAGAAGATGCCTTGCTAAATTGTTATCAAATACCCATTGTTCATACACATCACGATCTTCCTTAGGGGCATCATCAGCAGGTTTGGAGATCGGATCGGATTCAATCACATATGTTAATCCATCAAAGTGCAGCAATGCGTCCATCCGACGCTTCCACACGGCTAAGTTCTTACCGTTAAAAATATCAGCCTCAGCAAGATCATGCAATGCTGATTTGGAAGACATAATTACTACTGAATTAAAAAAGATGTTCAGATACCACTGACCGTTAAAGGAGAAAAATCACCTTTTTTTGAACCGGTGGATCGTCTTCCTTTTGCTGCTACTGCATAGATCTGCTCGCAATGATTCCGCAGAACCAAACTGTTCGTCAATCGGAGTCCGGATGCTCAAGATATCACAGTGCGGAGTTTTGACGGTAAAAAAAAAAAATCTCCCTGCCTGCAACAGCAACCTGCTGATGTCGTAACTGCCGGTCGCTTACATCAGCACGTGTACCAGCGCCTGCTGGTGTGGGCTGGCTTATTTTGGGTCGGGTTGGGTCTTGATCTGACCCAACCTATAAAGAGAAGAGGACAAAAGTACTTGATTCTCTTTTCCTTCACGCGTCCCTAGGAGAAGTTGAAAAAACAAGGGCATTTGGCGGCAGGTCCCTCAACACTACATTTCATAGTTGGTGGTCCAAGTCTTTTTCTCATAAAGGCAGCGGTCCTCTTTTAACATTAAATGAGTCAAAAAGATAAAAACGCCCTCTCTTTATATATTCTATACGTCACCAAACACACACGCACTACTTCCATCAAAAAGATGCTCTCCGATTTGGAGTTACCAAATGCTTGATGTACATGTACCACCACACCATGAGCACAAATAAGATCTTGTCCACATGTTTGACAAACCACCTTCTCACTCTCGTCGAAAATATAAGTGGCACCATAACCATCCAATTACCAACACCAAATCCCAACCCTGCCGATAGGAATTGCCAATCAAAACTATTTTCAGATGGAAAACTCACACTTCCAGGCTGCCATGGTGCCTCACATTGCCTAGACAATGGGGGCACACATAATCCAGGATTTCCGTGAAAGGAATCGTTTGCAAAGGTAAGGAATTGTTGGGCCTGTGGTATTCTTCCAATGAAGTTGTTTTGAGAGAGGTTTAAAACTGAGAGGAATGTTAGAGCTGCCAGCTCTAAAAGGATCTCTTTACAGAGTTTGTTCATTGATAAATCTAATGATTCAAGTTGCAGTAAATTTTCAAATGATGATGGTATTGTACCAATGAATTTATCTAAGTTTTGTATGTATTATCTGACTTTGACATAATGTTATCTGACTTTGGCATGATATTATCTGTGTTTGGTACAAATTTATCTAAGTTTGATATGAATTTATTTGTGTTTGCTTTGAATTAATCTGAGTTTGATACGAATTAAGTGAGTTTATCTGAGTTTGATGTGAATTTATCTAACTTTGATGTGAACTTATTTGACTTTGGCATGAGTTTTTAAATGAGTTTTTTTTAGTTTGCTGTGAATTTATCTAAGTTTTGTAAGTGTTATATGACTTTGGCATAATGTTATCTGACTTTGGCATGACGTTATCTGTGTTTGGTACGAATTTATCTAAGTTTGATATGAATTTATTTGTATTTGCTTTGAATTTATCTGAGTTTGATACGAATTAAGTGAATTTATCTGAGTTTGCTGTGAATTTATCTAACTTTGATTTGGACTTATTTGACTTTGGCATGAGTTTTTTTGAGTTTATACGAATTTATCTGTGTTTGAAAACCAGTTATGTTATTTCGATATGAGATTATCTAACTAGATTTGGTTTGGTTTGACTAGATTTAGTTTAAATTTATCTAGCTTTGATAAAAATTTATCTGAATTTAGCAACCTACCCTATGTGACTTATGCAATCAGTTGTTCAAGTAATCTCTTAGGTTTTCTTCTGTAGCTCTTCATTTCTGTTGAAACAGTGTCTTCCATCAAGGTGCTCTTCCAATGTCGAGAAAAAAAGACTTTCTTCAAGGCTGTTATAGGACTAGCCATGAGGATTATGAAGTAGTTCACTTGCCATGGTCCAAGACCCAACCCGTTACAGATGATAAGGACCTTGTAAAAATAATCCGGGAAAGATAGTGATGTCACATGCTTAGGGACCACACACCCATTTAAATGGTTAGAAGGGCAAATGAGTCATAAAAAAAATCTGATGTCATATGCTTAGGGACCACACACCCATTTAAATGGTTAGAATGGCAAATGAGTCATAAAAAATCGGATGTCACATGCTTAGGGGACCACCGCCTGAATTAATTCCATGCGCAAGGAACTCTAGGCCTTAAACATTAATGCCCTGTCCTAGAGACTTTATAGCCCAATAATGAGGGATCTCTCCCTAATTTACCCAAAAAACAAACACACCACGTGCTTCTCTTTTACTGGAAAGAAAGAAAACGAATGAGAAGTGTGTGCACGAAACCCGAGGCGAATGAGAAGAAAAGACAAGTGCTTTTGGAAAGAAAGAACACGTGAGTCTCCTTTGAATCCCGAGGCAACAAAATTGCAACTTCGTCGTCTTCTTCCCACTGGTTGCATAAAACAAACGAAGGTGCCCTCTATCCGATGAAACCCTTAGATCTACTCCGATCTAAACCGCGACTTTACGATTCAAACCATCGTTACGTACGGAACCTGTCTTTGATACCAATTAATGGATTTGGATGAGGAGACTCTGACACGCGACCGGAGATCTATGTTTGTTCTATGTTTTCCGACGATTAGAAAACTCTGTGGATCTCTTCGCCTCTTATCTTTCCTGTGAGATGGAATAATACTAACCTCATGGCTCCCTTATCTTATATAGACAAGTCCCAAAGAGTCACACTTACCAGTGAGATCAGATCAAGTCTTACATTAAGTGGGATTGTAATCTCTGTTGTCTGTTGGCATCAGCTTTGCTTGATCTGACGTGGGACCCATAGCATGCGGGCCACACGATTTCCTACCGCATGAATCCATCAACCTGTTTCCTTCTGAAACACCTTCCACTGAGTGAAATGATTCAAATTTGGGTAACCACTAGAAGGAAGAACACAGCACAACAATTAAATAACATGCCAATTGGATTTGAAGACCCACATCATCTCAGGACCACTGGAATTTGAGGTGGGTGCCCCTTCGAGAAGGAGATTTGTGCAATTGTACATCCAAATGATGCCGGACTCTGATATATTACAGCGTTGATCAGTCGCTCCTGAAGACATCAGTCTTGGTCTATAAAATCACATTATGGAGTCCTGAACACAGGTGTTACTGAGATAATGATTAGTTCAGAGACTGGATTTACGAAAGAGAAGATGACTTAAAGAGATTCAGATGTTACAAAAATATCATGCCTAAAATAGTAAGCTTGTTGACAGAAGATTCTAAAGTGCATATATCCTATTATGTTCACTGTTAATTAACTCGGACTCTGAGACAATAGATGCAGGATATGAATAAGAGAGGCTATCATTGGCCCTCCTTATGTTCCTCTTGTTTGATTCGTGAAGCCTATGCAAGATCACACAGTAGCACATAGAGCCAATAGTGGGAAGCATGATTAAACCACCAATCACAGAAGCATAAATCGCTAACCACTGATGATCATGGCCCACAACAACGTACGAGAGCGCGATGAAAGCCACTGATATGAAAAGACAAGCCATCCACATGAGCTTGTTGATCACAAACATCAGCTTCTTCTTTGCCTTCTGCTCGATGACTACCACAGATGTCTGGACCACCACAACAGCCAGAGAAATAAAGAGCGCTATGGAGTCAAATATTAAGAAGGTGATGAACGCTGCGTAGTTCGCTATTTGGGCTTGTCCAGGGGTAAAACCATTTTGATCCTCAACGAAACCTCCAGGTAATTGGAAGATAGCAGCAAAAGCAACAGTGGCAATGAGTACAGCCACAACTGTTGCTGAATTAATGGCATTGTTGAGCCCCTCTATATGTAGCTTCCTCAGCCTCTTCGCAATCTTTCGAACCCGCACCCGTGTTTGGCAGGTTTGCTGGAGTTGGGATCGAACATCGTGCTTTATGTCGCTGACTGTCTGCTTCAGCTGTTTTGCAGCACTTGGAGGGCTACCATGCTCCCTTGCAGTAACCGCCCCAGCTTCTCTCAGAATTGGCGCAAGATTAACATTGGTGGTTTTTTCAGCAATATCAAGTGCCGTCTGTCCTGCTCTGTTAATTGCATTGATATTGATTCCTTCAACTGATAATAAAGTCTTCACTATCTGGCAATGGCCAAAAAGAATACGAA
Source organism: Litsea cubeba (assembly GCA_012931725.1). Classification (NCBI taxonomy): domain Eukaryota; kingdom Viridiplantae; phylum Streptophyta; class Magnoliopsida; order Laurales; family Lauraceae; genus Litsea; species Litsea cubeba. Next base: position 11,696,386 of record CM022948.1, read on the forward strand.
TCAGCACAGATACTCGTTGGAGCAATAAAATAATAAACACTGATAAAGTTATACATACTATTTTCACTAGTTGCTAACCCTCAAGGTAAGCCAACAATAATAGCAGGAAGCAATATAGGTAGATCAGTGATGGGGATCACATTAGCGGCGATATAGGTTGATGCTCCTCATTGATTATAGCAAGGGCTTATGCTTCTGTAGCTTGTCTTTCAATAATGGGTGACATGATCAAGCTACATGCACCAGACTGGTCCAATTGTTTATTGCCTTGTGGGAATGAAGATAAAAATAAACAACCAAACAATTATTCGGTGAATGCCCAGTGGTCTTGCCACAATAATTGCATTAATTGATATGTCAATGCCTTCCTTTTAAGATGATCTAGATTAATAATGGATGCATTCTATAATCGCATAAAATATTCCACCACGGCATACACATAATATAGGGCCCAAAATTGCAGAGCAGGAATTGAAGTGATGGTTGTTACATCATTACCCCATCTAGCTGGGGTTAGACTGTTACTTTTCACAAAGTGGAACTTGAAATATGGTTTATTACCAAGTTTCTACAGCTGATTACCAATCTAACATGACCTTCCCTTATCATGGCTTGGGAAGCACATGGCAGGGTAAAACTGAAGGAGACATGCCAATGCATCTCGATAAAAGGGAGGAGAGAGAGAGAGAGCATCCTTAAGGTAGCCAAAAATGAGGGGACTGGGGCTATAGAAAAGAGGTCACCAAAAAAGACCAATGAGAAGGATGAAGTGAAAAAAGCAACATAATTACTCTGGTCATGCACGTCATTATTTAGATCAATTTGAACTACTTGGACCAAGGTTTAGCTTCAATTACTATATAACAACCCTTGTATCATTGGGAAGTTTTCTGCACCTTCAGCTTTTATGTAACAACAGGGCCCTGTGTACAGAAATATGTATAGTTCATTGATAAACTACATGTGGCCCATGGTGTTAGTTTTATGGTCTCAATACTAGCATATGATGTAATAAATTGATTCATTTCTTTATTAATCAATATATTCATACTTTCCATTTCATGAGATGAATAGTGTTTAATTATATACTTGCCATAACCAATACGAATGACATGCCAGTTCATGAGATGAACTGGAGTCCATAAGTATACTAGATATAATACATGTGTATGGATGGGATTCACATACGGGAGACATGTATAATAAATCTTATACTTGAATATCTTCACAACCAGTGATGAGATTGGACATCTCATACTGACAAGGTTGCAACATTTTGATCACTATACGATAATGTGATTTGTCTCGATCATCAGAATGAAAGATTCTGGATCATAGTGCTGGTACATTGGATGTATTGAAGGACCATGAGAAGCACCTTATAAACACTGTCTTTACCTTAAGGTCTGCTCTCATAATTCCCTATCAGTAAGCTCTCAATCCTGAGACATTAATGAACTCAAGTTTCTATCTATTCATTTGCTTTGAGTCACCAATGAGTGAGGCCAACTGTAGGTCAACACCTCAGCGATTTGGGTACATGGTAGTAGATCTGTGGGAACATTTAATGGTCAAGATGGAATCTATCTCTAATATCCCCTTGTGCCAATTAATGGATTTATCATTGGTAAGTGTACACCCATTCCGATTAAGAGTTAATTGGAAAGGTACCATTGATCATTATAATTAATTGGGGCTCAAGGATAATAAGATATGGATCTAGTTTTTGGGGCTCAAGGATAATAAGATATGGATCTAGTTTGGAAGACAGGTCTAATTGATCCATGGATATTGATGGAGGGGCCTACTTGTGGTAATTGGGAAGTTTAGGGTCTTCTATGTAATTTCCTAAGATTGGAATTCAATTGCATTTATATAGTGGAGTTATTTGCAATTAACTGTGGGCCCGAATTGCACATGAGATGTGGGGTCGCGTGTCCCAGTTGGAGCCAGCTTTCTAAGGAATCCCTAGTGGTCCCCACGGTAGCCTAATCATCAGATGAATACTAATTTTAGTTGAACTCTAAAAGGAAAGTTACTATTTCTATTTGAAGTGAGACTTCTAATAATGGTAATAGTATGTTACTAATTATTAATGGAAGTGAGACTTCTATCGTAATTAAGAAAGAGAAGAAGGTTACTAATTAATTTGGAAGTAAGACTTCTAATTAAATTAGTAAGAGTAGTTTGCAAAAACTATAAATAGGGAACCAAAGGGGGCTTGGACATCCACATTGGAATTCACGCCCAGCCCCCTTTGTGCAAGTGTTGCACATCTCCTCTCCCTCTTCTAGTTCCTTTAAGTTCCTAGTTGTCTTCTCTTAAAGATCCCACCCATCTTCTTGAGAAAGAGATTCGAATTCGAGTAATAGCGTGGAAGGCCATTGGGTTTTGGAGAAACCTATTTGATTCGCGAAAGAGTTCGTCATCAGAGAAAGTAGCAAATTCTCCATTAGAGCACAACCGAGCTCCAAAAGTATAATCTATTTCCTTGTATGATATAGATCTTTGTTGCATGTTTGTTGCTGATTTTCTATCTCCTAGATATAGATTGAATTACTGATCATGATAGATGAAATTGAGGGTTTGTATCTTGGACAGATTGGTAGCCTTCTGGATAGTTGATCCCTGCATCAAGTGGATCAAAAGTTTTTGAAACCTATCCTAGAGGCCCACCTAATTTCCAACACATGGTTCCATGATCCTAGCTGTTGATGTTATGGACCATGCAATGGATAAAAAATACCCTAAAGGGCCAACAGTATTACAGAGTGACAGCTCCCAACTCTTCAGTCAGTGACCTACAAATATAATAGCGAAAACGATAGTTTTAAGAACGCTAGAGCATCAAGACTAGGATCTTCCTTCTTGGAAAAGTTGAGTCACCATCTTAACAAAAACAGAGGAAAATGGGAATTTGATCAATGGAAACAATTGTCATTTCATTGAGAGAGTCTCACTATTTATATTACACATTGTCCTTGCCTATGTGAGTATAACCTTGATTACGTAAGAAGGTTGATCCTGCTAATTACAATCTAATTAGGTTAAATTTTAACAGTTCATTGGGTTATAACTAAAATACGTACTAAAGTACACTGGATGATATGCTTAAAAACACGTTCCTCTTCTAGTTCAGATTGTGAAGGAATCTTCCAAATCTTAACAAGATCAAATGTCATCTTAAGTTCTATTGAATGGCTGAGCAGATTCTATAGGAACATCAGTCTATTGTCACAATACATTGGCATTTTTCTTGATTAGAAAACGAGAGATTTCTAGCACAATTGCAGCAACTCAATGCCTCAATCCAGCACACAATCAACTGTAATAATGAAGCAAAATAACAGCAGCAAAGAAGAATAGAGAATATTATAAAAGCAAGACGAGGGAAAGTAAACAGGGAAAATGGGTCTTGCACTTTCACACACACAGTCGAAAACAGCAGTTCCATGCAGAAACATGAAGCAAGATCTCCTTATATCAAACAAAATACTGCTTAGGCAGAGCCCTACAATGCTCGTTCAAAGAATCTCAATCCTCAATGCATATAAACCTAGATAAATCCTAACCTTCAACCTACAACAAATAAATCACAACCTTTAATATTTCAAGAGTCTTCTAAACTAATAGTTATTATAACAGAGTTCTAAACCTGTGGACTGTCACATGCAGGGTTCTTGCGCAAATCCCTCTGGGATTCCTACATCACATGCAATTTTCAGAGGGCCCAAGTGAATCACGTGACAGCATCAGGTCCCAGTAGAAAAAGAAGTCAAGAAAATATCGTTCGAGATGGTATGGGCACATAGTCAGTATGGGCACATAGTCACGTGCACAAAGATCAAAAACAACAGCAGTATGGAGTATTGAAATATTACACATTCAAGGAACCAAGGAGAAGGGAGAGATGAATAAAGTCGTGGAACAAAGTAGTGAGAAAAGACATGCTAGATTGTAGAGTTACATAGAACATGGTTTTAGGTAGAATTGGATGGAAAAGTAGAACCCAAACCCTACATGAATTGATAGTATAGGGCTTTCAATGATAATAGCGATTATGAAGACTTATGCATTATTTATACCATCAATGTATTTCTCTATTAAAGTGCCATTTGAATGTCTATATATTCATTCACATAATACGGAACTGACTGTTAAATTAAAAATAAGGCGAAGAACAATAAACAGATACATAAAAGTTCCCACACAACCATATAGTTGTAAGTTTTGTCTGATTTTCAAAATCTGACATGTCAGACAAAGATACCTTGTATATCTGACACTAGACACGTATGCACAAGTCACAGACTAACCACCCTTTTTTCCTTTTTTATTTTTTAAAGATAGCGACAAACAATCTTCTAAAATGGTAATAACACAGTACAAGTGACATGGAAGCGCTACTTCGTCACCATTATCACATGAGATATAAAATCTGGCAAAAGAATAAATCAAAAAACTAAAATAAAAGCATAGAGAAATTTCAACACTATGTGCATGTGTTTATTCATATAAAATAGCAAGATAAAACTTGACTACTGACCTGGGTGCAGGCCTTCCTGGTAGCAATATGCAATGCAGTGTTTCCTTTGTTATCTTCCACGTTGATAACTGAAGGTTCAGGTTTAAGCAACTCAAGCACTATATTGATGTTTTGACCTTTCACTGCCATGTGAAGAGCCGTCTGGCCCTTCTTGTCAGTCCTCAAGCCAATGCTGGGTTCCTTGTTTAGAAGGGATTTTACTACTTCGAAATGTCCCATTCTTGCAGCTGAATGGAGGGCAGTTTTGCCATTACTTTTGGCAATCTTAACAAGGCTTGCGTCTGTCTCTAGCAAGAGATTCACGACTTCAGTATGGCCTTTATTAGCAGCAGTGTGTAAGGCCGTGGAATTTGATGAGTCTGTTGTCATAGCCAGGTCAGGGAAAGAATGCAATAGCTCTTTCAACACCTCTGCACACCAAAAGGGGAAAAACATTACTTGTTTTCAAATGATTAGGTCAAGTGACAAATTAGTCTTGGCCTTTGTTTTTTATCCTACATTTAACTTATATGCAGTCTTCTACATAATTTGGGGTTGAAATCAAAAGAAATTTAAGTTATCAATAATGAGAAACTGAGTAACAGATTGGTACATAAAACTAATAATGAATTCTCATTTTCCCATTCAACCAACTGTATGATTCCCAAAACACCCAACAATAGATTGCCCAAATCGACCAACTAATTGAATTGATGATCCCTAAAACCCCTGAATCAGTCTCAGACATTCAATACAAAGAGTTAATGGCCGTTTCCATAAAGACCAAGAAACCTTCAAGTTGATCAGAAATCCAAATCTCAGTAATTACTTAGCCACAATGAAGGAAGTTAATGCAAACATATTGAATTTCAATGGTTAAAATGGACTCCAAATTACTCCCAAATCAAATTACTGATAATAGATGCATCCTGCAACTAAGAATCAATAATCACTTAACTAAAAGATGGCTTCAGTTTTATCATATGTTCTATGACGAAACCCATCATGTACAGTCAGGAACTTCACCCCAATTCCTAACCGAAGACAACAACATTATGAGTACTTCCTTCTCATAGCAAGATGACTCAAGTCCACAACCTCTTGGTTGCAAAACCGAGCACCTTTCGAGTACCCTGCGTGTTATGAGGGCTTTGGCAGCTGCAGATGTGAACCCACACCTTTAATTTAAATTAATTTTTTTCTGAAATTGAAATGGCAATAACTAGAGACTGAAACATTCAAAGTATAGACCAAATCTGGCACCAAAGTTATATAAATGAAAAGGGCAGTCAATTACATTTTGAAATAGATTGGTAATTCATAAATCTTTTGTTCCAGGAATTCAATTTCATTCACTTTGTGAGTGTACCCAGGAAAAATTCATCCTACCAAGACAACCATGTGCATGCTATGTTGATGCACACACACGCAAAGAGAATAAATGCACGACTTGTAATGATTTAGAAATTGTAATACCAAATCATAAAAACTGGAAATTAACTGAACACCAAATAAATAAATAAAAAAAGAAAAGAAAAAAGGAACTAGGTCTTACCAAAATGACCATGCTTGGCTGCGATATGGAACGAATCATATCCATTTCTAGCCTTAACGGCAGCAGTTTGAAAATCTGAAAGCTTCACAAGCTCGCTCACAACAGGGGAATGTCCGTTTTCAGCTGCAGCATACATTGCTGTCTCTCCATCCTGGTTCTGCAATGAAAGAACCTCCTTCTGACCGCTATCGTCACATCCCTGAAGGACTTCTTTAACCTGGTCTAAATTTCCTGTTCTAGCAGCTTGATGAAGCACGGAATCACCACGTCGGCCCGCTGATTCGTTGCCCTTCTTCTCACAAAAGCTCTGCTGCTTTTCCATCCCTACAATCGACCCAAGGCACTGATACAGAGAAACCCAAGTACCACGTTCCCTCTTCTACTCGGACACCCAAATGCCAAGTTTCTCCCTGTAAACTTGAATTAAGTGATGGATATCTGAATCTTCTTTTGAAGCTCAAACTTCTCTATCTATTTAGACCTCAAAAGACCCATGATTATGTGAAAGGAAGAAGCTGGATAATTCTGCAAAAATAAAAATAAATCATTTAAATGAATCATCTAATTCATAAAAAAATATTTTCTTTCTTAAAAACCCAAATCAAATATCAAACAATGTTTCTAGATCTCAGAATCAAGAAATTGAAACTTATAAATTACATATGGATCTCAGATAATTAAAGAAGCATATATTAAGGCTTCTTTTTTAGCAAAATCCCAAATTAAAAATATCAAAACCCCAAGTTACTCCTAATTTCAGAACCAGAAATTCCCAACCAGGTTTTCAAGCAGCTGGTCCCTAGGAGGGAAAAAAAAAAAAAAAAAGCCCATCCAGTAGCAACCCCAAATCGACCATTTCCATAGATCAGACCCTCTTTATGTAAACTACCTCCGGAAATAGATCCTGAAGTAGAAGATTGAAAAACTGTAAAACCCCTTTTCATCCAGAAACCTATTTCACCATAGTCTGAGCTCCAAAGCCATATTCTGTTGAACCTTGAAACCAAAACTTCAACCAAAGTCCATGACTTCAGAACACAGTATTTAATAAACAGGAAGGAAGAAAAAAAAAAAACTTTCTTTCCACTAAAAAGTCAAAACCAACATCAGCTAGATGAATATCTAACAGCTGTTAAGGCCGAAATGCTGACTCTGTTACAGAAGAAAGCGAAAGCCTTTTCCTTTCTCTATTGAGAGAGAGACCTTTGTTGCCCTCTAGAAAGCCATGATTTTCACAGTAGTCAGAGCTCAACGCCCAATTCCAATGTATAGATTTGAACCCAGATACCGTTCAAAAAAAAAAAGATCTGAACCCAGATACGGCTATAAAAACCAGATGAGAGAGAGAAAGAAAGAACCTTTCTTGTCCTCTATAACACCATGATTTTCACAGTAGTCAGAGCTCAACGCCCAATTTCAATGCATAGATTTGAACCCAGATACAGCTATAAAAACCAGATGAAAGAGAGAAAGAAAGAACCTTTCTTGTCCTCTATAACACCATGATTTTCACTTTAGTCAGAGCTCAACGCCCAATTTCAATGCATAGATTTGAACCCAGATACTGCTATAAAAACTAGAGAGAGAGAGAGAGAGTGAGAGAGAGAGAGAAACTTTCTTGTCCTCTATAACACCTTGATTTTCACCAGTCAGAGCTCTCCGACCAATTTCAATGGAAATCTCTGAACCAAGATACTGCTACAAAACAAGATTTTTCAGCAAACTATAAAGCACCCAGAAAAGAAGAAACTAAGAGGAAACATACCCATTTCTGTTTTCGATTAGAAATCACAATACCAGAGCTCGGCATTCAAGAAATGCAAAACACAGAAGCTCAATCTACCCTCTCTTTCTCCATCTCCTGTTCCTATTTTACACCCCTTGGGGCGGCCAAGTTTGTCGATATCTGACATTTTGCATAAAGCGACAGTGGTGGTGGGCCCACTTTCAAGCCCAGTTAGGTGAGTTTGATGGAAGATTCTAACAAAGTTATTGTCTTATAGCCAACGGATACTGTACATACCAAGTTTTACCATGTATGTAAACTAGAAACATTGTAGAATATATATACTGAGCTTCAGTGTATACTAGGTCTGTTCGTTTGGACTTTGGACTCATGCATGGGAATTGAATGCATAGATAATAGATTTCATATAATAAGCGTGAAAATAAAGATTTAATATGAATTTTTAAAAATAAACATTGAATAACCTTTTTTAACAGCACTAAAATAAGATGGAAAATTAATATTCCAACAATCACCCAGTAGTTCATTTTCTATTTTCTTTTCATTCTTTTTTCCTAAAAAAAAAGAATATTTTATGCTTATTTTTAAAAATTAACTTTTGATCTTAATTTTTAACAGCTAATGCTACGAATCCTATGTACTCAAATCTTACTTATTTTCATGCAAACAAATAGACCCTAACAGTGTCAGTAGTGGATGGGACTTGGGGCATAAACTGGGGTGGATGACGCCCAAGTCATTTGAGCTGGCCTTGTTTTAGATGGGCTTGCGCTTGGAATTCAAGTATCCAAATTGGGCGTTGGTACTGTAATTACATAAATCATGCTATTTCCATAAATAAATATTTACAAGTTATAAATATGAACAATTGTAAAGATTTCGGACCAAGCCAGTAAGACCCATAAATCCAAATCCTTCACACTCACTTCCTTGAGCCAATCAAATTATCCTAATCTAATAATCCTTAAAGTTAATCATTATACATCGTTTGAGTTTACAGTGATAAAATTCAACAGTGAATAATATTCAGTGTGAAAATGGAATTGGTACCAATTCAAGAGTGAGTGGATGTGTGGGTGTTTGGTGAATTTATCAGATAATTCAACAGTAAATGATGATTGAAAGTAGTGTGAATTAGATCAGTGCAATTCAAGAAGGGTTGGGTGGGTGGTGAACTTATTAGATCCAATAAAAGTAGGCCTAAATATAAAAACTCAAAAAGAGATGGTGGAAAAGTAAGGTATCCAAAGGAAAGGAGAATCTTCTCTCTCAGGAACGTCCGGATGCAAATGTCCCCATTCAATAGGTGGCGGCACGGCCCATGACGCGGGCCGTGCTGGGCCGAGCTGCGCACGGCCCGCTGGCCCGTTTGGCACGGCCCGCCAGGCCCGCCAGCCTAGTGGGCCAGCCCTTGCAGCCCGCCAGTCCCGCCCGTCGGGCCGGCCCGCCAGCACGCCCAACAGCAAAAAAAAAACGGCTATTTTTTTAAAAAATACCATTTTACCCCCCCCCCCCCCCCCCCCCCACACACACACACAACAGTTATAAAATGGTCATATAAGGGGTATTTTATGTCATTTTTCATTATACTAAGTCTATAAATATCCTAACTCTCTCATTCTCATTCCTCACCAATTACACTCATTTCTCACCAATTTACACAACTCTCTCATTCTCTAACTCTCTCTCAAAGCATTCAACTCTTTCACTCTCTCTAAGAAGTTTTTGGAGGATCAAAGTTCAAGTCATCAAGAGACAAGATTAAAGGGGCCTTCAAAGATTTAGAGGTATTTATAATATTTAGATTTGAGATTCCATATATATAAGTTTATATTATATTATATTAACTCTCATTTTCTCCCCTTTCTTATAATAAATTATCACAAAAGAAGGCTATTAGCATATTACTGTTATTATTTATAAATTTATTCTTTTGAAATATGGCTAGAAGATATCCCACAGAAGCTTCTTCCGTTAATTTAGAGGTAGAAGAAAATTTCATTGAATTACAAGATGAAGTAGGTGATATACCACCCCATTTTCCTCAGAGTTCCCATAAACCAAACAAGAGGAGTAGAACTTCAGCAGTTTGGGATATATATACAAGGTATGATGTTATTGAAAATGGAAAGAATGTTGAAAAGGCAAAATGCACATTGTGTGGTAAGATTTATAGTGCCCAGTCAAAAGGGGGTACCGGCCATTTGTCAAGACATAGGAAAACATGTTTACAAAAGCATAAGCCAGAGAATGCAGGGACAGGGGGGCCTGGTTCACAAACCCAAATTTCTACTACTGGTGGTGGTAGTAGTAGTAGCAGTTTGGGTTTTTTTTCTTTTAATGCACAAAGTGCTAGACAAGGTCTTGTTAAAATGATTGTTTTATCCGAATTATCATTTGCTTTTGTTGAAAATGAGTTTTTTGAACAATGGGTCCAGCAATACTGTCAACCACAATTTCACAGTATTTCAAGAAATACAGCCAGAAATGATGCTATTAGACTCTGGCAGGAAGAGAAAATAAATGTTAAAAACTATTTTGCAGAATCTCCTGGTAGAATATCCATAACCACAGATATGTGGACTTCTAAAGGGGGTGATAGTTATCTTTGTATTACTGCACATAATATAGATGCAAAATGGATTATGAATAAACGTATACTTAGTTTTAACACTCTTGAATGGCCACACAATGGAACTAGGATAAGTACATTAATTTTGGAAAAACTAGATGAATATAGTATTAAGGAAAAAGTTTTATCTGTAACTTTAGATAATGCTAGTAATAATACAGTGGCTATTGAATTAATGAGAATGTAGATGCCACTTGCAACTTTGATAGATAGTTCTATCTTTCAAAATAGATGTGTATGTCACATCTTAAATCTTATTGCAAAGGTTGGTTTAAAGCATATTACAAGTTATACAGATGCTGTTAAAGACATTGCTAGATTTATTTTTTGCTCCGCACAAAGAAGACAATTGTATGCCCAAATATGTGTGAGGGAAGGCGTATCAGCTATTAAAATGCCTAAAGAAGTAGAACATAGATGGAATTCAATGTATGATTTGTTAAACAATGCACTTTCTAGGAAAATTATTTTGAATAAATGTTGTGCTTTTCATGCACAAGATTTAATGATTAGTGATGAACATTGGGAGTTATGTGCCCATATAAGAGATTTATTAGAACCTTTTTTACTTCAACATTATTTTTTTCCGGGATATATTATCCCACATCTAATGAAGCTTTAATGAAACTTTTTAAAATTACTTTACAATTCAGTAGATTTAGAGATCATTTTTTACTTGGTAGCACTATTAGAAACATGGAAGAAAATTTTAATAAATATTGGAAAGAGGCTCCAATGACATTTTCTTTAGCTGCTGTATTTGATCCTAGGTTAAAATTAAGTGGTGTACAGTTTTTTATTTATGGAATAAATAAAAATATGAATTATATAGATTTAAATGTTTTTTCAAATATAAAGGCAAATTTACAAGCACTTTTTCAATTTTATTGTGAGCAAATGGGTATAGCTGGGCTTAGTATGGGCAATTCAGAAGTCCAGCATACAGGTGTTGGTGAGTGGGATGTGTGGTATTCTTCCCTGTCCACGGGCATGGCATCCAGCTTAAGCTCAAGTAACAACACTATGACGGAGTTATCATCGTATCTTGACGTAGGTGTAATTAGGATGCAGGATGCATCTAGCTTTGACCTTTTAGCCTGGTGGAAGCAACAAGAAAGCATTTATCCGGTGTTGGCAGCCATGGCTCGTGATCTATTGACTATTCCTATGTCTTCTGTAGCATCAGAACATGCTTTTAGTGCAGGTGGACGTGTAGTAGATGACAGAATAACAAATCTCACTGAAGAAACGATGGAGTGTTGTGTTTGCCTGCGAGACTGGTACTTGGCAGATAAGAGGAAGCAAGAGTTAACATCATTAATGGAATATTTTGATCCAGCAGAATACATTAGTGGACTACAAATCTGATTTTTTACTTTTTTCTTCATTGTAATTTATAAGTTGTTCATTCTTTTTTTATTTTTATTTTCTAAAAAGATTGTAAGGTTTTGAAGGTAATCCTATTTAGAAACCTTCAAGAAGTTAAGATCCAAATGGTTCTCTCTTCTCAGTGGAGTAGGTCGAGTTTGACCGAACCACTTAAATATCTTTGTCATTCTCCCTGCTTGTGTTCTAATTTTTATTTTTAATACTGATAAGAAAAAGAAAATTCATATATAGTACTTAAGTAATATGTGAGTAAATATCTATAAATTAATTTAAACCACTCAATCATTTGTCAAATGTTTGTATAAGTTTAAATGTTTAGAAAAGTAACTATTGAAAAATTAATGACTATTGATCGAAAATCAAATTCAAACCGATGTCGTTACGGACTTACGCTTACGTTACGCCTTACGGTAATTATATCAATCTATCAAAAAAAAAAAAAACGGCCCGCCAGCCCGCTGGCACGGCCCGCTCCAGCCCGCCCCACTGTGGGCCATGCCGTGCCAGGGGTTTTCCCTGGCGGGCCGTGCCGTGCCGGCCCGTTGCACGGCCCGTTTAACATGCCTAGTGGAGACCTCTTTGGAGTGGTCAGATGAAAACGTCCCTATGCAAATGTTTCAACTTTTACTAGGTAAGATCTTTTCATGTAAGAATTTTCAATTTTATACCCACACAAACACAAATGTCTATCATCCTTGCCATCTAGTGTAGCGGCCAAAAGAATGAAGTATACGTACCTCTGTATCTTCCTTGTGTACGTGTGTACAAAAAAGACCCAGAAATATATACCTTTGCATCTTTTATACATACACAACACATGAAAAAAAAAAAAAAAAAAAAACCAAATACATATGTATATGGGAAATACTCCTTCTATCAGAGCTAGCTCTCACCGTCTTATGGTGAGAGATACCATGATGGGGCCTACGGGGATGGAAAGAGTCATCCTTGATCTGTGGCCCACAAGTTTAATGACTTATATTAAAGAAACATTTTTGACCTTATAACCAACGGTCCATTCCATTCGAATGGGTGCAAATCCATGGGCTTCAAATGTCTTTCGGAGGGGGGTGGGGGGTTCTGATTGGTGGGCCTCATCATGGTATCTCTCATCGTAAGACGGCTCTCACAAAAGCATTTTTCATATATATTTATTTATATGTATACACCTCTTCATCATACTTCAATTCTTTCGAGTACAGTGCATGTTAGGCTGGTATTTAATTAAAATCATGCTATCGAATAAGAAGGGGCTCTTTGGAAGATTTTCTGACCTTATACCATGTCCTGATCCAACATAAGAACGTGGAAATGGATAAATGAAATCATCTGCACCCCCTGTTATTATATAATCCACACGAATGCCTTATCTTTTCATTCTCTGCTTTGATTTTTAGTGTGGTTGATGCATTGAACATGTTTGAAAGGATTGGGTTGAATTTTCAGATCCCCTCCATCCCTAGCCTCTGTTTTCTTTTTAAACGGTAAGGTAGAATTTGTAAAATAGTATCTAAGCCATCAATTTTTTTTAGTTTTTTTTTTTTTTTACTTTAACTACAGTTAGTTGGTCACAATGAGTGAAAAGTAAGTTCCCAACCATTAGAAGGTTTTACTTTTACTTTATCAGCCACCAAGAAATCTACTCTATAAAATGCAAGTAAAGTGGTCGCTTTAGTCGTTTACTTCTCCTCATTGACTACTCGTTTATCAGCCATCGCTTTACTATTCGTTGATTTCTCATCTCCCCTCAAACTAATTTATCTCATAAAAATAAGTATATTTTAACTTAACCAAAAAGTATATTTCTCCTTTACACAATCATTACCTTCCTCTCTAATTTTACATTTACTTTATGTTACTTTTTTGGTAAATTAATCAAATATGCCCTAGTATTAATGAACTTCACTCTTGGGCCCGTCTGAATTACTATGCCAATAATTTAAACCATTTCTCACTAGCTTATGAATATATAAGTAGTCACCTAAATTATTGACACTTATTCGGACTTTCTAAGACTTTGGATTCATCATGCAAATTTAGCACCTATTTGAGTTTATCTAAATAGTAAGAATCTAAACAATGTTAAGGCTCTCAAAAGTGTAACTCTCATAAGGTCATGTGAAGAACTTTCAAGGCCCAATTTACAAAAGTCATGCTTTCAAGTCAGCCTCCTTGTTCCTAACATTGACTCCCAGTTTGTGATTAGGTAAACTTAATCCTCATGGAAAATTGTATTAGTGATTGAGAAAATTACTAATAAACTAGATTAAAAGACCATAGACCAGGTTAGCATATATATTAAAAGACCATAAACCAGACTAATATAAGAAAGAAAAAAGAGTTCAAATTCGTGTACATGATTAGATGGAGAAGAACTTTAGACATTAGCCCTTTCAAAGTTTAGAGTAGAAAACTTACAGCTGACCTTAGTTTTAATGGGATAAAACTCAGATGATACTGATGAAAAAAATGAGAATAGATGGAAGCTATCTCCTCAAGTCTATATACATAATTGCATGGAAATGTTTATGGGTCCAAACTTTTTTTTTTCCAGTTTAATATGAGAACTTGTATACCCTACTCAACACTGTTGAGATGGAGATGATGGGTGAGAATTTGAGATATAGTTCATTTTAGATTTTAATAGCAGAAAACTTCTAACTGAGCCAACATTAGTGAAATAAGGTTATGATGATGAGAGGCAGACCAACATGTATGAGGCTAGGGCTTCGGCCCCCACCAAAGTTGAAAAAAGCCATTAGGGCTCTAAGGGAAGGCTGACCCGGGCCCCACTTAAAATAATTCATAGCCCCCACCTCTCTTTCACTAACTCAAATTATCTCATTTCCTTATCTCTCTTTCCCTCTCTAAAAAATCCCTAAATCCGCAAACCCTCCATCTCCGACCTCGGCATCGGCGAAAACCCTATCATTCGTCCCTCCAGTAGGTATTCATCTTTGTTCTCCCTCTCTCTCAATCCATCTCTCTCTCTAAGTCTATGTATCTAAGTCTATGTATCTCTCTCAGTCTCTCAATGTATCTCTCTAACTCTCTTAGTCTATCTCTTTCTCAAATCAATCGATCTGAGGGTTTTCTTAGGTTTTGGAAATTGATATGAATGAGAATACAATCATGTATTTAGTCCTCTCAATGTACAATCATAGGATTGCAATCATAGAATTAGTTAAAAATCATAATTTGGAATTAACAATCATTGAACACTTTATCATGCTTTTCAAATTATCATTTTCTTTTTTCACAATATGTGTAAATGAATACATTCAGTGGCTTAAATGTATTTGGATGCGTTTCACAAATTCTCAAAATCCATTAAAATTTAAAATAAATGAAATTGAATGTATTAATGATTATCATAAAATGTTAATGATTTTGGATTAAAAAATTATGACGCATATATTTATAGGTTTATATGTGTGTGTGAGAGAGAGAGAGAGGAGCTCTCCTAAGATAAAATCGTCTGCAAAATCATCTCCATCGTATACTGCCTCAAATCACCATCTCCAAAATCAAAATAAATCTAATTAGAACTGGATTTTCCAGTTCCATCAAAACAGAGATAGTCGACTTTGATTTGTGAGACCAGCACTGTTCCACCTTAAGATATTATAAGCTGCAAGCTTAAGAGAGCCCTGCTATATATATTCACAAATTGCTCAAAATCCAAAATCTTTATATCCACTTGGAATATGAGTTTGAAGAAGGAACCTTAAAATACTAGTACAAACGGCAAATAATTAAGTTCTAATGATAGAATGTTATGTAATTAGATGTTCTGTAAATGCAATACATTTTATGTTTTGCCATCATAGTTAATGTTAAGAAAGAACAATAAAATAGTGATTGACTTTCTAAAGTGAATATTGTAAGCCCCTCTCAAATGAAAATTCTGCGTCCGCCATTGATGATGATGACGACGACGATGGGTCTCAATCGAATCAATGGTCTAGATAACCTATGAGGGACACTTTATGTATGGTAAAAGATGAATAATGCAAAAAGAGTGATTATGAGGGACCTTTAGGGCCTATTCTTTTAGTGGAAATTCTTGATAAGAATTTGGTGTGTTGGGGTTTTTTGGGCATCATGATGTAATGACTTGTTCCGTGACATTTACAAATGCCATGTTTTTCCACGAGAATTCTAAAATTTCAACCACCTAATAGGTTTCAAATGACATTTGGAAATCCAACCCTTTTGTTTTTTGATGGAATTTCTATACGCTCTAATACAAAGGAGGACTCAAGGTACCCACTTTGTTGGAGAATTCAATCAATGGTGATCTTGACAATGTATTGGTGCAGTGGTGTGTTAATTATAGTCCTTGAGGACAATAAATATGTACATGAATGATATCTTCTTTGGGGATTATCCCCATACAGTAATCTTTAGCCATTAATAACCTCGCTTGGTGATGAAAGTTGAAATAATACCCTGTGGGTACTCTCGCTGTTTTTTTTATGGACTAAAATGCCCTTAACCATGTGATATTACAAAAAAATTATAAAATGTGAGACATCACATAAATATATTCCTTTTTTAACCCAACAAGAGAAAAAAATTTTATGAGATATTGTATAAATTAAGAATTTGTAAAATCACGAAAATATAGTATATGATATTGCGCAATCAATGACAATTTAGTCCATAAAAATTGCACGAGTACTCATAGAAAATTATCTCAACTTTCATCACAAGGTGAAGTTATGTATGCGGTAGGGTCATCTACTGCTAGCATATTTTGATAGGTAAAAAATAAAATAAAGTGAAGTTTAATGTATCAAAACAGTTTAAACCTTCAACCCTAACATATTTAGATGCATTTAAACACTGAGTTCTCCTGTTGTCTTGAGTAAAAACTGATTCTATTCCAAATTATAATTTCACACTAATTAAGCATCCAAACATAGGAAAGAGGAGTACTCTCATTAACTTTAAAGCCACTTCTTTTTCACTTCACTTCTAATGTAAAATCTATTTCACTCTGCTCCCAGCTCTCATTTATCCAAAGTGAACGGTCAATGCAAAATCATACCTTTTGACCATGATAGCTGTATTATTATTAGTATAAAAGCGACCCTGCGGGGTGAGATGATGATGCAGTTGATGTGATGTAGTGGATCCCGCAGCAAATGAAGTCAAACTTTTCCTGCTTGGAGTCATTAACCCAATGAGGTCAAAAGAAGAGAAAAAACAAATGACTTTTGAGGTCCGTGTTCTCCCCACTCATCTCCCCACTCATCTTGTATTTACTACACATAGTGATGTGACACATGGGAGGGGAGTCCGATCGATCATACGAGGCTTTCAATTATTGGGGACTTGTGAGACTCTTGGGCAGCCTCACTTAATAATAATTTAAGAATTGTGATCCTCTTGAGGGGATTTATCCTGGGTGAATCAATCATGGCTTGTTTCATCAATATGGACAGCTTTGTTTTGAACACGGCAGGATGCAGCCAATTTGACAGTCTGTGTTTGGGAAGGGGAGAGGAGAGGAGAGGAAAGGAAAAATTTTAAGGGGAAGGAAAATAAAGAGGAGGGGAGAAAAATTAATTTTACCTTCTCTTATTTGGGAAGTAAAAAAGTAAGGAAAATAAAAGTGAAAAAATTTATTAATTTACTCTTGCAAAAGTTTTAAAAGTTTCAAAAGGGATAAACATGGACAAAAAGGGCAAAGTAGTAAATTGCCTCACTTTCCCCTCTCTCTCCCCCTTATTTTCTCCCCGGTTTGGGGGGGGGGGGTGCCCCCAAAAAAAAAAAAAAACCCATTTTCTCTCCTCCCCTTTCCCAAACAACCTCAAAAAAAAAATTTCTGCCCCTCCCCCCCCCATTTTCCCCTCTTCCCAAACGGAGCCTTAAAATTAAGTGGAGTGAAGTGAAATAAAAAGTATGAATAAAATATATAGCCCCCATTTTCCCCTCTTCCCAAACGAAGCCTTAAAATTAAGTGGAGTGAAGTGAAATAAAAAGTATGAATAAAATATATAGTGGGTAATGATGATATTTTATTTTTAGTTGTTTGGGATGGAATATTGTTGACTTTTGGTATGTGAAATGAAGTTTTTTTTTCTTTTAGTAAGTAATTATAGTTGTTTTTTGACTTTTTGTTGGAAAAGATGGAGAAAATTATGGTAAAAAGTGCTTTGATGTGATATTTCACTTGACTTTACTCAACTTGACTTTACAAGTGAGTGAACCAAACTAGCCTATGGTGACGACCATGAGGTAAAACCTCATCATACCCAAACGCTTTATTTTAACCCTCTTTTAAAAAGGTCATCAGCTTGCATGCGCCCTATTTAAATTTCACTTTAACAAGAATTGATCTTGTGTAAAACACAAGAATTTAAATATTTTAGAAAACTCATAATTTTAATAGTAATGAGTCTTATCAAGGCTCAATTGTTTCATTTCATTTCTTTTTCTCCATACATACTCATATATTCACACCTACCGGGTTCCTTATACAATAGACACGAGGATTGGTCCGTAGTTTTATATGTGCATATAGAGATGCCTTACTACTCCAATTACAAGTAAAATTGGCTGCAAACCCAACTTCTATGTTACAAGATTGGGAATTTTTTTGGGGATTTAGATGATTGATAAGTGGGACCAATTAAGGAGCCTCGTAAATTTTCATTGAGTGGGGAGCCTAGAGTGGATCCCACTTTACCCCACCTTTTGTAGAGTGGGTTTTCTTCTTTATACGGTAAGTTGGTGTGGTTAATTAGATAGGTACTGCTACCTTCACACAATATCAATTAAATGGCATATTACAAAAGCGAAAATTAAGCTAGTTGTTACTTATAAAGAGATGATAAGAGTAAGTAAAGAGATGATAAGAGTAAGTAAAGCAAATATTAGCCACCACGTATCTTATAAATGACTTGTTACTTCACATTCCGTACCTATCATATTGGCATTGCTATATGATTATTTTTCCAGATTATAAATAAATAAATTTTGGTAGTTGTATAAAAATTTGAATATTGAACCCATAGTTAAGTTATTTTTGAATGATCAACAAATTGGGGTTAGGGCAAATTTATAGTAGTAAATGCGCGCAAAGGTTGTGGATTGATTATAAGTAGCCACATCAGGAGGAGTACAAAGTAAAAAAAAAAAATCAGTTTTTGAGAATTTGTTCTTAGTTGTTATGTGCTCAAGGTGAAATATGATGACAGGTTATACTAACTATTCTCTTACCTCTTACCTTAGTAGTAAGAGGCGTCAGTTCTTAATTTATTGTCCCGCGTTTGAATATGGGCAGCCACCTTCCCTCACCCGAGGGCTATCCTAACCACCCTAAGTCTACTTCCCTCACCAGAGAGTTGGGGTCCTAGCTCCCCTCAGTTAGGTACCAAAAAAATCTATTGTGGGGTAATTGTTGACCCAATCAGATAGCTCAACCCAGACTCAACTCCAATAATTTAGGGTTTAAGGTGACCCTTATGTTTTCAAGGTTGGATTTGAGTTGATAATTTGATTATTAATAGGTTGGGTTTATATTGCGTCCAATCTCCTTATTTAACTCATTGTATCGACTCAAACCTAGCCTAACTTGACTTACTGCCCAATAAGCTGCCGACTTTACGAAACTATCTTGATAATTAAATATTTTTTTAGCCCGACTCTTTTTTGCTTCACTTTTTTCTTTTTTCTTTTTGTTTAATATGATGGATATGGATGTGGAGGCTTCAACACACAGTCAGAGATCTATGCGCATTTCGGCAATTGAGTAGCTCCACGGATTTCTTCACATCTTATCTTATTCTACGCCTCCCTTGTCCTTATATGAACAAAACAAAACAAATCTTAAAAACACACTTACTGGAGATTTTTTTTTCCAAGAAACTCATTCATTGATCCTATTGAGAGTCTTATTTATAGGGATGAATCAAGTCTTACTCAAAATGGGACTATAATCTCGACTAGCTCCTACGCTTGCATTGGCATGAAAACACGACCCAGTTAAGGGCAGGCCCAGCTGTGCTTGGGTCGTGCCGTGTCGGCCCGTGAAATTTCACAGGCTATGTCGTGCCGTGCCCCGGAAGCTAGGGCTTAGCCCAGCACAGCCCAAGGCACGGATTTATCCATGCCGTACTGGGTCGTGCCCCAGCTGGGCTTGGCTTTGCCGGCCCACATACCTCTTTTAATTTTTTTATATAAATGGAAAGAGACATTATGGACTTTAGAGGTTTTCAACTTAAAATAAAGTTGAAACTATTAAAATAAATGCACAAACATTGAACTAATTTACAAATGAATAATAAGTCATTAATTATTTTAATTTTTATATTTTATTTATATAAAAAATTAAAAATTATATATATATGGTCCATGCTGAGCCGTGCCTCCCCTAGGCTCCCTGGCCCTTCACGGCCAAGGTGGGCAAACCATAGGGCCTGTTGACCAAGTCAACCTCTCAGGCACGATTTTTTTTCGTGATGGGGCCCATGCGTGGGCTACAAAGGATTTCCTCCACAACATCCAAACCAAGGAATCATAGTGATTTTTAGGTAACATTGCTTACATCGAATTGTACAATTTACTCTATTTCTCCTGTACCTCAAACCAGCACAATGTTCAACCAGACCCACACGACTACAGACATGTGGATGTGGGGCAGATGAGTCATGGGATATCAAGTTGGAAGTCAAAGGGAGTGTAGATGGGTAGGCGTGCCTGTGTAACACATTCCATGTCCGTTTCCACTTGTCACTGGTCACTAGGAAGTGTATTAGGCGTGACTGGGATGGATAGAAGCCTCCGCGGTTCGAGGAAGGTTCTAAATCCAGGCAAGTTGTAAATGCATGCATATAGATACGGGAAATATTTAAGTAAGAACTAGTTCTTATCTAGAATATGAGAATTTTTTTGTAGGACCCAACTAGCAACCCATCCAAACCTAGTAACTAATGGGAACCCCCTGATAGTCACATATCTCAAGGATCGACACACATCCGAATGAATTGAACCGTTGGATCGAGAGTTGAATATTTTTTCGAAAAAGAAGCCATTAAACTTTGCGGTCAAACTTGATACTTAGGGTGGTCTCACATAGATCTTTCCATCCCCTTGTTCCCATCCTCAAATGGAGCCCACAATTGGGTCCCACAAAAAGTTCTCATATAATATGTGAGAACTAGTTCTCACCTGAATATTACCCAATACATAATACGTTTTAGGATATATATAATTATATATTATATATTATATTGTATATATATTAAAGCAAAGGAAGAGGTGGGCTGTGAGGGCTGCCACGTCATCCCTAAAAAGTCTCTACTCTTATAAAAAAAATACTTATAAAATCACACAAAGCTTTGGGTATGAGAGGTGGGCTGTGAGGGGTGCCACATCATCCCTAAAAAATCTCTCCTTTCAAAGAAATATAGAAGAAAAAGTGGGTCACCACACTTATTTAAAACAAATCTCCTTCTTAAATCTGAATTTCAATTATCTTTTCCAAATCACCTCCCTAAATCTCTCCATTTCATTCAAAGCTTTTTATAAAGATAACAAACTCACATCTTTATCATATCTCCTACAATTTCTCTACACAACTTCTTCCATCCTTATCACACCTATCATTTCTCCACTTCTACCAAGAAGTTATAATACCGTGGAATATTTCTTTCAAGTTAAAGATGAGACAAACAAGGCTACCTTTAAACACATCATGATGCACCTTAATGAATTAGGATAAGAGGCTCACTTTTAAATATTACATCATGTGACCCCACCAATGTTCCTTGGAACACCACATCAACAAGGGCCTACTGACCAAATATTCAATCTGACACACCTTTAGATATTTGGATATGGGCATATCTTTAGATGTTACATCATGTGACCCCACTAAGGATCCTCGAAATTACACATCAGCAAGGTCCCACTGTCTAATTGGACACACCTTGAAAGAATTAGGATATGAGGCTCATCGTTAGATGTTACATCATGTGACTTCACCAAATTAGTTTTTCTTTTTTATTAAAGATATATATATATTAATAAATATAAACTACTTATTTATTTCTATAAATTCATTCTTTTCCGATAATATCTCATAAAAAAATCACATATTTCATTATATTTTTTGAGCCCGGGCACCATACATCTCCATTTAATTCTGTAAGCTTACGCTTGTGGGGCCCACCCTTGGTCCATCCAAATGGACCAAGCACGCGACCTCCCTAAATTGTACATGTACTCTAGCTTTTGGTCGGATCCGGATTTACTGGACCGTTGGATTGACTGTGTACCGATCTGAATGGATTGTTGACTATTAAACTTTTAGGACTGGATGGAGATGTTGAAAACCACGGTGGATACTAATTTTTTGCAAAGAGAAGGGTCCCAATGATTCCTTGAAATCCCCACATCACCACCCTCATATGGGTCGCCAGGTGGGCCCCACCACAAACTTGAGCTTACCTTAACATAAGCTTTAGCTTAGGAGAGCTGCCCCTATATAGACACACATTCATACTTGTGTGATGGTCAATGCCTTTAAATTCAAGAGGGCATTATGTTATGTAAGTTTACTTCTCATTTTATATTTATTTTCATCACATGTTAAAATATTCTAATATTCAAAGATAATAAATTTCTTTTTTTTAGACTTATTTTATCTTAATAATATTTTAAAGTAATTCTTAAATTTCTAATATATTTTTACTTTTGGCCCGGGCTTAGCACGAGCGTTTGGTGCTAGTATATATATTAAAGTAAAAGGGGAGGTGGGTTGTGAGGGGTGCCACGTCATATCTAAAAAGTCTCTCATTTCAGAAAAATATTTATAAATGATCACACAGAGCTTTGGGTGGGAGAGGTGGGCTGTGAGGGGTGCCACGTCATCCCTAAAAAGTCTCTCCTTTCAAAGAAATATAGAAGAAAAAGCGGGCCACCACTCATCTAAAATAAATCTCCTCCCTAAATCTCCATTTCAATTATCTTTTCCAAATCACCTCCCTAAATCTCTCTATTTCATTCAAAATTTTTTATAAATATAACAAACTCACATCTTTATCATATCTCCTACAATTTCTCTAAACAACTTCTTCCATCCTTATCACACCTATCATTTCTCCACTTCTACCAAGAAGTTGATAATACCGTGGGATATTTCTTTCAAATTAAAGACTATACACCTTAATGAATTAGGATAAGAGGATCACTTTTAAATATTACATCATGTGACCCCACCAATGCTCCTTGGAACACCACATCAACAAGGGCTTACTGATCAAATATTCAATTGGACACACTTTTAGATATGGGCATATCTTTAGATGTTACATAATGTGACCCCACTAAGGATCCTCAGAATGACACATCAGCAAGGTCCCACTGTCCAATTGGACACACCTTGAAGGAATTAGGATACGAGGCTCACCATTAGATGTTACATCATGTGACCCCACCAAGTTATTTTTTTATTATAGTTATATATATAATAAATATAAACTACTTATTTATTTCTATAAAATTTGTTCTTTTCCGATAATATCTCAGAAAAGAATCACATATTTCATTATATTTTTTGAGCCCGGGCACCATACCTCTCCATTTAATTCTGTAAGCTTACGCTTGTGGGGCCCACCCTTGGTCCATCTAAATGGACCAAATACACGACCTCCCTAAATTGTACATGTCCACTAGCTTTTGGTCAGATTCGGATTTACTAGACCGTTGGATCGACTGTGTGCCGATTCGAATGAATTGTTGACCATTAAACTTTTGGGGCTAGATGAAGATGGTGAAAACCACGGTGGATACTAGTTTTTGCAAAGAGAAGGGTCCCAGTGATTCCTTGAAATCCCTACATCACCAACTCCATCTGGGTCGCAAGGTGGGCCCCACCACAAACTTGAGCTTACCTTAACCAAAGCTTTAGCTTATGAGAGCTGCCCCTATATAGACACACATTCATACTTGTGTAATGGTCAATGCCTTTAAATTCAAGAGGACATTATGTTATATAAGTTTACTTCTCATTTTATATTTATTTTTATCACATGTTAAAAGATTATAATATTCAAAGATAATAAATTTCTTTCTTTTAGACTTATTTTATCTTAATAATATTTTAAAATAATTCTTAAATTTCTAATATATTTTTACTTTTGACCCGGGCTTAGCACGGGCGTTTGGTGCTAGTATAATGATAAAATAAAGAGGATTTTACTGATAAAATCCTGAAATTTAGCCATACGCCCCGAAGGGTCCCCACAAAAGATGCAGCACAATGGAGTCCGTCTAGACCAATTTGATTTTTTTTTTTTGAAATCTGAGACAAGGGACGCTAGCGTCACTTGGTTCTGATGCAAGCGACGCTAGCGTCGTCATTCGCCATCTCTTACCTTCTTCTTCCTCTCCTCCTCCTATTTCTCTATCTGCTGAAGAGGGTTGTTGGTTATGAGAATCTGAGATAAAGTAGCTAATAACACCATGGAACCTAGGATTCGATGTCTTACTGGTAAAAGTAAAAAAAAAAGATGGGTTGTTTCTCTCTACCGCTCCTTCCTCCTTTCCTTTTTTGAAGAACAAGTCCCCAAGATTCATTCACAATCACATCCACACTGCCTTATTTGATTCACCTTTCTTACTGACTCCCTTTCAAACTCAAAACAAACCAAACAAGACCCACTTTCCCTTCCCATTCCATTCCCATCCCACCTAACCCAACCATTTATTTACTCGTCTCTCATTCAATTTCTGTAATCTGCAGATAAACAAACAAATACAAGAAGGAGAAAGAGAGAGAGAGAGGGAGAAAGTAGAATAATGGCTTGTTTGGCTTTGAGAAGCGGAAATACACTTCTGAAAGGAGCGACGAGAGTCGAATTGGATCAAGAAAGAAGAAGAAGATATTTGAATCGTGATCATACAGAGGACTTTCCTTCTCTTGCTTCTTTTTACCCTCTCATATCTTCAAGAAAACCAAACCCCAGCATGCAGGCAACGATCAGAAATACCTTGATCTCCAGCCCAGTCGCTAATGCCGAGAGGAAGAAGGCAGGATATGGCGAATGACGACGCTAGTGTCGCTTGCGTTAGAACCAAGCGACGCTATCCTCACTTATCTCATATTTCAAAAAAAATATATTAAATTGGTCCTAACGGACTCCATTAATGTTGCACTTTTTTGTGGGGAACCTTCGGGGTATATGGATGAATTTCATGATTTTATCAGTAAAATCCGCTAAAATAAATTTAGTAGAACAAAACCAACTTATGATAATTTAATATTAAAAAGTATAAATTTAAAGCGACAAAAGAAATAAAAAAATTTATAAAAAAAATTTCACAAAAAAAAACTAAAAGAACCAAATGGAAGTAAAATAAATAATTAACTCATAATGATAAGCAATAAAAAATATAATATAAAAATGAGAATTCACAGAAAATCCAATGATAAAAAGTGACTAACTTTAACCTTTTGTTGGTAACTATTAGCAAAAAGATGCTTTGTGGTGTAGTGGCAGGTTTGCCCATTTAAAACCCAAATTGTCCCGAGTGTCGAACATACCATAATTAACTTTTGACAAGGGTTAGGTTAGGTCGTGTCTAATGCGGTGCGGGTTGTAGGTTTGCAACCCGCTTCAGATGCGGGGCGATAATGGGTTGGAGGTCCAAAAAGTGTTCTCTACCTCTTGCCTGACCTGACCCGTTTATCAGCCCTAGTAAGAAGAGAGAATGTGGGGACACGAATTGAGAGGAGTCAAACTAAATTAAATTGGATGAGTCAAAATCAATTCGAGCCAATTGTTACAATGTTTGCCTTGTTGATTAATTTATTAGGATTATTGTAATGAGACACATGGATTTATCAATGGTGGCCTAGGTGGGAAAAGATTCACTTTGCATTGACCAATATCTGCTATGGGCTTTTATGAAAGGAGGTCTGCACTTTCTAAATTTGCAATAGTCCCCGCATATCTAATATGCATAATAGTCTCATAGCAAACAAAAAAAATGCATAATAGTCAAAATGAGAGCGTCTCTTTCTCTCTCTGCCACACTTTAAGTAGCCTATTTTGGTTGTGCCATAGAAAAGAATTTGTTAGGAATTTTAGAAACTTTGGAGGACTGGTGGAGATTTTCTCAATGAATTTCAATGAAAACTATTATGGTCGTTCGTTTATTGTCACATGAAAATGAGGGTTTTGTTTTTCTTAAAAACCTCAACCAGGGTTGCACAAAACTTTTGCAAGCCCACCAACTGGGCTTGACAAAACCAGGCCCTGCTGGGCCCTTTTTTCTTTTCTTGATTTCTTCTCTTCAGGTCGTAGGCCTGGCTCAAGCCTGCAAGGGCCTGGGTAGTGCAGGCCCTCCAAGGGGGCTCTCTTTTAGGGCTTTGGCTTTCCCTGGCCTGGCACACATAAATGCTGAGGGTAGGGCTTGGACAACCTGGCCGGACCTTTTGACAGCCCTTTCTACATTGAAATTCCATGGCCTTGTATCACATCATCCCTCACAATTCAAAGGCTAAGATGGACAATCTAATCGTAGAGTAGGACAATTATCACCCTACACAATCTAACGGCTAGGATACATATGAACCTGATAATAGAGAACCACAATGGACAGAAACAAGGTCTTTAGTTTCTTTCCCAAAATTCTCTCTGTGGCCACTAGCTTTCAGGGCAACGGCATTTGAGGTGAGTTGCATATGCTTCGGGTACAAGGATTAGGAAGTCTAACCTAACTGGGCTGAAGATTTTAGATTTCAGTTCTGATTAGGTGAATTTTCTACTTAATGGACTACGTTAGATTGTACGGCCCACCTAATGCATGCTTCCCATTAAGCTTGCAAACGGGACGGTTCCGGGTCTGAACATGGACTTGGACCTGTTTCTAAACAACAGTTTAAGTTCTGGGTCCAGTTCCAACATGGAAGCTATTTTGTTGTTTCCCGACCCTATTTGGATAGTAGGGTTGGTCCAACTAAATGACTAAAATCTAGTTTTGAAATTGATTCTAATTTCTTCTTTTTTTATTTTTTTTCTCTAAAAATAAGAATATCATTAAACTTATAACAATGTATCAAGTCTTCTACCTATAAGAATAAATATAAAAATGTCCGGCAAAAGTTGGTTTTGAGCTACATTTTGCAACCTCAAAGATTCGAATGTTGGGTCCATAGTCCACGGTCGGAACCTATATGGACCCAAAGCCGGAATCATTCATCAATCGGAACCTAAATTGAGATCCAAACCATGACCCATTTATGAATTGTAACTTAAAACAGGTTCCAAACCCTATTTTTTACAGGTCGGAACCTCCGAACAATTGGAAAATCGAATTCATTTGCATCCCTACTTCCCCATGAGGGCAGCGGGATGAAAATGTCTGATTATGTAAATTTTCTTTTATTATTTTTTGGGGTAAGAATTATGGAAAGGGTTGGATAAAGAAAATGAGTCCAGTGATATTATCCTCACCCGTCTTTGAATTGCATTAATATATTTAGGGTCATATTCTGCTGCAGGGGGCAGACTGTTGTATATTTATCATGTAAGTATTTGAGAGTCTGGTCTGTTCCTAGCCCTATTATTTGGGCCCTGGGCCAATTTAGGGACCTTATTTTGAATTTAGGGCCCAGGTCCCCTATTAGTAGATCTGGCTCGGTTCCGGGTACAATATCTGGGCCTGTCGCAATAAAGGCCCAAGTACACTTCCAGCCTGACATTTTGTAATTATTTCAAGCATTATTGACATAGAACAGAACCTCTGGATCAAATTGATTTGAAGTGGATCATCTCACTAAATGTGATAGACCTGATCTAATGATATTCAGTATGAATGGATTGGCCTGGCCCAATCTGGAGGCTTACTGGCCAAGGACTGGTTAGGCCCAGGTTGTGCTTGATCTTGACGGTCCAAATTTAACATAAAAGATCATCAAGGTGGGATCCCTTGGATGATCCAACGTACGTATATCGTTCAAGGCATGACCCACCTTACAAATGGTCCAGAATCATCAACCTAACAGGATTATTAATCAAATCAGATGTGTGGAATCAAATAGATATTGATTATTAAAAAATGAATCCAAATATAGGATACACAAATGATTTATACTCAAAACCTCCTATAGGGTCCACATAGTGTCAATCCCACCCATCTCTCACACTCATCTGCACCCACCTATATATCTGCCATTTCCCTAAAATTGATCCTAATTAGCACCATCAGACTGAAATATCATCAAATCTTTAGAAACTTTAATCAAATAAGTATGAACTTCTTAAGAGAGAGAGAGAGAGAGAGAGAGACTTGTGCAAAATGATGCTTTCTGATTCTAACAAGCAAGTGGGCCCTGACAGTCATACTTATAATTAAGTTATATAATATTTTACAAGACTCTTAGCAACTGGCCTATTAGCTCAGTTGGTTAGAGCGTCGTGCTAATAACGCGAAGGTCGCAGGTTCGAGACCTGCATGGGCCATAAATATATATTTTTTCTTTTTGGTGGGCCACTTAGATGGACGTTCCAGAATTATTCATGATCTTTTTCTTTTTTTCTCTCTCTGGACTCTGTAGCTATTGAATCAATATCTGAGTTCGGCCCATATATGTGCATATTTGGATCTAGAAGTTTTCACATTCTAATCCATATATCCTTGTGCTCAATGTGAGGATCTCAATATACAAATTCAAGATGTAGGACCCATGTTAGATCCTGCTCTGAAGATGGATCCATTCTTCTAAAAATGAATTCATATATGAATTCTCTGCTGCATTCATGGAGGGCCTATTTGCTGCCATTTTATTGAATTCTTAGTCACTCATCACCAATGGGGCTTTTATCAAAGGAGTATTGATAGGTGAGTACTGAAGGGCTCAACATGGAGATGTAGATGCAGCCAGCTTGCTAGGGTAATTTGGCTGATAATCAATTTATGTCAAAGGGAAGATCATTTGTCATTTGAAGGCCTCTTGTGAATATTTGGTTTTAGTGCTTTGATAAGGAAAAAAAAAATTGCTTAAAAACCCCCACAAATCCAATTCCGAGTTAAACAATAAAATACCCACTGTTTGGTTTTCTTTATGAAAACTTTGGTCCTTTCTAAGAATTATGAGATCTATATTTTTAAAGGTAGTTAAAAATAAGAAAATTACAAAGGTGGATATCCAAAAATACAATCAAATAATCACCCCCTCTAATTAAAAAAATAAAATCAATGGGAGATGAGATATGAGAACTCACATGTCACATCCATTACCCAGGTAATTCAAATCCTAGGGGAGTCTAAAAGTCTCTACCTTAGATCGTTCAGCCCTTACCTCTTCAATAATCATCAGGTGAAGCGCATTCGACTATTAATTCCTATGTATTTAATTCCCAAGAAAAATGGGCCTTTAGCAAAATAATCAATTAAAAATGGACTAACTTAACTGTATCAATTATAAGCAGGCAGCCAACAATGTGAGTAACATGTAAATTAACACCTCCAATTAACACCTCCAATTGAGAAGGGTATTAGGATCCGACCAAGTGAGAGCTGTAATCATTCAGTTTTTCATGAACTGATTATGTAATTGCTCTCTCACTTTCTCAAGCTGGAAAAGGAAGTAAAAAGGAAAGACAAAAATAAAGGCAAGGAAGATCCATTACGAGAAGTTATATGAAGAGGCTGTGCCAATTTAGGTGACCCGAGCTTGACCCATTTATTTGCCGAGCCTCAAAAATAGACATGGCTATATATTGCCATTTTTTTATTCCACACGAATGTTGAGGAAATTTTAAGAGATCTTGAAAATATGCTACTAAAAATAAGCAATTAAAGAAACAAATAGTTAGAATTAGAAGTGAGGCAAGACACACCAATGAAGGATTATTCGGGCTTGTTTGGATGTATGGTGAATTTAAATAAAGTGAGGTGAAGCATCAAATCAAAGAGAATAAAATATAAGGGGGTTATGATGGTTTTTTTATTCTTCGTTATTTAATAGGAAATCTTTTTGACTTTTTGTGCAAAAGGAATTTTTTTTTGTCATTTAGTGGAGAAAGGACATTGCTTTTTTTTTTTTTGAAAAAGAATGAGAGAATCTTGAATTTGTACACTTTTGATATGACCCATATTGTCTTTTCTTGTCTGAAAAATGGAGGCTTTACTTCACCTCTCTTTAATTCACCATACATCAAAACATGGGCCCATTTGGTAATTTTACCGCAAAATAAAGATAAAGTAAAGTATCAAATTAAGAGAGAATAAAATATAAGTGGGTTATGATGGTATTTTATTTTTAGTTGTTTGGTGCGAAATCTTTTTTACTTTTTTAAATAAAAGTGGACTTTTTTTTTGTCTTTTAGTTGAGAAAGGAGGTTGTTTTCTTTTCTTTTATTTTTATAAAAAGAATGAGGGAATTTTGAAAAAATTGTACTTTTGATGTGACCAATTGTCTTAAAAATTGAAGCTTTACTTGACTTTTACTAAACTAGTAAAGTGCCGAACGGGGCCCTAAATCTCTCATCGGTGTTGGAAATAGGTGGGCCTTTAGGACAGGTTTCAAAAACTTTTGACCCACTTGATGCAGGGATCAACTATCCAAAAGGCTACAAACTCAATCCAAGATGCATACCTTCAATCTTAGTTTTTATGATCAGTAAATAAACCTATCAACCAGCAACTAACAAGCCACAATAAAAATCTACAACATGCAAGGAAGTAGATTATATCTTTGGAGCTCGGTTGTGCTCTAATAGAGAATTTGCATCTTTCTTTGATGATGAAACTCTTTCACATATCAAATGGGAATCTCCAAGACCTCTTGATCTTCCACGCTATGACCCGTATCAGATTCTCTTTTTCTCAAGAAGATGGTGGGATCTCCTAGATAAAACTACTAGGAACTCAAAGGAGGAAACTAAAAAGAAAACTAGAAGAGGGAGAGAGAAGAAGTATGTGCAACTCTTGCACACAATGATGCTGGGTGTGCAACACTTGCACAAAGGAATTACGGGCGTGAATTCCAAGGAGGAATAACATCAATCAAGTCCAGCCTTATATCTCCTCTATTTATAGCACAAAGCCTCCTTATCTTTATAATTGAAATAGAAGTCTCACTTCTCTAACAATTAGTCAGTCTCTTCTTTTACTAATTAAATAGAAGTCTTACTTCCACAATAATTAGTAACTTACTAAATCATCATTGGAAGTCTCACTTCAAATATGATTAGTATCTTTCTAATTCCATTCTAATTAAAATAGAAGTCTCACTTCTACTAAAATTAGTAAGTTTACTATTACCACTATTAGAAGTCTTACTTTAAATAGAAATAGTAACTTTCCTTTTTAGAGTTCAACTAGAATTAGTATTTTTCTAATAATTGGGCTAGCGTGCGGACCATTAGGGATTCCTTAGAAAGCTAGCTCCAACTGGGACTAGCGACCCCACATCTCATGTGTAATCAGGGCCCACAGTTAATTGTAAATAACTTTACTATACAAATGCAATTGAACTCCAGTCTTAGGAATATTACATAGAAGACCATAAACTTCCTCATTACCACAAGTAGGCTCCTCCATCAATATTCATGGATCAATTGGACCTGTCTTCCAAACTAGATCCATATCTTATTATCCTTGACCCCCAATTAATTATAATGATCATAAGTACCTTTCCAATTAACTCTTAATCGGAATGGGTGCGCACTTACCAATAATAAACCCATTAATTGACACAAGGGGATATTAGAGATAGATTCCATCTTAACCATTGAATATTCCCACAACTCTACTACCACATGCCCAAATCACCGAGGTGTTGACTTACAGTTGGCCTCACTCATTGGTGACTCAAAGCAAATGAATAGATTAAAACTTAAGTTCATTAATGTCTCCGGATTGAGAGCCTATTGCTAGGGAATTATGAGAACAGACCTTAAAGTATAGACAGTGTTCATAAGGTGCTTCTCATAGTCCTTCAATACATCCAATGTACCAGCACTATGATCCATAATCTTCTATTCTGATGATCGAGACAATTCACACTACTCATAGTGATCAAAGTGTTGCAACCTTATCAGATGAGATGTCCAATCTTATCATTGGTTGTGAATATTTTCAAGTATAAGATTTGTTATACATGTCTCCTGTATGTGGATCTCATCCATACACATATATTACATCTAGTATACTTATGGACGCCGGTTCATCTCATGAACCATCATGTCATTCGTATTGGTTATGTGCAAGTGTATAATAAAACTCCATTAATCTCATGAAATGATAGCATGAATATATTGATAAATAAAGAAATTAATCAATTTATTTAATCAATCTAATGAATTGAGACCATAAAACTAATAATCTCCCACTTGGGCTCAATGCCAGTAAAGGTTGCATCTCATGCTCATCCTGTTTACTTACTGCTCAAAGACTTCGGTAGTCAAAGGCTTAGTAAAGGGATCTCTTAGATTGTTTGCAGAGGCTATCTTGGTGATCATAACATCATCTCTTTGTACAATCTTTTTGACCATGTATAACTTCCTCTGCACATGCTTTTTGGCTCCTGGGTTCTTTGGACTTAGTGACTGCCCTGCTGTTATCACAATAAATTGTGAGCGTATGTCCTGCCAAAAGTACCACTCCAAGTTCTATAAAGATTATTTTGAGCCAATCTGCTTTCGTAGCCGCTTCTCAAGCGTCTACAGCATAAACACATACGCAGAAGTTGATTTCCTGTAATCCTGATCTGACTAGAAGTCAATATGTATGTAACCGACTGGAATCAACTCATCAATGCTGCAAATTAACATGTGATCTCTAGTCCTTCTCAAATATTTGAGAAACACATCTTACAGCAGTCCAATGTAAGGACCTGGGTTAGACTGATATCTGTTGACTATGCCTAGTGCGTGACAGATATCCGGTCTAGTACAAAGCATAGCTTACCGTACTGGCACCTTATCTATATACGTATCTTGGGATAAGCCTATCATCATATTATTCCGGTCTCAATGGAAATTGATCCCTAGGATGTAGCTGGCTTTTCCTAGTCCTTCATATCAAAAATCTTAGCCAACCAAAACTTTTACTGTTGA
This sequence comes from Litsea cubeba, assembly GCA_012931725.1. Classification (NCBI taxonomy): domain Eukaryota; kingdom Viridiplantae; phylum Streptophyta; class Magnoliopsida; order Laurales; family Lauraceae; genus Litsea; species Litsea cubeba. The sequence goes on from CM022948.1 coordinate 11,729,317, forward strand.
CAACATCCCTGTCACTCCCTAGGAGAAAGATGTCATAGACATACTATACCAGAAAAATACCCTGTCTTTTGACCTTTCATGTACACATGATTCATCAGTATTCTGACAAAAATCAAATGACTTGATTGCCTAGTTAAAACGGATGTTCTAGTTCCGGGATACCTGCTTCAGTCCATAAATGAACTTCTGCAGTTTGCAAACTCTTTGCTCTTGGTTATAAGCTATAAAACTGTCTAGATGCATCATATAGATGTCTTCCTCAAAATGGCCATCGTGAAACGTCGTCTTAACATCCATTTGCCAAATCTCGTATCCGAGATGAACCGCAATGGATAAGAGAATTCGGATGGACTTGAGCATGGCTACCAATGAGAAGGTTTCCTTATAATCAATATCTTCTTTCTGAGTATATCCTTTCGCAACAAGCCTGGCCTTTAAGGGTCTCAACTCTTCAATCTGGTCCTCTCTTTCTCTTGTAGACCTACTTGCACCCAATAGTTATAATATTGGCAGGCAAGTCCACAAGTGTCCAGACCTGATTGGAGTGCAAAGATTCCACCTCAGCTTTCGTAGCATTTAGCCAATGTCCCGAAACTAAGTCATTAATTGCTTCATCATAGTTACAGGAATCTTGTTATGGTTCTTCTGGGATTGCCTCTTAAGACTTTCCCAAGACCAAGAACTTGTCAGGGGTCCTGACAATACTCCCACTACGACAAGGCACTGGCGTAACTACTAGATCAAGTATGGGCGGATTTTCTTAAAATTCGGTTATTCTTGAATTTGGAATTGATCGCTCTTGAATTTCTTCCAAGATAACTATTTCTAAAGATTTCCGGTTAATTATATAATCTTCCTCCAGAAGATCGCATTGGTGCTGACAAGCACTTTCTGTTTTTTAGGATGATAGAATAACCAATCTTCAGTTCCTTTTGGGATATTCTATAAATGTGTATACTACCGACTTCGATTCTAACTAATCCGTCTTAACCTTCAGCACGTGTGCCGGACAACCCTAAAAGGTTTTAGACTAGGCTTTTGCCCGGTCCATAACTCCTGAGGAGTCTTAGGTATAGACTTAGATGGAATGAAGTTTAGTATATACATTGTTGTTTCCTAAACATATCCCAAAATATAGGTAATCCATAGAAACTAAACATAGACCTAATCATATCTAAAAGAGTTTGGTTCATTCTTTCTCCTATTCCATTCTGTTGAGGCATACCAGAAGCAGACAGATGTGATTGAATCCCATTCTCTGATAAGTATCCCATAAAATTAGCAGAGAGATATTCTCCTCATCGATCTCATCGAAGAGTATTTATACTTTTACATAATTGTTTTTTCCGCTTCCACTCGAAACTCTTTGAACTATTCAAAATTCTCAGACTTGCGGTGCATAAGGTATATGTATACATATCTTGAGTAATCATTGGTGAAAGGATGAAGTACTCATAACTTTCTCTCATTCTAATATTTATGGGTCCATACATATCAGTATATACTAACTCCAATAAATCTTTGGCCCTACTGCCCTTAGATGAAAATGGTCTTTTGGTCAATTTACCTTCCAGACAGGACTCGCGTACAAGCATTGGTTCTACCATCGATGAAGGCAAGATACCATCTTTCACTAGCCTGTCAATCCTGTTTAGGTTTATATGACCTAGCCTCAGGTGCCAAAGGTTTGTTGGATTAGATGAAGGTGACTACCTCTTTAATGATGGTCTATTATTAATATCAGTGTCATGTATCTCATACATTGTGGGAGTTAAACAAATAAAGGCCATTGATTACATTGTCAGACTATATAAGAGTACCGTTTCTCTTTAAGACAATTTCAGTACCAAAAGTAATAGAATAACTCTTATTCATCATACTAGAAATTAAAATTCCGTCTTAAAATGGTACATCTAATGTTTCTGACAAAATCAACTTAATATTTGAAAGCAGCTAAGTTACTACTCCCACTGATACTGCTTCTGCCTTGGCTTCCGATCCCAGGTTAACAATGATTTCTCCGCCACTAATCCTCTTGGTTACCTGTAACTCCTGCAACGTATTACATATGTGATTAGTTGCACCGGAGTCTACACACTAGGATTCTTAAGTACCAGTTGCAAAACTAACTTCAGAAACAAGTGACTCAATCATACCTGAGGTCTTTTCCTTAGACAGAAAGTCTGGACAATTCCTCTTCCAATGTCCTGTCATACCATAATGGAAACACTTTCTATTTGCTCTCCTACCCTTAGCCTTAGCCACACCACCAGTAGAACCATTCTCCACCGTAGGATCCTTGGGGACTGATTTCTTCTTGCCTTTTTGGTGTTTACCTTTCGGCTTGGACCTGGCAAATGACTTTTATGTAATTAAGGCTTTTATCTTCTTCATGATTTCCTTAGTTGCTACAAGCTGTCTCGACAGCTCAGCTAAGGTCAGATTCATATTATTCATAATATAATTATTCTTAAAATGGTTGAATGAATCTGGTAGTGACTGAAAAATCATGTCGACCTGCGATTCTGCATCAATCGTAGCTCTCAGTACTTCTAACTCACACGTTGAGTTTATCATAATCAGCATATGGTCTTGTACTGGGGTTCCCTGAGCCATCTTAGTGTTTATAAGCACTTTCATGGCATCCCGCCTAGCAAGCCTGATCTGGTCCGCAAACATCTCCTTTAAGTTCGATATTATATCGGATGCAGTCTTATAGGATTGATGTTGGTGTTGTAAAACACTATACATAGATGCCTTCATATAGCACCTGACCATCTCATCGGCTATGATCCAGTTGGTGTAAAGGTCTTTCTGGTCCTGCGGTGCATCTGGCTCAAGCTCTTCAGGGCAGGGTGTCATAAGGACATATTTGCATCCTGAAGCTGTTAGGATTAAATCAAGGTTCCTTTTCCAGTCTACGTAGTTGGATCCTTCCAACTTATTCTGGTTGAGGATGCTCTCAAGTGGATTGAAAGTATTTGAATTCATGCTAAATTAAAAACTGTAGCACATAACCATACATTCAATTAAAGAATATAAATGACATTAGAGTTTTGTATTCTACCAAATTCATGTGGGAATCCTCATAACCACTAAGTTTTAGAATACATCGGAATCCCAATCCCCTAGGACATGCCTCCTTCGAGAGTGCAAATGCCACATAGATTGGTGCGGATCAAAGTTGGTCAAAATTAATTAGGATTAAGACTAATTATCCATTATCCCCATCATTCATTATTACCTAGGTATCTCATACCAGATAATGTATGACTCCCGTTTAGCTTTGGTTTCTAAAATACATGAGGCAAATCCTTGGGGATACTACATCACTATTTTAGTTAAGTGTGACCCACCAACTAATATTGCATGACAACCGTGTTGGGCAGCTCCTCCTTGGGGAGTGAACCCCCACCACGTCTCACCAATACTATCCGTAGAAGATCCATATCTAGTAACAAGACAAATAAAAGCCCTCCGTGGGGAACGACCATTCTCATGATGGCGTGAGGCTAATACTTTCCTTACAATGGATCTATGGTGGAAAACCATGGGGATTTCTCAATATAAATGCCCCGCTCCCACTTAATATTTTAGAATTGAAGATTTCCTTTTAAGGTATTAGGGCCCACATATATATATATATGAACATCAAATCATCACATGATATAATCTAAGATTGGTTCCAAGTCAAGTTATTTTAAGGAATGTTCAGTTTCTTAAATTAGTGTTATCAATGTGTCCATCTCATGGGTTATCAACATTAGTTAGAACTCTATCCAAAAATTAATTTGATTTGAGCAATTTTAGTAACTTGCTATATATGTTTGGATCAGATTTGGAAACCTCCTAAATTAAGCATTCACCCATAAATAGAAAATACAAAAAATAGAAACTAGTCCTCTCCTCCACATGGCCCAAGCGGAATTGACTTCTTGGACTTCTAGACCTTCCAAAATTGAAATTCCTCAAACTCTTTGGAAAACTCCAAAGCACCTTTGGTAATCTTCAAACTCTTTGATTAGGAGTCCAACATTGCTTTCCTTCTTTGTCTCGGATATTGCCAGAATTCACAAATTTAGAAAATTATATAAATTCTTATGTTTCTAAGATGAGACTTACATGGTAATCTACTAATAGAAATAAAAGGCTCATAGAGAAATTCATCATGCCTTGCCCTAAACCGGGAAACCATGATGCCCTTTACAAATTGTCAAAAATAAATCATCAACTATCAAAGAAAGCAAAAACTTGTGGGCCATATGCAAAAACTTGTGGGCCATATGGAGAGGACAAAGGTAACCTGCAAGTTAGTATCTCATACAACCATACAACTCACAAAACCAGGTTGCCAAATCATAATGGACAGACAAGATGCCAAACAGAAAAATTTGGATCAAAAAATAAAACATATTGCCTTAGTTCAGCTAGCTGACCTGCCCAGTTCGGCTGGCCGACCTGGTAGGTTCGGCTAGCCGAATTGACCAGTTCGGCTGATCGAACTGACGAACTCAGAAATTTGGATTTTTACAGATTTGCTTCCTGCTGATCCCAAAGTGTTCCTTATGATCCTAAATACCTTCCAATGACTTCCTACCATCCTTCCATCATAATTAAACCCTTTTGTGACATACCAAACATGGATCTATTACAAAAAGTAAACAAACCCATTATTAATCTGATCCTTAGATAGCCCTTGCTCTATCCTCTTCGCATCTCATGCAAAGATTATATCAAGCTAACTGTTCTAACATGATTAGAGATAAGGTAAGGCTCTGATACCAATTGTTGGAAATAGGTGGGCCTATAGGATATGTAACGGCCCAACCCTTACCCATGCATGATATTGTCCGCTTTGGCCCACTGGCCTCACGGTTTTATTTCTGATGGGCCTGAACCCATCAAAAGGCCTCATGCTAAGTAAGGGTGTAAGCTCTACATATAATCCCAATCACTTTCCTCCCTATAGTCGATGTGGGACTCCGGGGCGTCACATTCCACCCCCCTTAAGGGCTGCACGTCCCTGTGCAGTAGCCTGCCAGCCCTCTTGGCCCGCCCACATGGAAGCCCGCCCACTTGCACCAGACCACGGCAGGGGACCCACACTCGAACTATTCGAGAGTCGGCTCTGATACCATTTGTAACGGCCCAACCCTTACCCATGCATGATATTGTCCGCTTTGGCCCACTGGCCTCACGGTTTTGTTTCTGATGGGCCTGAACCCATCAAAAGGCCTCATGCTAAGTAAGGGTGTAAGCTCTACATATAATCCCAATCACTTTCCTCCCTATAGTCGATGTGGGACTCCGGGGCGTCACAGGATAGGTTTCAAAAACTTTTGACCCACTTGATGCGGGGATCAACTATCCAGCAAGCTACAAATCCAATCCAAAATGCATACCCTTAATCTCAGTCATCATGATCAGTAAATAAACCTATCAAGAAGAAAGCACCAGCAACTAACAAGCCACAATAAAAATATACAACATGCAAGGAAGTAGATTATACCTTTGGAGCTCGGTTGTACTCTAATGGAGAATTTGCGTCTTTCTTTGATGATGAAACTCTTTCACATATCAAATAGGAATCTCCAAGACCTCTTGATCTTCCACGCTTTGACCCGTATCAGATTCTCTTTTTCTCAAGAAGATGGTGGGATCTCCAAGAGAAAACTACTAGGAAGTCAAAGGAAAAAACTAGAAAGAGAACTAGAAGAGGGAGAGAGAAAAAGTATGTGCAACTCTTGCACACAATGATGCTAGCCGTGCAACACTTGCACAAAGGAATTATGGGCGTGAATTCCAAGGAGGAATAATATCAATCAAGTCCAGCCTTATATCTCCTCTATTTATAGCACAAAGCCTCCATCTCTTTATAATTGAAATAGAAGTCTCACTTCTCTAACAATTAGTCAGTCTCTTTTACTAATTAAAATAGAAGTCTTACATCCACAATAATTAGTAACTTACTAAATTATCATTGGAAGTCTCACTTCAAATATGATTAGTATGTTTCTAATTCTATTCTAATTAAAATAGAAGTCTCACTTCTACTAAAATTAGTAAATTTACTATTACCACTATTAGAAGTCTTACTTTAAATAGAAATAGTAACTTTCCTTTTTAGAGTTCAACCAGAATTAGTATCTTTCTAATAGTTGGGCTAGCGTACGGACCACTAGGGATTCCTTAGAAAGATGGCTCCAACTGGGACTCGTGACCCCATATCTCATGTGTAATCAGGGCCCACAGTTAATTGCAAATAACTCCACTATATAAATGCAATTGAACTCCAGTATAAGGAATATTACATAGAAGACCCTAAACTTCCTCATTACCACAAGTAGGCCCCTCCATCAATATTCATGGATCAATTGGACCTGTCTTCCAAACTACATCCATATCTTATTATCCTTGAGCCCCAATTAATTATAATGATTATAGGTACATTTCCAATTAACTCTTAATCGGAATGGGTGCGCAGTTACCAATGATAAATCCATTAATTGGCACAAGGAGATATTAGAGATAGATTCCATCTTGACCATTGAATGTTCCCACAGCTCTACTACCACATGCACAAATCACCGAGGTGTTGACCTACAGTTGGCCTCACTCATTGGTGACTCAAAGCAAATGAATAGATTGAAACTTAAGTTCATTAATGTCTCAGGATTGATAGCCTATTGCTAGGGAATTATGAGAGCAGACCTTAAAGTATAGACAGTGTTCATAAGGTGCTTCTCATGGTCATTCAATACATCCAATGTACCAGCACTATGATCCGAAATCTTCCATTCTGATGATCGAAACAAATCACACTATCTCATAGTGATCAAAGTGCTGCAACCTTATCAGATGAGATGTCCAGTCTCATCATTGGTTGTGAATATTTTCAAGTATAAGATTTGTTATACATGTCTCCTATATGTGGATCCCATCCATACACATGTATTACATCTAGTATACTTATGGACTCCGGTTCATCTCATGAACCATCATGTCATTCGTATTGGTTATGTGCAAGTGTATAATAAAATACCATTAATCTCATGAAATGATAGCATAAATATATTGATAAATAAAGAAATTAATCGATTTATTTAATCAATCTAATGGATTGAGACCATAAAACTAACAATCGGTTTACTCACAAATGAGTTATCAAATTGAATATGCCTAATGCCAAAGAGAAAACAAAAACAAAAGAAGGGGATAGGTAGGAACTAATTTCTTCATCTTTTTAATTCACGTTTAGGGCCCATTTGGATGTATACAGAATAAAATATTTACAGATTTAATTATTGCAAGAATAAAATAGAATAATGTAATATTATAATATTTTTACTGTTTGACGATTTTTGTAGAATCTTACAGACTTTAAATTGAGTTGTTTGGAAGATGCTATGATTAAAGTAAATTACATCATTAGAATATTTTTTTTATTAAATATTTTAATTTAAATGTAATTTACCACATCTGGATAAAAAAGTAGTGTGGTATAGTAAAGTTCAACTGCGGTGTTTTTACCTTAAGTTGCTTTTCTTTTATCACATAAAACCATGGTAAAGTATAGTAAAGTAAAGTCAATATAAAAAATAACTACTTAATTTATAACTCTCTCCCCATTTTGTTTTACCACATACTTTATCTCACCTTACTTTACCTCACCTTTACTATGATATGACATCAATCTTTGTTTCACTTTACCACACCTGTATATAAGTCACTTTCACTTACCATATAAAACTACGATAAAATGTGATAAAGTAAAGTTGAATAAAAAGAAAAAACTTTACCATTCCTTCCCACTTTACTTTACCAAATATTTTGTCCCACCTTTACTGTTGTGTGACATTTACTTTTACTTTACTTTACCATATATGTAACATCATGATGGATTTGAAAGTCTTTACTTTACTCTACCCACTTTGTAATCGTCATTTTAAAAGATTCTTGTAGAAAGTTTCCTACAGGGTGGAGTTGTAAGAGAAAATATTGAACTTTTTGAAAGAAAATAATATTTTCTTTAAGTTTTTCTTGAGTTACCAAATACACAAGATTCTCTTCTTTAAAAAATTAAAGATTATATTCTATAAAATATTATTTTCTTGTGTTTTATTGTACATCCAAACAGGCCCTTAGAAACAAAATGAAACTAGCATTCAAGTCCGTGCAATACACGGGTTAAATCTTATGTAAATTGAATATTTAACTAAATTTGATATTCAAATTTCAAACTAATTATCTTTTTTTTTGCTCCAATAAATACCCACACACTCTACTCAAAGTTCCATACAAGAAAAATGAGAAAATGAAAACATGAATATCAGGAGAAGATAAAATATAAATCTTCTAACTTATATAAATACAGAGACATGTAAGCACAAAAGCTTAATGATACCAAAAAAAAAAAAAGTTATGGAAATGAGATTATAACACACACAAACACACGTTCTGAATATTTTGTTAGGCGGGATGATGGGATCCGTGTGATATGAACTAATATGGCTTTATTCAGTTTGTGAACTCTGCGTAATACTATTTGCTCCTATGACGATATGCTTGGGTAAGAGCATAAGTTGTTCATTGAGTAACCTTGATGGTGTGTCGCTGGATTCCATATCAGTTGCTAGTTAGTTCCATGCATAGTCTTTGATCCCATTCCTGGAATTGTATTTGTGTTTTCATTTGTTATCTACTGATATCTTGGACTACTGTAGATGTCATGGAATTACCATGAATGAACATATGTATCAGTTGGAATTGAATATCAAATGGGTTGGTGGTGTTTGTTTTTCAATGACTACTTTTTTGATGAACTTCAATTAACCTGCAAATAACAAAACACTGGCAAAGAAAGAAAAGAAAAAAAAGGAACTGGACAGGAATACAATGAACAATCAGTTGCTGGGAACATCATCATCCTTCAATTATCCAAAAAAAAGTGGAAACATAATCATCCAAAAAGTAACTAAATAAAATAGAAACGTACATCATCATCCAAACAGTAACTAAAAAACTAAAAGCATCATCATCCAAATGGCAAAAAAGATCATCCAAAGTTGTTTTAAACAGTCATCAGTGACACAACATTATCCAGAATAATAGTGGCTGTTGTCATCAACAAGTCCTGCTCCGTTTTCCTGCTACAATCCGTCCTCTAGCAGTGGTATTTGTTGGTGATGGATTTGGTTGAAAAGAAGCTTGCCTGACTCTCCCCTGACCAATCAAGATTTAGTTAGAAGTTAAAAAATCATATAAGCTGAAAGCATGCATATACTCTAGTTAGGACAAAAAAAATAAAAAAAGGGTGAAAAAAATGCACTCACAGTACCTTGTGTGGTGGCATGGTATAAGAAGCTGGCTGAGGTTGGGAAGCTGGCTGAGGCTGGGAAGTTGGCTGAGAACCTGACTGAGGCTGTGATGCAGAACTAAAAAGTCTTGAATTGGGATGCACTGGTCCCTTGCAAGATCTGGCATTATGGCCTGTTTTCAAGCATCTAGCACAAGTCATTGTTCTATTCATTCTAGAAACTCTACTAAAATTGGGTAACTCATCTGCATCCCTCCTCCTCAACTTCCTTGGCCTACCTGCAGGTCTTCTATAGAAAGGAGGACCAACTGCTTCCATTCCACTTTCAACCCAATCATGCATTCCAAGTACTGGGTGTATCATACCATTATATGCCATCAAATACATCTCTTTGTTGTAGCATGCATGAATGTAATCTTCAAGCTTCTCTTGATTCATGTATATACATGCAATGACATGCTTACAAGTTATCCCTGTTAAATCCCACATTCTGCATAAACATGTTCTTGTCTCAATGTTAACAACAAATGTTTTGGCAAAACAATCAACCTCAAACTCACCTCTGCCATACTAGTTGGCAAAACAGTGTATGCTGTCAGTCTTATTCTTTTCCAACTTCTCCAATATCCCCAGACAGACTGTTCCACCATAATTGGTCATTCCTCTTAACTTCACTTGAGTTCTATTCATCAGCTTCCTCCTTACACACTCAAGCAAACCAACTATTGGTTTATCTCTTGCCTCAAGTATGTAACTGTTAAAAGACTCACAAAGGTTGTTTGTTAATGCATCACATTTAGCCCTTGTGGAAAAATGAGACCTGGCCCATCTGTTTGGATTGGCAGTCATCAGCCAATTATATGCAGTCTGGTCCATCTCTATTATCCTCTGCATGTGACTATCAAACTCTCTTGGTGAACCACATGATGTTGCCACCCACATAGCATCTTTCAACAATTTGCCTTTGAAAAGTTTTTTGAAATTATCATACATATGCTTCAGGCGGTGACTAATTTCAGCAGTAGGAACAACTATCTTAAATGATGCATCCAGCCGTTTCTGTCTATCAGACATAAAAGTCCAGCCCATATCACCCCCATCTCCAATGTCATCAATTAATGATTTCAAAACCAAGTCCATGAGTCCATATTTTCGGCCTCTACAACAGCCATTGCAATTGGATACATATTCTCATTCTCATATCTACCTATTGCAGCCAGCACTTGTCCACCATAAATACCTTTGAAGAAGCACCCATCTAGACCATTTATGGGTCTACATCCATTCACGAACCCAACCTTTTGTGCCACATATATATAACAGACATACAATCGATAGAAATATGGAATTCTATCCATATGAGGTCTCTGTGTCTCTACTAATAAACTTGTATTTGGATTGTGCTTCTGAACAGTGAGTCAGTGACACAATAGTCGCTCAATCTAGTGTACTGCAGTCTAATATCTCCAGATATGTTATCTGCTGCCTTCCTCTTTGCTTTGTACAACTTAGCCCTAGACAAATCAACCTTCAAATCTCTTTTCATCTCTTTCTGCATTGCGGGGATTGACCATTTCGGATCATCACTCATTCTCTGCTGGTATTTATTAGCTATATAACTTGAAGTGACCAAGTGGCTTTTGAGTTTCATATCACATGCATGTTTGGGCTTGAATGTCTTAATTTGAAATGTCATCTCACCCTGCATGGGTGACGCATGAATCCTAAATCCACAATCATATTTACAAATAGCTGTGATTCTCTTGTTCTCATTTTTCAGATATTTAATGTCATACCCTTGCCTTACAGTCCACTCAACAAGTGCTTGTCCGAATACTTGTGGACTTGCAAATATCATACCCAATTTGAGCTGTGGATTCCCCATATCAGTCAACTCATTAAAGTCAGGCCATTTCAGTTTGTTGTTCTCATCAAATGAGCTACCCAAAGATTGAAGCTCATCTCCTTCCTCAACATCTGTAAACCAGTTCTCATCAACTGGTAGGTTTTGGGTTTGTTCTCTTTGCATATACTCAGCTTCCTGAGGTTGTGATTCTTTCTCAGGAGGTCCTTTGAAAATATCCTCATCATCATCCTTCTCAACATCCTCATACAACTCTGGAGGCTCAACCTTACTGTCATCATCATCTTGGTCATCATCACTGCCTTCACTACAAGAAATTTGGGGTTTAAGGACGACACAAATTTGTCCCAAAATGTACACATTTCGTCACCAAAACTAATGAAGATGAAAATTTTTCGTCACCTGTTTTGTTGCCAAAGCCTTGTCTCTAAAAGGTATTGGAGATGAAAAAAAAATTCGTCATTGAAAAAGATAAATTTGTGACGATTTTTTTTGTCTCCAATACACTATGTTGGGAACATACTTGTAAGTAATTTGTGATAAAATATTTTTTCATTAAAGGAAGAAATTAGAGACAAAAATATTTTATCATAAATATAAGAAATAGAGACAATAATTTTGTCGCGTTTAATATAAAGGAAGACGAAAAAAATTTGTCAAAGAAGCTACTAATGGATGACGATTTTTTTTTGTCTCCAATCGACTATGTGGGAACATACTTGTAACTAATTAACTACAAAATATTTTGTCATTAGAGGAAGAAATTAGAGACAAAAATATTGTCATAAATATAAGAAATAGAGACGAAATAATTTTATCGCGCTTAATATAAATGAAGACGAAAACAATTTGTCTAAAAAAAGTACCAGTAGATGATTTTTTTTGTCTCCATTCGACTCTGTAGGAACATACTTGTAAGTAATTAACGATAAAATATTTTTTCATTAAAGGAAGAAATTAGAGTAAAAAATATTTTTCATAAATATAAAAAATAGAGACGAAATAATTTTGTCGCGTTTAATATAAAGGAAGACGAAAAAGATTTGTCAAAAAAAGCTACCAATTGAGACAAAAACAAATTTACGAATTAACAAAATGAAAATATCCATTCAGCATCACAAATAATTTCATCCTAATACAATAAAATAGTGTAATATCTACAAAATATCCACAATTCCACAAAATATCCAAAATATCCACAATTTCACAAAATATCCAACATTTATAACTAGTGCAATTCTACCAAACATCTGCAACTCCAAAGTATGTGTATCCTTTTCAAACAAAAATGAACATTCAAGAAAATTTTCCACCCTCTTCAAGCTCCTCTATTTTATTGTTCTGCATTTGTATATGTTCCCTCTGTGTCTCTATTTCCATCTCAAGGCGCTTCACGTAATCATTTGTTTCAGCAGAATCGAGTTGGTGAAGCCAAAACAACACTCCCTAATATGTATTTGTTCCAGTAGCTTTTGTTGCCATCGGAATCGGTTGCAATTGATGGTTGTATCTCTATATCTTGGCGCATTTCAATTTCATTGGCATCTTCACCATTCATGTTTGGTGCCATTACTTTTATATCTGCTTTGGTCAAGAACTCAAAAATTAATCTTGTAATTCCAAGAAGACTAATAAGATCCCATTACCCAGTAAAAGAAAAAAGATGAATGAGAAAGACTACGTCAATTGCATAACGGCAGATGGATCATGCTCTTAAACTGTGTAGTGTTGTTGGATGGTGTCAATGTCTAGTCCCTTCAGCTTCACCACTGACTCAACATGTCCCTTAGAGTGTGAAGTTCTCTAAGCCTGCAACAAACATCACAATATCATTCTATGTACCATATTCAAGGATTAATCTATGCGTGTAGCCCTTGAACTTTAATTGTTTTTACTATCAGAACCATGTGCAAGCCTTGCTAAGAAAACCTTGAGATTCAATCGTCATCATCATCAACATCATTATTATCATTACTACTTGGAAGAATGACTTTTATTCAAAAATCATTCTTAGTGTGTACCAATCATTATGGCATAATCATCAATGACTTTGTTCAAAGTATCAGCAGTAAGCAAGGAAAGTGTTGAATAATAAGTGTCTTTGTTCAAAGTATTAGCAGTAAGCAAGGAAAGTGTCTTTGTTCACCTTCAAAGTAGAGCACAGTTTGCCATTTAATATCAGACAATCTCAGTTGTTGCCTATAAAAGGAAAGATACTACAAACACCAGAAATGACATCAAATTCTTTTATCTTGAGCAACTAAGTAGTGTTGGAGGTCTAATCTTGAAGGTTCCATGATTGACCAAAAGCAACAGTAAAGTCAGTTTTAATTCCCAGTGGAGTTGGAAGCTCATTTGTGCGATTATGTCAACATAAAAAAATTCCACCTTTCAAAGATATATGGGTGTAAACGTAATGAACAAATAAAAAATGGTCTAGATATTTTGGCAGGACGACTAATCATCCATTCTGAGCACTTTTGGTGACGTAGAAACTGAGAACCATATAAGATGAGATTTACCTTGAGTACCAATTCAAAAGATAGATTTACCTGCTCCACCAGTAATTGGTCTAATACTTTAATGACAGAAAAATTCAAAGAGTAAGATACATATATATGCAACACAAGTGCTAAGTCAACTAGGACAGGTAAAACTCAAGTTCCTTGGACCAAGTTAACTATAACCATCTTGAGTCAAGTACAAACCATTTGAAAAATCAGTGTAAAATAGACAGTTCAAGATGGCCATTAACATGAACAAAACACTTACCAAAAATCAAAGAACCATGCAACATAGGAGGAAAAATAATCTCTCAACTTACAGTATATGATTGACCATCAGGCGCTCTAGTGCTTGCCTCACCAATTGCTCAGACCTGCTATCTAAAGCAGAAGTTGTTTCATCCAGAATCAGTATGGAAGAATTTTGCTATAGTGCCCTCGCAATAGCTAACCTGTATTTTTTTAGGAAAAAATCAAACTAAATAAAATGTATAGCGGAAACTCCCTTATTCACCATATGGAATAAACTCTGAAAAAATAAACCATTTCATATCACCGATAGCCAATATGGGATATATATATATATATATATAAACATATATTATTAAGAAAGATAGTGCAAGACAATGAGGCAAAAGGAAATGAATTATCTGATATACAGTCTTAAACATAAGAGAGACATCAGAAATAAGCCCAATGGTAAGAGATTATTGCATTCCTCCACACAGATGTAAAAATGTGGTTAACACATGAGCAACTCTTATCTTGAACAAGGGGGCTTACTACGATATCAACATTATACAAAAAACATGGCTTTGAATTAGAACTAGAATGAAGTCTTGGTAGCAACAGCAGCAGAAGACCGAACATGCGCCACCTCAGTACACAGAGTAATAGCTAGGACAGGTTTTGCCCAACATCTTGGTATAGCAATGACCAAGGTACTTTGTTGGGATGTTCAACAGTCAGGCCCAAGGTGGACGATGGTTCCCAAGTTCTCCGACAACCTTTTTCTCAAAGCTACTTTGTTATATCATGTTATATATTGAACTCTAGTCTTCACATGGTATGCCTTTCTCATATATGCAACAATTTGGTATAAATGTATGCCTCTTATGATGAATAAAGAACCATAGATCTACTGAAGACATTTAGCAACAAAAGAAATGCCATAAACCATGCTCAATGTAACATGAGGCCTTTAACCAAATAATGCAAAATATCAATTTCCACAAAAACTTCTTTTGTTGGTTTCCCTAGGATCTCCTTGGTCTTGTTCATAGGTGAAAGGTTATAACTTATAACTATAGGAACAGTTTGCCAATAGATAATTTATATCTAAGTCAATTTTCAATGTATAGTATGACTGTATGAGCATTGAAAAGTCTGAATAAATATATTAATTGCCTCCGAAAAAAGTTTGTCCGAAAACCATGACTTCCATTAAAGCAAATTTAGTACTGATTTCATCAGCACAAAAAAAAAAAACATGAATTATATTATAAAATCAGATCCTTCTATTCTTTTTTTCTTTAATTTTGATAGCTAACCAGATCCTGCTTATAACTGCTTAAACAAAATTTATGATAGTTCCCAATAGACCTAGGTCCCTAACTCCAAGCAGTTAGTTCACTGGTTCATTTAAATTATTGTGCTAGAAAACCTTCCAGATGTAACCTTACCAGGATATGTACAATATTAGCTACACAATTGTAGCCTTATCTGGAAAGGGGGTCCAAGGCATGACAGCAATTACGATTAGAAGCAAAATTCACCCAATTTCCTGCAATGGAAATGTCAAGTCAAGCCTTCAGCTATCCTGTTTCCATGACACCACAATGAAAACAACATCTGAAAGCTTAAAGGTATGTATTGTTATACATTCCAGCTCTGACAGTGTAGAGATTTGCTCCAACAAAATCCGAAAGTGACAAAAACAGGCTTTTGTTCTATCTTATACAAGTTATATTAGACTAAAGCCATGAGAGTACTCAGTTAAGCTTAAAAGTTAACCTACACAACTGGCATGCAGACAAATCAAAATGGATCCAACACCAAGTAAAGTTTTAAACAATCAAGAGTAGGTATCAATGAACTTATTCCCTGCGATTTCTGTTGGCATCTCCAAAGAGGTGCTATCCACAGCATAAGATAAAATCATTGAACTTAAGCCATCCAAGACACATTGAACTTAAGCCATGCAAGACTAGCTAGTAGTTATTACATGAACATATTGCCCTTCAAAATATAATACTCAAACATGTATAGAAACCGTATTCCTTGAGTCTAACCTAAACAATCAATTGCAAACTTAAAATGACAAAAAGAATATCATGATAGGCACAAATACAAACACAATTAAATGCAGATGACTGTTGTGCTTGATAGCACATTTGCTCAAAACACAATAAAAATTACCAAAATGGAAAAATAAACATGAATTGATTGCACCATAAGCTATATGATTGTGGGTTCAACAGCCCAGCTTTCATTATTGCAACACTCTGATTGTGGTTCATGTTACCACTAAAAGGATACAAATTAATTAAAAATGTAATAAGTGTTCTCATTTTTTTATTGCCAAAGAACTACAAGAATCTGATGCAAACATTCAATATGTAGACTTTGGATGTTAGATAAGCCAAAAAGAAAAAGAAAAAAATTGGATGTCAGATCCCAAATGAGTATTCAGGAATTTTAGCAATTTAAAATGTCCAAAAAAAATGGATGGTCACCCAATAAGCATAATTCTATTTCAAGATTTGGTAATAAGCTGTTAGATTGGTAACATTAATATGATAACATGGTCACCCAATAAGCATAATTCTATTTCAAGGATGAAAACCATAATTACCTCCAGCCCATCTTCATCATCAAGGGAAGAGTCATCAGAGACATCACTGGCTTCTTCATGTTTCCTTTTGCCAGGCAATTCATCCAATAGTTCTGTTTATCAATACAAAAATCAGCAACGAACTGCTCCAACAATATCGAACAAAACCTGAAAGCGTTTGGGCTGCATTTGGTTATCACCATTTTAGAATCCAAGAAAAACTTATTCCCATCTACATAATTCTACTTCATGGATAATCAATAAAGTTTCAAGTTCATGATGCCAAACTCTCAAAAGGCATAGAGATAAACATAGGGTTAAAGTACATATAAGAATCTACAGGCAGATGAGTAAATGTTGAGAAGGGATCATACCCCTCTAAAACATTGAGAACATTTACCTCTGTTCCCTTTCACAGCCCTTGGGTTTTTCTTCTCCTTTGCAGTCCCAAAAAACATCAAAAGCATAAGTCCTTCATAGTAGCTGAAACCTGAAGTAATAATTGAAAACAAATTTCTATCATATGTGATTGATCAAACAGTGGGCCCAATTTCAATTAGATTAAGACGTGGCCAGAGCCATGTAAAAAAGGCATTAAATTCTGGTTGGTAGATTTTCAATAAGTAGGCATCATTGAAGAGCATGGTGAACTTCTTTATGAACCCGATCATCAAGATAAATAAAAATTATGAGGGAGATTCTCAACTGCTCAAGCTATCATCATTCATGCCAAAATGAGTAAAACAATATATAATTAGGATTTTGCGTTCGGAAATGAGACATTCCCAAATAAGGTCTTTCTTTTATATATATATATATATATATCCTCAAAGCAGAGTTATTAAAATCTGTTACGCTCGAAATAAATACTTATAGGGTTAATCATAGGCCAAGTATAAACTCTGATGATTACATTAGACTTTTGGCTTGATAAAACCATTAGGCCAAGTATAAACTTTGATGACTGCATTAGACTTTTGGCTTGATAAAACCATTAAACTCCTAACTAAACTCTCAACAAAATCATGTGAATATGTGTTGCCTTGGTTAATCCTATAGAATTAGAAAGCTATTCACAGAGAGAGACATGATTGAGAAGGCCTTATCAGACAATTATTCAGTCTTATGGACTCTTTAACTGTTCATTTTATATAATATATAACATTCTCTGAGATGATCAATCCTCAAAATCCTCTTGTATTACACAGACATAACAAGCATTTTGAACTCAAAAATATGTCTTGTTTTATAAGTTTGTCGGCAGCTTCCTATTCCAGCTTAGCATGTAGCTATTGTCCATTTCTTTACATAGAATTTAACATTTTCACATCCCATGATTTTGTTTTATTTGGAGTGGTGGGAATGTTTGTTTCAAAAAAGTCCCAAGCATTCCTTCTCTAACAAGTAGTGGTAAGGAGTGGGCCATGTGATGAGTAGTTCAGGTACCCAAATTTGATTTCAGTATCCAACTACAACTATTCTTCATTTGGGGTGTATACTATATGAGTAACTAAATTCTCTAAAATCCTACTCTTTTAAATCCACACAACTATTGATGAGATTCCATGTACAACAGGATAGTAATGGAAGACAGTCAGAACAAACTATTAATGCTATTTCCTCCAACCTTTCGTCTGGTAAGTCTTTTTACAGGTGATGAAACTAAAATATATTCTTCGCCAAATGCATTAGTGTTGCAACTATGACTAACCCCCTCACTCTATGCATTGGCAAATAGGCCTGGGCTTGAGCTTAGTATAACCAAAAATTTGAATAGGCCTGGCTTGACCAGTTCAAAATCCAAGCTTGAAGAAGCTCATGCCCGGCCCCTTGACAGTCCTAGAAGCAAAGTTTAGCACCCCAAAGAGTGAAAGGTTTCCACCTGCTAGTAGTAGTGTCCTAGAAGACAAGATCTCTATGGTAGATAATCTCAGGAAAAATTACACTACAAGAAAATACATTTTTAGCGGCGAACTTATAGCGGCGGCCAATAAAATTAGTCGCTATAAGATACTTATAGCGGCGGCCAATCTGACACATCGCTGTAACACAATTTTTAAGCTACTTTTACCGGCGGCCTTCGCGTCTTCCGTCGCTAAAAACATTGATCTAACGGAGCCAATAATTCGCGGCAAATTTTTTTGTTTTTACCGACAGTCAAGTGTTGGATGTCGCTACAAATTATTTTTAGCGGCGGCCATAAGTGGTACCCGACAGTAAAAAGTGTAACCCATCTAATTTATCCCTCTCTCTCTCTCGCTCATCTCTCCCTCACGGTATCTCCCTATAACTGGAACCCTCTCTCGCTCATCTCTCCCCACTGGAACCCTCTCTCGCTCATCTCTCCCCTGCGCACCTCTCTCTCAACGTCTCTCCCCTGCGCATGCACCCCTCCATCTCTCTCACTCTCTCACTCTGTCACCGGTTGAGATCGCCGATGCATCCCATCTTTCTGGCCATCCATCCCCACTGACCATCATCCCAACCCATCATCATCATCGTCCAGACCATCCCTGCCCGGCGAAATCAGAACTCACGCCATTTTCCTCTTCTCACAGCCCTATTCTAGCCCATCCGCCACCCCTGTAATCATCTGGAACCCACCCCCCATCGCCGTAACCAACACTCCATCTGTAAGTCTCTCACTTGCTCCCCTGCAACTCTTCTTCTCTCACCGTCTCTCTCATTTTCTCGCTCATCTCTCCCCTGGCAAGCCATCCCCATCTCTTGTCTCTCCCCTGCGCACGCCCATCTCTCCCCTGCAACCCTTCATCTCTCCCGCGACCTCCACCAACCCCTCTCAGCATACCCACCTCTTCTCTCACCATCACTCCCACTCTCTCAATCTCATCCCTCTCTCACGCCGTCCTTTACAGCCGATCCGACTGAAATTCCTATCCATTCGCCGGAGAAGGAGGGTCGCCGCCGCTGCCGTCGTGCCTTGACTGGAGAGGAAGGGAACAAGTAAGAGGAGAAAACTCAGGTATTTCCCCCTTTTTTATGCACGGTTTTGTCGTGGTTTCATTGTTGTATGCTTCTTCATTGGGGGTTTTCATAGAATTTTTGATTAGGAAATGGGTTGTGTTGGGCCGGATTGAAGCTGCCATGGGTGCTGAGTGTGGTAGGGATGATGAAGGGTATGTGAGTGCGTTGCACTAACTGCAGGGGATGGTGAGATGGGTGGTAGAGATGGGAGATGGTCTGGGATTTAATAGAAATAGGGGGAGGTTCTGATTCAATTGTGCTGCTGATTTTCTTTGAGAGCGTGCGGCTATCGGATGTGGCTGCATCATTATAATGTGTCTTTTTATTTTGTTATGATGGTTATTTCCTCTTTCCTTTCTTTTTACCTCTCTATAGCCCACATGAAGATGGAAATGAAAGAAGATTTTGATATACCAAAATTCGAGCGAGCACCAGTCATATTCAATGGTTGGGGTGTATTTTATCATATATTTTGATTTGAATGGTAGGGTTGTGTTCTTCTCCCGGTTTTTCATATTCAATGATTGCGCTATGCGATTCTGTGTGCGCCATTTTGGGTCTGAGTTAGGCACGAGGGTAGGCAATGGGCACAAGCTTTTCATCATCAAGGTTGAAGAAACCTTTCCCCATCTATACCTTGGGCCTGTAGAGAAATCTTTTCCACTCAAACCTTAATTTTCACTCCAACAACATTGAATGCATGAAATCAATACCTCTGCTGGTGGAGGAGAGAAGATAGAGACAAGATAGAGATGAAGGTGAAGTGACTGGCCGAGAGCCTGCGTTCTATGGGTTGTGTGTGGGCTTGGATTATGGATGGTTTGCAAGTGGGAGAGATGGCTGCAACAATATATTACATGCATGTATGGCATAGATCCCATAAATGCTTTGTTTGATCTTTGTTTTTTTTTTCTAAATCGTGGCTTGGTGTTACATGGTTCTATACAATGTTGTCAACTTGATTTGTGTTTTGCACGCCATCTTTAATGGTTAATGTCTAAGGCATCCATAAATTCCAAATCAATCTATTTCAAATCAACCTATTTAAAACTTGATCAAAATTAGATGGTTAATGTCTATTTCACAAAAAAAAAAAAAATTAGATGGAATTTATGGATGCCTATTTCGATCAAATCAACCTATTTGTTGAAGGATTCAGTAATTAGATGGTCATCTATTTCTCAAATCAACCTATTTAAAACTTGATCCATTTGAAACAAGGCCTAAGGCATGACTTTGTATTTAAGAGCGACATTGAGGGCTCATTACTTGAGCATCTATAAATTTCACAAAAAAAGAAAAGGGTACGGAATTCATGAAATTCCAAAAAGTCATTTGAGATGTTTTAGGTGAAAAAACAAACAGTAAATATAATCTTTCATCAGTTAGAAGTAAAGGTTCAGAGTACTCAAAGAGCTCTTATTGAAAACAATCCCCTTCAGTTCAGAATTAACCCCTTCTCTTTTATCTAGCCATGAAAGTTTTCAATTATTAACCAGTGAAAGTTTTCAGGTTAAAAAACTAGAGGCAAAAGAACAACAGGCAATAGCAAAGGCTCCACTAGTCAAAACTGTATCTTGTAATGGTAAGCTAAATGGATATATGCTTTAGACCTTTTCTTTTAAATGCTGGACTTGGAGTGGACCATTTCCTGTACAGCAACTCCCACCCTCATGAACTAAAACCAAGATTATTTTTCAATAGGGTCTACTTATGCCACCCCTATGAACTCAAACAAAGATTATTTTTCAATAGGGTCTAGTTATTTCATCAAAAAAGGAAGAAGAAGAAGGTCTAGTTATTTTTGGGTGGGTATGAGTTTTACCATGACGTTTGTAAAACCTGACATGCTGCCACCCTAATGTGCAGGAAATAAAATTTGAGTGAAACCAAATAAACACAATAAGGTTTTGGGTCCTTGAGTATGAAATATTCATGGACCAGCTGGACCTGGACCTAGGCCTAAATTAAAAATAGTTTTAAATACTGGACCCATACTAAGTATTCTCAATTTGGGGTTTTGTGCTTTTGGACCTATTTTCATCCTCCAAATACAAATAGTGTTTGATTGATAGATGAATCAGGTATGGTGGTGCCTTTTTTATTTAAACTTTGAAATCGGATCCAGATCTGGTATAGGCCTTGTGTGTCCAGTTTGAGGATTTTGGCTCAAAACTTATTCAAGCTCTGTATGTTTTAAAAGTTTACTCTGGTGTTTGGTTGGTATCACATCACAACCCCCACTTGGGCATTAGTCATGAAAAAATTCCAAGACACTCATTTGGGCCTAGTTATGTTTAGGATGTGGGGTTGTGTGTGTGGTAAAGTAAAAGAAGAGTAGTAGTTGAAGTGGCTGCAAAAGTAAGGAACATGTAGCCTGCAGCTGTTGCCTGTTATATGATTTGTCTTTTTATAGTGGACTTGGGTACTATTTTATGAATGAATTAATATATGTGATACTTAAGAATGTGGCTTTTTTTTTTCAAAATATAAATATCTGGAATGTGTTATGTGGACATGCCTGACTTGTTTTTACTTGAATGAATGAATGGGTGCTGATATTTATTTGAAGGAGCAGTTTGGAACTAATGGTGGAGATAGATGGGGTGTGGTGCATGTGTGATCTAATGGGCTGGGAATGGTATTGAATTTTAGACATATTGATGGCACAAGTTGTGTGATTCATCATCTGTATCCATCTTTTTATTTTTAATCTGATCTTATCTCCTCTTGATCTTTTCATATTTGTTTATTTCTGTCATGTTTTCTACGAATTCCTTCTGATTTCTTTCTATCATTGTTGTTTATTCTTTGGGTATGATGTCTGTTTTGGTCGATTCAATCCATGTTGTTTTCTTTTTCTGCAATTGCTTCTTTGGGTTTTGTTTTAATCAGTCGATGGTGATGATCCTCTTCATATGATGCAATAAATATGTTTGATCATTTTGTCATTTCTTGAATGACCTAGCCAAACCAAACCAAACCAAACCAAACCAAACCAAGCCTTTTCCCACTAGGTGGGGTCGGCTATATGGATTTGACGACGCCAATCAAATCTGTTTAGGGCCATGTCCTCCGTTAGATCCATGTAGGCAAGATCATGTTTAATAGTTTCTTTCCAACTTCTCTTGGGTCTCCCTCTCCCTCTCCTACTCTTGGCAAACTCCATGCTTTCACACCTTTTAACAGGTGCCTCTGTTGGACGCCTTCTAACATGGCCGAACCATCTCAGTCGATTTTCTCTCATTTTATCTCCAATCGGTGCTATTCCTACTATGCCCCTAATTTCCTCATTCCTAATCCTATCTCTCCTTGTGATCCCGCACATCCATCTTAGCATTCTCATCTCCGCAACTTCCATCTTCTTGACATGATTATGCTTTACTGCCCAACACTCTGATCCATATAACAACGCTGGCCGTACCGCCACCTTATAATACTTTCCTTTAACCTTGAGGGGGACTTTCCGATCACACAAGACCCCCGAAGCACTCCTCCATTTGGTCCACCCGGCTTGAATCCTGTGACTTACATCAGTATCAATCCCTCCATCCTGTTGCACCATAGATCCAAGGTACCTAAAGTTTTCTTTTTCTACTATCTTTTGTGTGCCCAAACTTACTTCTATGTTACCAGGTGTCCTACTTTGACTAAACTTGCATTCCATATATTCCGTTTTGCATCGACTTAGCCTAAACCCTTTTGTCTCTAATGTTTTCCGCCACAATTCAAGTTTAGCATTCACTCCTTCTCTCGTCTCATCCACTAAAACAATGTCATCTGCAAATAACATACACCACGGCACCTCATCCTGGATATGTCTTGTAATCTCATCCATAACTAGGGCAAACAAGTACGGGCTTAACGCTGAGCCTTGGTGTAGACCAATCGTGATAGGAAACTCCTTAGTTTCGCCGCCAGTCGTCCTTATAGATGTCACGACTCTATCATACATATCCTTTATCGCCTCAATATAAGCGACACAAACTCTTTTCTTTTCCAAAACTTTCCAAAGAATCTCCCTAGGAACCCGGTCATAAGCCTTCTCCAAGTCAATGAACACCATATGTAAATCTCTCTTACCTTCTCTATACTGTTCCATTAACCTCCTCAGGAGAAAGATAGCCTCCATGGTTGATCTCCCAGGCATGAAACCAAATTGATTCTCTGAAATATTTGTTGTTCTTCTTAGTCTTCTCTCAATAACTCTCTCCCATAATTTCATCGTATGGCTCATCAATTTAATCCCGCGGTAGTTCGCACAGTTCTGAATATCTCCTTTGTTCTTGTATATGGGTATAAGAATACTTTTCCTCCATGCATTAGGCATCTTCTTGCTCTTTAGCACTACATTAAAAAGCTTTGTCAACCAACTAATACCATCCTCCCCCAAGCACCTCCATACCTCAATAGGGATACCATCTGGCCCAACCGCTTTCCCATTCTTCATTCTTTTCAATACTTCTTTAACTTCTTCCCTACTGATTCTCCTATAGAACATATGATTCGCTTCTTCTCTAGAAATGGTAAGCTGCCCCAATTGTATGTCACTACTACTGCTTTCGTTAAATAACTTGTAGAAGTAGCTCTTCCAACGCTCCTTTATCTCCTCCTCCTTTACTAATACCTTTTCATCCTCATCCTTAATGCATTTAACTTGGTTTAAGTCCTTGGTCCGCCGATCTCTAGTTTTAGCAAGCTTGAATATCTCTCTTTCGCCTTCCTTAGTGTCAAGTCGCCTATATAGCTCCTCAAATGCCTTTGCCTTGGCCTCACTAACTGCCTTTTTGGTTTCTCTTTTTGCTTCTTTATACCTCTCCAAGTTCGCTTCAATTCGATCCTTTTGCCACGTTTTAAAGCACTCTCTTTTAACTCTTATCTTGTCTTGGACGGCTTCGCTCCACCACCATGCCTCTTTCTGTACCGGAGCACCCCCTTTAGATTCTCCTAAGACTTCTTTCCCTACCCTCCGAATACACTCTGCTACCTTATCCCACATATTATTTGCACTCTCATCTGTCGCCCAAACGTCTTCCTCTAGTACTCTTTCCCTTAAAGCTAGTTGCTTATCACCTTTCAGGTTCCACCATTTAGTCCTTGAGCATCTATACAACTTCTTTTTTCTAGTCCACCTTTGTAACTGCACATCTATGATCAACAACCTATGTTGGGAAGTCAAGCTCTCCCCCGGTATAACCTTACAATCTTTACAAGCTAAACGGTCTCTTTTCCTAGTTAAGAAGAAGTCAATTTGTGTCCTCGATGAGCCACTCTTATAAGTCACCAAATGCTCCTCTCTCTTTCTAAAAAATGTGTTAGTTACCATGAGATCATAAGCCACTGAAAACTCCAAGATATCCTTCCCTTCTTCATTTCTATTATCGTACCCATGTCCCCCGTGTACTCCTATGTATCCATCTACGTCACGTCCTACATGACCATTCAAATCACCTCCTATGAAGACCATCTCTCCTTGGGGTATCTCTAGTAGCACTCCTTCCAAGTCTTCCCAAAACTTCTCCTTATGTCCATCTCCTAAGCCCACCTGGGGGGCATAAGCACTAATTACGTTCACTATCTCTTCTCCTAATACTAACTTAATTGCAATAATCCTATCTCCATAGCGCTTTACATTCACTACATCTTCCTTTAAGTCCTTATTTACCACTATGCCGACCCCATTCCTCGATCTATTAAGTCCCGTATACCATAACTTATACCCGGTCCTCTCAATCTCTTTTGCTTTGCGTCCCACCCATCTTGTCTCTTGCAAGCAAGCAATTGCGATTCGTCTCCTTTCCATTGTATCCACCACTTCCATAAGTTTCCCAGTTAGGCTCCCAATGTTCCAAGTGCCCAATCTCAGCCTTCTATTTTGGACTAGCTTCCTTACCCCCCACACTCGTCCAATAAAGTGTGAGGACCCTTGCCTATTTAGCACTGCACCCGGGCGCCAGCGGTCCTTGCTCATTTATCACTGTACCCGGACCATACAGCGCGTCGCTAAGTAGGGGACGCCCCAACGAAATTTCATTAGGTATCAAATCCATAAAAAATCCGACTGAGTATTGTGCTGGCTGTCGGCTACCTAACGCACAACCCTCCTCCTTTGTCCGGGCTTGGGACCGGCTATGTCAAGGATACCCCAACATAGGCGGAGTTTTGAATGACCTAGCCAGAGGGTGCAAAATGTTTTACAAATCAATAAGTAAAAACTCATTTGTTGAAATTTTTTTCTATCATATATGAATGAGGCTGGTTTCATGGTGGCCTTTTAACACTGTATTGTTCCTGTTGTTACAGCTGAACATTAGAATAAGAATTGGAAAATGTAAGGACAGATATAAAATGCACAGCTATACTTTCTATTATTTGTTATTTGAATTAAGGTATAGTGATCAGATTTTTAGCGGATTTTATTTAAGAAAAATTGTTGAGTGTTATTGTAGGCGATCAAATTTTGTTAAAATATTCTCTTGTAGTGTGAATGTAAAATCCTACTCTAAACTCACATCACATGCCTTTTGTGATAATCTGTTTTTGGTCCGTAGGTGACGGCTTGAACCGGATATTAAGATGGATAAAAGTTGGATGCATAAGTCAAGATCGAGCCCTGAGTATCTAAATGGTGTTATAGAATTCCTAAATTTTGCGTTTGACCATGCAACGGATGATGACAAGATCCCGTGTCCATGCATTAAATGTTGTAACAAGTACTATAAGAATAGAGAAGATGTGCATGGTGACTTATTATGGAATGGGATAATGCAGAGATACATCAATTGGACGAGCCATGGGGAGGATATGTATGGAGGTGAATATATTAGTGATGAGTCTGAGGAGGGCGATGAAATGCATGAAATGTTACAGGATGCATTCGGAATGCCAAACTTAGATGGTGAGGAAGATAATGAATCACCAGAAGAAAGCATTCCGGATGTGCCCAACTTGGAAGCACATAAATTTTACAAACTTTTGAAGGATGCCGAGAATGAACTATACCCGGGTTGCACTAAATTCTCAAAGCTTTCTTTCATTGTACGGTTATTTCACTTGAAGTGTCTTGATGGATGGAGTAACAAATCATTCAACATGTTACTTGAGTTATTAAAAAAGGCACTTCTTGTTGGTGAAATGTTGCCCAAGAACCACTATGAATAAAAAAAGATACTTCGGGATCTTGGCCTCCACTACATAAAAATAGATGCTTGCCCAAATGACTGTATGCTATATTGGAAGGAATATGAGAATACGAATGAATGTACCATATGTGGTGAGTCTAGGTGGAAATTGTCTGCTACTAAACAGGCTGTAACTTCGTCTACAAAAGATAAGAAGATCGCTGCAAAGATTTTGCATTATTTTCCATTGAAACCGAGGCTTCAGAGGTTATTTATGTCTTCAAAAACAGCTGAGTACATGAGATGGCATGATCAGGGACGCATAAAGGACGAGGTGTTGAGGCATCCTGCAGACTCTGAGGCATGGTCAACTTTAGACGATGAATTCCCAATGTTCGGTTCGGAGCCTCGTAATGTTAGACTTGGTTTAGCGAGCGATGGTTTCAATCCTTTTAATACCATGAGTATTGCTCACAGCACATGGCCAGTCATTGTCATTCCATACAACTTGCCGCCATGGATGTGTATGAAGCAATCATTTTTTCATGATGTCATTGCTTAATCTTGGCCCTAAGTCTCCTGGGAACGACATCGATGTTTACATGCAACCATTGATAGAGGAGTTGAAGGAATTATGGACAGATGGAGTTGAGACATACGATGCCTCTTCAAAACAGAATTTTCTGATGCATGCAGCAGTCTTATGGACTATTAGTGATTTTCCCGCATATGCTAACTTATCAAGATGGAGCACTAAAGGGGAAAAAGCATGTCCCTCTTGCAACAAGTACACTTGTTCGGTCAGATTGAAGAATGGACGTAAATGGCGTTACTTGGGACATCGTCGATTTCTACCACATGATCATAAGCTCCGACACAATAAGAGATCTTTTAATGGATTTAAGGAATTGAGAAGTGTGCCAAATGCATTATCTGGTGATGATGTACTTGATCAATTGTGTGACTATGAGCAAATCACATTCGGTAAGGCAGATAAGGATAATATGGGGAGGAAGAGAAAAAGGGATGAGTGCAAATTGCCAAAGAATTGGAAGAAGAAGAGTATTTTCTTCCAATTGCCTTATTAGAAAGATCTTATATTGCGGCACAATCTGGATGTTATGCACATCGAAAAAAATGTGTGTGACAGTGTGATAGGGACACTGTTGAACATGGAAGAGAAAACAAAAGACACTTTAAAAGCTCGTCTTGACCTAAAATTAATGGGCATAAGGGAACATCTCCACCCAAAACAGGAAGGAAATAGGTTGGCATTACCCTCTGCATGCTACTCAATGTCTTTAACTGAGAAAAGAAAGTTGTGTCAATGCTTGAAGGAGGTGAAGGTTCCGGATAATTATTCGTCGAACATTGCACGATGTGTCCAAGTCAAACAATGCAAGATCTCGGGGCTGAAGAGTCACGATTGTCATGTTCTTATGCAACAACTACTTCCGCTTGCAATACGTGGACTCTTACCCAAGGATGTGTGTTCAGTTCTGATTCAATTTTCTGCTTTCTTTAGGCAGTTGTGTTCGAAAGTTTTGAAGGTCTCAGAGCTGAAGCAACTTCAATCCCAGATTTCTCTAACACTGTGTAAATTGGAAATGATCTTTCCATCGGCATTTTTTGATATTATGGCCCATTTGCCTATTCATCTCGCCGATGAGGCCAAGTTTGCCGGACGAGTGCAATACCGGTGGATGTATCCAATCGAGAGGTATGTATATATTATGTATATATATAATATCAACTTGTCATTTCAATAATGTTTTGGCAATAACATCAACAATTATATCCCCATAGGTACTTGCACACGCTGAAATCATATGTACGTAATAGAAGTCGCCCGGAGGGTTCAATAGCAGAAGGGTACCTTTCAGAAGAATGTTCGACATTTGCTCCAGATACTTGCATGAGGTTGAGACAAGGTTCAATCGACCGGTTCGGAATTACGATGGTGGTGATGCTGAATCACATGAAAAGTTTTCCATTTTCGCAGTGACCGGTCGTGCCTTAGGGAAGGCAACCTTGTGCACACTAAGTACGGATGAGTGGGAGCAGGCTCATCTATATGTGTTGAACAACTGTGATGAAGTCACCCCATTTGTTCAGTAAGATTGCTAGTTGCCAATCTAGTGATACGATATATATAGTAAACTTAACATTTTCCTCCCATTTGGATTATGATAAAAATGAGTTATTGTGTAGGACACATAAGCAGATGATTAAGGATGCTCATGGCGGTCGTATAAGTGTTAGGGATGTGGACCGCATTCATATTAAGGAATTTGGTAAATGGTTCGAACGCCATGTAAGTGTTGTATATAATATGCATTTTTCCTATTAAGTGTAGTCATAGTTGTGAATAATGTGATGGGGATGTATTAATTTCCTTGTCCAATCCAAATAGGTTTCACAGATGCAACTAGATTGTGAGCATGTAGATGAACAACTACAATTATTAGCTATGCCTCCACTTCGAGCAATGAGGTGCTTCAAGGGATACATCGTAAATGGCTTTAGATTTCACACAAAAGATCGCGAGAGACAAAGGAAAACTCAAAATAGTGGAGTTTTCTTAACTGCTGAGACATCGAGCTTTGCAAGCGCAAGAGACTCGAACCCGATGACCGGCAATGTTGGCTATTATGGCGTCTTAAACGATGTTATGGAGTAACAGTATGTCGGTGGGAATCGGATTGTGTTATTCAAATGTGATTGGTGGGATGTAATGAACCGTGGTGGTAGGGGAATCAAGCAAGATGAGTATGGATTCACCTGTGTGAACTTCTCACGGACCTTAAATACCAATGAACCATTTATTCTTGCAAATCAGGCACAACAAGTTTTTTACATCCAAGACACAATTGATTCCAATTGGCATGTTGCGATAAAGATACAACCCCGAGACTTATACAATATGGAGTCGGAAGTGGATCCTTGCCAACAAATTGAGCTCGATTTGCACATTGAATCAACAGATATGGCAGACACCAATGATGGTGTTATCACTTGGAATAGACCTGAGATCGAAGGAGTGGTTCTTGATGCAAATATTGTTCTTCCTCATCAAACCCAAGAACATGAAGTAGATGATACCTTTATTGATGATGGTGAAGGAGATGATACCTCTACTGACGATGAGGATGGAGATGATATCTCTATTGCCGTTAGTGATGATTAAGATTGCTAGCAGGTATTGCAGTTGAGTTTAGATTCTCAAAATCCTCCTAATTTTATATTAAAAATATGATGCTTTCACTCTTATTTTGTCCTTTTTAATTTTTTTATTTGCTATCACATTCTAATGGAATTTAGAATCTTTTGTTATTACCTCTATTGAGCATGTATAATATACATGCAATTCTTTTAAGATGTCAATGCTTTTAAGATGTAAGAGTATAAAAATATGTTTTTTGTCACATTATTACCCATTTATTGTCTACTTATTTAATTCAAATCCATATTCTGAATTGATGGATTAAATTTGCTTATGTGATTTAGGTACTTAAATAGATAGCCATGATTCGTCGAAGCAGAAGCAGATCTAGTCAGAGCTCCTCCGTACATCCCCCTCCACAGTCTCAAGAACAGAGATATATGAGTAATTGAATAGTGAATTCGTTCTCCTCCTTTGAGGGTCTTGACACTTTAAATAGATTATACATTACCCATTAGGGCTACAATTTCTCTCAATTACAATAATTATATTTATTGCTTTCCTAAGATAATCTCCTAATGTAGTAAGATAATATTCTACATAGCTGTACACGGTTGGAAGATTTTGACCAAGATAATGGACCTAATTACAAGTGGGTTGTGACCCAATTTGTGACCCACTTAACATCCCCCCTCAAATTGATGCTGTAGAGTCCACAAGCATCAATTTGCCAACTAAGAATTGATGTCGCGGTCGTGGAAGCCCTTTGGTGAATATATCAGCAACTTGAAGTCCGGTAGAAATATGAGGGAGACTAATAGTGTTACGCACATATTCATCTCGAATATAATGACAAGCAACTTCAATATGCTTGGTGCGCTCATGAAAGACAGGATTAGCGGTAATACGGATTGCACTAGTATTGTCAGCATATAGAGGTGTCGGGTCGGATTGTGGAAAACCAAGCTCAGAAAGGAGACAACGAAGCCAGACAATTTCAGATGATGCTGCAGACATAGCGCGATATTCAGCCTCCGTGGATGATTTAGAAACTTTGTCCTGTTTTTTACACTTCCATGAAATCAAGGAGTCTCCTAAAAACATGCACCAGCCAGTTGTGGATCGACGGATATCAGGACAGCCAGCCCAATCAGCATCTGAGTATGCCGTTAGAGAAGTAGAGTTGCCCACTGGAAAGAACAATCCACGAGATGATGTGCCAAGAATATATCGAATAATGCGCCGGACAGCAACAAGATGAAGATGACGAGGTTGAGTCATGAACTGGCTAACTAGGTTAACTGCATACGAGAGATCAGGCCTAGTGATGGTGAGATAGATTAAGCTTCCGACTAAACGTCGATATAACGTGGCATCAGGAAGGAGATCCCCGGTATCTTGATCGAGTTTGATATTCGCCTCAAGCGGTGTATCAACAGGAGTAGAGTGCTGAAGTCCTGCCATCTCAACAAGATCCATAGCATATTTGTGCTGATCGAGAACTAAACCTTTCTTGGACTGATGTACCTCAAGACCCAGAAAATATGTGAGAGGCCCTAAATCCTTCATATGAAAAGACTCATGAAGAGAAGTTTGAAGACGTGTTATCATATCAGAGTCTGTACCCGAGATGATGATGTCATCAACATAAACTAGAAGAACTGTAATCCCATGCGAGGAATGATGTAAAAACATGGAAGGATCTGAGGCACTTTGATGGAATTGCATTTGAAGTAGGGCTTCCCGGAATTTTTCAAACCAAGCACGTGGAGCCTGCTTCAGACCATATAGAGATCGTCGTAAGTGAGCAACATCACCTGCAGACGCTCCGGTGAGTCCTTGTGGAAGACGCATATAGACCTCTTCTTTGAGATCGCCATGAAGAAAAGCATTCTTGACATCAAACTGGTAAAGAGGCCAGGAGTAACAAGCAGCAATAGCAATAACAGTACGAACTGTCGTCATTTTTGCAACCGGGGCAAAAGTCTCGTCATAGTCGATGCCATATTCTTGACGGTTGCCAAGTGCAACTAGTCGAGCCTTGTAGCGATCCAATGAACCGTCTGCTTTGAGTTTAACAGAGTAGACCCATTTGCATCCGATGGGTTTTGCAGACAAGGGACAAGGAACTATATCCCATGTATGATTTGCCTGAAGAGCGTCTAATTCATCTTGCATAGCCTTCTGCCAACAGTCAGACTTCACGGCCTGTGAATAAGAGTTAGGGATGGAAACAGAGGATAAAGTGGCAAGCAATGAAGTGTGAGTGAAACCATATCTGTCGGGAGGCTGAGTGAGACGGTTGGACCGCCGAAGTGGAACATGAGAAGAACTAGTAACAAGATTGGGGTCAGGAGCAGGACCATGAGCAGGACCAGGTGCCGGTGATGGATCTGAAGGGGGAGTAAGCATGGGAACATCTTTTGGACGACGCCTTTCATAAACAATAAGTGGTGTGGAAGAAGTTTCATCAGTGAAACCGGGCAAGTGAGTAAATGAAGGTAATGAGGCATTATGATGAGAAAAAAAACTTTGATTTTCGAAAAAAATGACATTTCTAGAAACACGAATGCGATGACATGCGGGATCATAACAAAGAAACCCTTTTTGTTGCGAAGCGTAGCCAAGGAAAGCACATTTGACAGATTGAGCAGTTAGTTTTGTACGCTCAGAGGAAGGGAGATGGACAAAACACACGCATCCAAAAGTACGCAAATGAGTGTAAGTAGGTTGTGTGTGGAAGAGCCGATAATATGGGGATTGATTGGAAAGGCGGGTGGATGGAATGCGGTTGATTAAGTGAACCGCAGTGGCTAAAGCTTCTGGCCAAAATCTAGCTGGAACAGAGGATGCTAAGAGAAGAGAGCGAACAATATCTAGAAGATGTCTGTTTTTCCGCTCTGCAACCATAGTTGTCAAATTCGTTTCGATTCGGACGAAATATCCGAATTCTTTCGTTTCGAAACCAATATCGAACCGAACATCTCGCCTTCTTATGTTCGGTTCATATTTCGTTAATATTCGACGAAATATAGTATTTCGTGGAGAAAACCATGAAATTCGGACGAACATTGATCGAATCAACAGATTCGGTCCGAATCTGGGAAGACCGTTACAGAAAAAAAATTAAAATCAATGTAGTTGAGCATTTGAGAGAATCTAAGCGAAATAAATTCGAAATACCTGTTACCGAGCAGAAAAGCTTTGTTTTCCTCTCGTTCGCTGGCATGCATGCTGCAAAATCCCCTTAGATCGAAAAACTGGGCTTAAATATGCATGTAAGGATCTATAAATTGGTATCAGCCACAAGATCCCTCGCTCAAATATTGGTTTCCAATCCCTCGCCGAGCTATCAATTGCATTTCTCCTCGCCAAGGCCATCGATTGGATTTTTTTTTCAAAGAGCTTTGCCTGATTTCTCCCTCCTTCCATTTCACCGTCACCATTTACAAGTATTCATCGATCGATCTCTCCCTCCCTCCTTCCATTTCAGCGTCACCAATTACAGTTTCCAGCGCCATCGATCGATCTCTCCCTCCCTCCTTCCATTTCAGCATCACCATTTACAGTTTCCAGTGCTAGGGTTCCATTTGGGGACGAGAAAGGTTCCAACTATTTATTATAGGGTCTTACGAAAAAGGCAGTGAGGCCTGATGAGTGAACAGTTGATCAAATTGACGGTCTTGATGAGTTACAGGAAGTGAGGCCCACCCCTTTTATTCATTGTAACTCATTTTATTTGACCACGGGAAGTGAGGCCTTTTATGGTGAACAGTTGAATCAAAATGATGGTCCTGATGAGTTATAGGAAGTGAGGGGTGTTCTAATTGATTAATGATATGGCTCAAATTACGTGATGGCCCACTTTTTTTGAAATTTCCATTTAATCAATAACGTGGTGCACCAATAACGCGATGGCCCACTTTTTTTTGCAATTTCCATTTAGTCAATAACGTGGTGCACCAAATAACGTGATGGCCCACTTTTTTTTGCAATTTCCATTTAATCAATAACGTGGTGCGTGGTGCACCAAATAACGTGATGGCCCACTTTTCTTTGCAATTTCCATTTAATCAATAACGTGGTGTACCAAATAATGTGATGGCCCACTTTTTTTGTAATTTCCATTTAATCAATGGTGCACCAAATAACGTGATAGCCCACTTTTTTTGCAATTTCCATTTAATTAATAACGTGGTTGATGCATCTCATCTCTCTGTGAATATTTTTTGCACTTTATTTGATGTTATTAAATATTTTATTAAACAATTTTTTTATGAGTTACAGAACGTGAGGCCCAATTGATTATTTATCTTTAACCTGATGATGTGGCCCAATTTATTGCAATAAATATTGAAATGTCTCTCAATTGACTATTACTATTGCACCTGAGGTCCACTTGTGATTCTCCATCCATGTATTGGCAAACATGGCTATCTGCTAAAATTTTGTAATTGCTTGATGACACCTATTAATAATTGAAATATTAAACTTACTATTTTTAATATATATATATAATTTTTTTGTATTTTTCGAAACAAATTTCCGCATTGGAAAGCGAAATGTCCGAATAACCCGAGATGTTTCATTTTGGAACCAAGCCGAAACGGCGTCCGAAACGAACTTGACAACTATGTCTGCAACTCCATTCTGTTGAGGAGTATACGGACAGGAACGTTGAGACAAAATCCCGTGTTTTTGCAAAAACTGTTGAAACTGATGTGACATATATTCCCCTCCTGAATCAGACCGTAGGATTTTTATGCGAGTTGAAAATTGATTTTCTACATAAGCCATAAATTTTTGAAAAACATCACATACTTCGGATTTAGAATGCAAAAAATATACCCATGTGAATCGACTATGGTCATCAATAAAGGTGACAAAATACTTATAGTGAGAATGAGAAAGTACAGGAGCAATTCCCCAGACATCACTATGAATAATGTCAAAGCAGTTTGACGCTATAGTAGATTGTAGAGGAAAAGGAAGAACCTTGCTCTTTCCAAGTTTGCATGCAGAACAATTATCAGAAATATTACGAAGGGAAATTTTATTTTCATTAATCATGCCATTGTTCAACATAAATGATAACATTTTGGAATGAGGATGGCCTAATCTATGGTGCCAGAGCCTCCAAACATCATTAGAAGAGAAGCAAGAAAAAGCAGATGCATGTTTATTCTGAGAAGGAGGCATAAGAAGAGGAAACAGACGACCACACTTAGGCCCCGTCGCGATCACTTTCCCCGACACTTGATCCTGCACAACACAACCAGAACGAGAAAAAGAGATATTACAATTATCATCAATCAATTGGCCAACAGATAGAAGATTTGTAGTCAAAGATGGAGATAAGAAAACATTTTTCAGAGGTAATGGATGAACAACATCACCCAGAGCTGTAATAGGAAGCTTTTGACCATCAGCAGTATGAACTCGTAAATTGCCATTATACGTTTGCAAGTTGGATAGATGAGCAGAGGAGGAAGTCATGTGATTTGAGGCTCCGGAATCAAGATACCAGACTGAGGATAAGGGTGGATGATTACCTGAAATGCCAAGTGCAGAGAAGGCATTTATGATCATTTGCTGAATTAGCTCAGGAGTGATAGAAGGAGTAGAGCTGGAGGCAGGCACTGGTGAAGGAATGACTGGGGCTGAAGTAGTATTGCAAGAAGAAGTATCAGCTGCAGTGTTGACATGATAGGCCCGAGGGTTGCGTTTTTGTGGCCTCTTTCTGCAATCGGCAATGACATGTCCATTTGCTTTGCAATAATTGCAAAATTTCTGCTTGCACTGTGAAGCATAATGCCCATAATTCTTGCAACCATAGCATTGGATTTGACTGAGGTCTCTGCCCTGAGGGTTCCCTTTTGCAACATAAATTGTTGGGTCCCTACTAGATCCCTGAGAGATAACAGACTGATGCTTTCCAGTTGCGAGATAGGCAACGTCAGTAGCATTTCCTGAAGACTGTTGTTTCAAAGCGTGTTGAGTTATCTGACTTTGTTCCTCACGCAAGAGTTCATTTAGACATTCATTTAAGGATGGAGATGGAACTCTGCTCATAAGATTGGAACGAACAGTCTCATACTCCGGTCTCAATTTCATGAGAAATTGGTCCCTATGACTGGTATCTTGTAATAGTTGTATTTCAGACAGAGCAGCTTCAGATACCTTCGCATATTTTATCTCATCATATTCAGCCCATAAGGTGAGAAATCCTAAGTAATAGTCCTGGATAGATGAGGTGCCTTGAGAATATTGAGCAATCTCAAGCTCCAGCTGATATTGTCGTGCAGAATTTTCGCTATGATAAACCTTTTTCAAATATGCCCACATATCCTTAGATGTTTTGTAGGGTTTTAGATTAAGGATATATTGAGGTTCAACAGATCCAAGAACCCATGTTTTGATCTTGGCATCTTTTGTGTTCCAAGACAATATCTTTTTCTCATCCTCGGAGGGTTTTGGGTCAGATCCTGAGATAAATCCCCACATTTCCTTCCCTTCAAGATACACTTGAAATTGGTATGACCAAGAAGTGTAATTTTTTCCATTAAATTTTATCAAAGCAATTTCTGTCTTTTCCATCGCAGCACAAAAGAGAACAGCAATACTCAGAGAAATGAAGATGAACTCCAAGAAACCCAGCAGAGATAATAAATAGCAGTAGCACAAAGAGCTGCAATACTCAGAAAGAAGTAGATGCACTAGAAAAAATCCAGCAGAGAGAATGAACAGCAACCGAATAGTTCTAGACAGACAAAACTATCAAAATACTGCACACAGTAAGGAAACTGTGAACAGTAACTTGAAAAAACAGACCTGACGACCCTAAATGGAGGTGTCGATCATGAAAGGGCCCCGCCAGAGGTGATCAAATGCAAGATCAGTCCCACCTAATATGTAGAAATCCCTTTTGCTGTCCAGAGGGTCCAAGTTTCATCCAAATCGAGTCGAAATCCAAATCACAGTGATGGATTGATGAAAACTATATCAGAAAAAATGGGAAAGCACAAGATTGACCAGATGGCCTACCTCTGATGGTTGAAAAAATCTGAAAAAATCGCCAAAACACCTAGCAGAAATAGTCGACCCAGATGGAAGGTGCCTTTAGTGAGGTTGATGATCAGTGGTGGGCCACGTGTGATCCCAGGTTGATCAGACTTCCGTTTGGCATCAATTTCTGGAGCAGATGTGAAGAATTGATGATTTGATGGCTTCCAATGCTTTGGAAGATGAAAAACTAATCCTAGAATCTCTGGATAGCATGTCGTTCACAAAGAGGAACCTTGCTCTGATACCATCTCAAGAACAGAGATATATGAGTAATTGAATAGTGAATTCGTTCTCCTCCTTTGAGGGTCTTGACACTTTAAATAGATTATACATTACCCATTAGGGCTACAATTTCTCTCAATTACAATAATTATATTTATTGCTTTCCTAAGATAATCTCCTAATGTAGTAAGATAATATTCTACATAGCTGTACACGGTTGGAAGATTTTGACCAAGATAATGGACCTAATTACAAGTGGGTTGTGACCCAATTTGTGACCCACTTAACACAGCCTATAGAAGGGCCATCTGAGACCCAGAGTCAGCCTACTCCTATAGAGTGCGAGAAATAAAACAAAATCAGGTTTTTAAGCCTTATGGTGTAACTAGGAAGAAAAATAGTTGCCTTTCCCTTTCTTTTCTTTCCTCCATCTTTTCTAAATCAAATCATGCTTGTTATCTATAACAGGGAATCCATCTCTCCTCTTCCTCTTGAGTGCTGAGATGACGATGGGCAATATTAGCCTTTTATTGTCCTTTCTACTTTTTTTTTAAACTCTATACTTCTCACTTTTGACAATTTCACATGTCTATCCATAAAAATATATAGATATAGCAATGTGGTAATCTTGAACTCCTCATATTGTTAAGTCCTTTCTCAAAAACTCCATGAAGCATTTGTTGCATCATATATGTTAATATGTTTCTTTTCTTGCGAAGGACTGTGAATTTTTGTGGGTTTCTTTTGAAATTGTGCTTCGTTTTGGTTTTTGTTTGTTAAGAGCCTGTTTGGATGTACTTTGAATTGCAACTGGGCAGATTCTTTTCCAGAAGAATCATGCTACAATCAGTACTGGGAATTAGCACTGATAGTTAATTTGGGTCAGGAAAGTTAAAAAAAGATCGAAGTGATTGTAAACATTGGCAGAGGGAAGCATGGCTAAGACACTACCTGAAATAAAATATTAAGGAGAAGATTATGATAGAATCCAACTTGGGTTGGACATCCTGCTTGCTTATGTATTTATAATGCTATCTCATAAAACAAAACTCTAATATACTTCTAATCTAGCCATTCATCCTATCTAACTAATAAAGAAAATTATTACATAAAAGTCCTTATATAACTCAACAAGTGCCTGATCAATCACAGGATCCATGAAATGTAGGCCTTCCACTCCTGCGCCAACTAATCTCTAAAATGTTTTAATTGTATCTTCTATCAATTATTGGGTTTTTTTTTCATCTCTGTATCATGTATATATGGAGAGATTACTTTGTTTAAAGCTTCCCTTGCTACAGTTTCTGTTTCTAAGTGCTTTTTTTTTTTTTTTATAATGTTTCAGCTCTTGTTAGTTGCATAAGATTTCTTGGAATCCTTACACTTCGGCAGTTACAACTGATACTGGTTTTTCAGGTCCCGAAACATATGAAAGCTCCAATTTATATCTACTATCAGCTTGATAACTACTACCAGAACCATCGGCGGTGAGTGTGCTTTCCTCATTATCCATACTGTTACTTTTGGTTGTAAAATCATTAAATGCTCTCTAGAGTTATATGTTCTTGTTATTTGTTAGTTGATACCCAGTTTCTTTCATTCTTTATTCTACTGGCCTTTTTTTTCCTTTTTTTATTTTCCTTATTTTTTAGTTTTAAACAATGTCTTGACAACGAAACCTCTCACAGACTAGTTCTTAATTCCTTCTCAAATTTTACAATTTTTATTCACTGTAATCTTTTAGGTCGCACAGTGCCAGTGTGACCTCCTTTATGTTGTTTTTAGAATATCCTTGAAGTCAAAGATAGATATTGTTGTGGGAGTTCTCTTACTTCAATGTTAGTAGTATTGTGATTATTATTTATTATTGCTCATCTGTCTGGCCAATCCATTACCGAGATGGAAATTGGCAAGGGGTTCAGCCGTATTGCCAGTTTCCAGAGCAGTCAGACTGACTCCTTTGGGGAAAAAACTGTCACTTTATTTTGTTGAAAGATCTTATCATGCTGAAGATTTTAGGTTCCAACTGATGCTGAAGTACCAAATGAATGTTGCCTAGATATTATAAAAGCAGAAGTGACCAGCAGCTTTTTTCCCAATATGGAGTTGCAGCTGTTGATTCACTGAACTCAGTCAAGTGAGCTGAGACACCAAGTTATTTTAAGTACTTGGTAGTTATGATTGGTGATTCACTCCTGTTGATTAAAATACAATGTCGAGTGTGAAATGGCTTGTTCTGGCATTTGGAAAAAAGAAGAGAGGCTAGTTTCGCTTGAACGTAACATCAACCACAACCAACAATAACAAAACAATGACAGAATCATACAAATGAAAATGTATTTCCATAAATATAAAGAAAATAAAAATAAAAATGTCGTTCCACATTTTATCTTTTCCCCTTGGTTTCAAATATCTAATGTACTAACTTTG
This sequence comes from Litsea cubeba, assembly GCA_012931725.1. Classification (NCBI taxonomy): domain Eukaryota; kingdom Viridiplantae; phylum Streptophyta; class Magnoliopsida; order Laurales; family Lauraceae; genus Litsea; species Litsea cubeba. Next base: position 11,768,820 of record CM022948.1, read on the forward strand.
TCCTCTCATGGTTTTCTTTGATTGATTAGCTCAGTGAGCAGGAGGACCTTATTGTGTGGATGCATACTGCTGCTCTTCCCAGCTTCCGGAAGTTGTATGGTAGAATTGAAATGGATTTAGTAGCAAATGAGTTTATTATAGTAAACCTTGTCAACAACTACAATACTTATAGCTTTGGAGGAAAGAAAAGGCTCATTCTTTCTACATCAGGCTGGTTGGGAGGGAAGAATGATTTCCTTGGTGTAGCCTACATTGCTGTAACAGCAACCAAACTTGTTGAGTTTCATCAAATAGTTCCAAAGTTTGTAGTAAGCAATGCAACAACTGGTCAGTCCAAACCTTTAGTATATTTAGATGGACACGTCAGATGTGTTGTATTTGCTAGGTGGAAAAAAATCCTTCCTGGTGCATTTGGACTTGCCTGTAAATCTTGATTTAGAGTAGGGAGGTGGTCTAACCATGGATGAATTTGGCTTTTTGTTTGGTTGTGGTAGATTGTGTATGTTATGTTTCTTGATACACACACTAACATGTCTGTGCAAAAGTTGTAGTTTGAGACTTTCAACTGAAATAGGTGTGTTTTAGTTGGAGATCAATAAACAAGTGTTAGGAACACTCTTAATATTATACCATCTAGTTTTTGTATTTTCCTCATCATGCTTGAACTACAAATTCCATTTTTGCACAAGCTGCAAATGGTTTAAGTGATAGTTTCTTCTTTCCTGTTTCCAGGCCTTACAGTGTTAGAGGCTTCTAGCACACTAATCTTGGAATGGAAAATGCCACCTAGAGAGATGGCGCTTCTGTAAACATTTGGGTAAATACCATCATTGCTCATTCCTTCTTACATGTGTTCTCAATCATTTGAAACTGCTTTCAAGGTTGTGTGGATGCTAGTCTCCCATCAGCACATTCAGTTCCTAACCTTAGTTTTTTTATATTTTAAATTTATGGTAGAAAGAAAGAAAAGAAAAATCACCATAATATGTTTGAGAGTGAAAGATTAAGGGTGGAGAATGAAGATACACAAGGGGCTATAAGATCAAAAAAAAATCTCTCTTTGATAGAAAATGGTTAGTCACCAGTGGAAGGTAGGCCATGTTTGTTCTGTATGAACACCCATAAACCCATATGTCACCATTGAAAACAGTAGTAAAGTGATGGTCAATCCAAGTTGTTTCTTAAGCCCATTTCTTAATCCAGTAACTACATGCAGAGCAGCAGAATAAATAATTTTCTCAGTTTCTATGTAAAAAGAAAGATGAATAATTTACTTTTTTTTTTGTTGTTCTTTGCTTTATATGCTTATACCAACTCATTAGTTATAGGTTTTTCCAATATGCTATTCATCTTGTTGCATCTTTTATTTTGATTAATGCTAAATATAGGAGCAGAACCACACAATAATGGTGAACATTGCTTTATTTTTATAATGTAGATGCATTGATAGCATCTCTAAGCAAGCATAATATTTTAGTTGTATCAGTATTTAATATGATGTAGGTTTACTTTTTTTTTTTTGTGGGTGTGTTTTACTTTTACATGCTTTAATATGATGTAGGTTTTGTTCGCTTCTGTTCAATCTATAGTTGTGTCTGTTTCCTCTTGCATATTCCTGGTGGTGGGCCAGCCACATCAGAGTAAAGCAAGGGAAATGGCTGAATAGGAACCTACAAGGTACTGCTTTCTTTCTTTATTTTATGAATTGTTGATTTTGGTTAGCAAATGGATGGTTATGATTTATTTAATCGCTTGAAAGAGTTCTGATGGTGTTAAAACATTTGCTTTACGAAGGGGGTCCGGGGGTATCCCCCGGCGGGAGTCGAGCTGATATCTGTATATATATATATAAGAATATGCTAAGATGGATCTTTGTAAATTATTGGTAGGTATTTTTGTCAGTATTGTGGGCTGATATCTGTATATATATATATAATTTTTTTTTTACTACTTTTAGCGGCGGCCACATGCTCGTCGCTAAAAGCAACATTTAAAAAAAAATACTGCTTGTAGTGGCGGCTACAAGACCGCCGCTACAAAAAAAATATTGCTATTGCCGGCAGCCAATATTGATATTACCGGCGGCCAAGGAGAAAAATAAACCCCTCTTTTAACGGCACTCAGAAGGCCGCCGCAATTTTTAGCGGCAGCCATTTTACTATTACCGGCGGCCAACGGGCACCGCTAAAAGTTTTTTTCGTCGTTCAACTAAGCAACGAATCTCTTTTATCGGCGGTCAGGACCGCCGAAACAATAAGCAATAGCGGCGGTCTGTGGCCGCTGCCCAAACCTTTACCGTCCGGACATGTACCGACACCTACCGGCGGCCAGTCAAACCATCTCTATTTCCTTTACCAGCGGCCAATATCACTTTTAACCGCCGCAAAAAGCAGTTTTTCTTGTAGTTAGCATCTTCACCTCGAGCTAATCAAATTATTAATATAAATTTTAAAACAGCAGCCCTTGGAGTTAGTCACTTCTCACTATAGTTTCAGTATCTGGACATAGTAGGATGAATCAGAAGTTCAGAGGAATCAGAACTAATCATCCTGGTATTCATCTTCATCATATATAGTTTACCAACAAATCTATGAAGGTCCCTAAATTTTATATACTTAAACAAGAAATTTAAATAAAGAAAATGTAGTCCTTTCAGGCATGAAGAAGTTGAATCCATTCAATGTTACATAGATGTCAACATATAATCATGGTTTTAAAACTTGGTATATTATTGAATCATTACTATAACAGCATCAAACCAAATTGCCAGCCAGAGAATTGATACTAGTCCAAAAGGTGTCATAAATGGAACTAGCGGGGCCTGTTTGTTTGCATTAACAAGTGTTTTAGGCATTAGAAAAACCCACCCCAAACACAAAATCTACATGAACTATAATTTAGGGCACGTTATCCAGACTCAACACAACATAATTAGGAGGAAAAAAAAGGATGAGAGTAAGGGAATTCTTACAAATGGGTGATGATGATGCAAGTGATAGCAGAGTCAAAATCTCCAGATTCGGAGATTCGGGAGAAATCGGGGTGGCGTCGATGATCTAGATATCCCATGTGCATTCCGCAATCGAACATGATCCTCTTCCTGCCAATCGACACAACCACGCATCTCTTGCCAACCTCTTGCCCAGCTCCTGGAGATTCAAGGATTCCATATAAAAAAGAGAGGTTTACAGCAGAAGAAATCGAACAAGCTAACAAAGACAACGATAAAAAAACGGAGGAAATCAGACATAGGAGGAAAAAGAGAAGAGAGAGAGAGAGAACCAAGGGAGAGCGGGTGGTGTGCAGGTGGGCGCAGGGCGGAACAAAGGAGGAAGCAGGGGAGGAAGAAGAGAAGACAGGGAGAGAGAGATAGAGAGAGAACCGAGGGAGAGAGGGAGAACAGAGAAGAAAGAGAGAGGTGCGCGGTGTGTGCGGAGTGCAGGAAGAGGGAGGGGCATACCTGGTGCAGGGGAGGCGTCCGGCGGCATGAGGAGGAAGATGAAGGCTCTGCGGGCGTCCGGGGGCTACTGCGCGTGCTTGGCAGTGCTACTGTGGTCGTCCGGCGGAGGAAGATGAAGTGGGTCGTGCGCCTGGGAAGTTCTGGAGAGGGAGGGAGAGATAGAAAGGGATGAGAGCAGATGGATTTTGGAGGGGTGCGAAGGAGATGAGAGGACGACGATGGAGATTGGTTCCACCGTTCTGGTGGGGGCAAGTCACGCCTGGGAGAGGTCTGGAGAGTGAGGGGAGAGAAAGAAATGAGTAGAAGGAAAAGAGGGACTGGAGAAGGAAAAGGGGGACTAAGGAGGCGGAAGGGGGAAAAATTAGAACGTCGGTAAAAATTATTGGTAAAAATTATTTTAATTTTCTTAAAATTTACCGACATTTAATATAAAATGTCGGTGATAAATTTTCTGACACTAATTTTTGACTTTGAAAAAAAAAATGGGAAAATTTCAAAATGGACCCTAATTTTTTGAGAGATTTCAAATCAGGACAAAAAAAAAAGAGACACATTTCAAAATGGACCTAAGTTTTCCAAATTCTTTCAAACAAGGACATCCGGTCATTCCTTCCCCTCGTCCAGCCAATTTCCTCAAAGTTTTTTATAATATTCCTAGAATGCCATTTTGGGCATTTTGAACCAACAGCTTCTATCCTCTCTGCCTCCAACCCCCTCTGCAACTCTTTATCAACTCATCCTCCTTTTTATCTCCTCCCAATCCAACTCCTGTATATCTCTCATCCCTTCTACAAACCCACCTTCCCTTTTCATCATCATCTTCTTCTCTCGGTGGTTTTCATCATCTCACCATCAGCCACCCAGGTGTTCCCACTTCATCTCTCATGGACAGGTCTTGGTTTGGAATGGTATGGCTCAAGTTAGTTTCTCCATCTAGCCGTCGTTAACCCTCACCAAACCAACACCTTCAACTCCACCATTTTACAAGCCAACAAACCAAATAGTACCCATCTACCCAGCCATCCAACTAAAATCCAGCCGTCCATCTCGGTCACACTTGTAAAACCACAAAATAACCAACCAACCCAGCCTTTTTCATATTGCCACACTCGTGCAAACAAACTCACGCACAAAACCCATCTTCATCAAATCAAACAAGCCACTCACGACCTTGCAACACTATACACCTTGCAACACCACACTAACCACCACCACCATCATCTTTCACGGCCCACCAGCCCTGTCCCATTACACCATCACATACACCACAAAACAGGATTGACACTACCCACGTCCTAATTCACTCAAACCGAACCCACATGTCTCTCTGCGTCTCACCAATTGCGGCCAACCCAAAACAACACCCGCAACCCAACTTCCACGATATATAAGTCGAGTCCCCCACTTGTAACTCACGGTCCCCACCTGCAACACATACCTCCATTTTCACCAATCCAAACATATCTCCCATCGTAGCCTAGCCAAAACCCATTTCACTCTCAACACTCATTCATCATCACCTTTCACTCACCCATCATAGTTACCACCTTTCTTCATCACCACCATCCAAAACCGAACCTATCGATCAGCCCATTGCACAAATCAATCCACTTTACCTGACCCACTTGCAGCCCTATTCTACCCAACTAACTTAATTGAGCCATACCATTCCAAACCAAGACCTGCCCCATGAGAGATGAAGTGGGAACACCTGGGTGGCTGATGGTGAGATGATGAAAACCACCAAGAGAAGATGATGATGATGAAAAGGGAAGGTGGGTTTGTAGAAGGGATGAGACACGTATAGGAGTTGGCAGGGCCGTCTCAAGACTATATGTGGCCACAGGCGAAAGTATAAACGAGGCCCCTAACTTTAATGTGTGATATGAGAAAACCCTCGTCCTTAATCCGGGCTTGGGACTGGCAATGTACACTATGAGTAGTACATTGGCGAACTTAAAAAAAAAATTGGGTTTTTTTTTTTTTGGGTTTTGTTTTTTTTTAGAGCTTGTCGAGGGATTTATTTTTTTTAAGTGAATTTAACCTTTCTTGCTTTTTGTGATGCAAACTTATTGATCAATTTTTTGTATTCAAGGTTTTTCAAAATCTTATTCTTAATAGATAAAATGGCTAACCCGCTTAATCTCTTTTCTGACATAGTTGATCATAGATAAGATTTTATTAACTTTAATTTCGAAAAACTTCTTTCGGTGGAAGCAACCGTAACAGGTATTGTTAATAGTTTTTTAATAAGCAATATATGAGTTTGGAAAAGACTCAATAGTATCCTAATTAGTGGACCCCATGAGTCAAGGTTGATTTGAAATGCCATTTTATAAAAAACAGGGCATTTTCTATAAAACAAAGGACTTATTTGTAATTCTGATTTTATGAAAATCTTCCAATGATGGAATTTTTCGATGATTTCAGTTTCATTAGAAAACGGTTCAAATTGTGATCAATTTTCTCTTCTATCTCGAGTTCATTTGAATTCATTTTAGATGATTCCCAGCGAGATTTGATACCTTTAAAAATATGAATACTTTTATTTTTACTGTACTTCTTTTCATCTATTTTCTCTGGTTTTGGTTTTTAAATGTACAATGATTTTCTCTTTTAGTTTTATCATGTTAATATTACTAATCCAACAAAATTATGAGGCCCTCTCATGGTGAGGCCCCCACCACATGCTTCACCTGCCTATATAGTGAGCCGGCCCTGGGAGTTGGATTGGGAGGAGACAAAGAGGAGGATGAGTTGATAAAGAGTTGTAGAGGGGGTTGGAGGCAGAGAGGATAGAAGCTGTTGGTTCAAAATGCCCAAAAGGGCATTCTAGGAATATTTTAAAAAAATTTGAGGAAATTGGCCGGACGAGGGGAAGGAATGACCGGATGTCCTCGTTTGAAAGAATTTGGAAAATTTAAGGCCCATTTTGAAATGTGTCTCTTTTTTTTTTGTCCTGATTTGAAATCTCTCAAAAAGTTAGGGCCCATTTTGAAATTTTCCCAAAAAAATTTCATCGGTAAAGGTCTCTATTTTTAATTTTTTTAAAATAAAATTAAACTTTACCGAAGTTCTACAAAAAAAAAATCGTTAAAAGTTCATTTTACCCACTTCATAAAATTCGTCTATAATAGAATTCGTCGATAATAGTCTTTGATATTTATTTTCCCTAAAAATGAAGTTAATAATAAAATTGAACTTTCTCGAAGGTTTTCAAGGAAATGTTGCTAAAAGTCAATTTTACCAACGTTTTATAATTCAATGGTAATAAAATCTGATTTTTATTTTTCCTAACAATGAAGTTAAATCGAAAATTGAACTCTGCCGACGTTTTTTAGTAAAACGCCGCTAAAGGTCAGAGTGTATGGCCAGCGCATCAATGGACGGGTGGTAGTGGTGGGGCGCGCAGGGCGGCCTGGGGTTTGGGCAACCAGCAGTGTGCGGATTTAACTGGTACAAAGAAGAGAATGAGGGAGTAGAGATAGGAGAAGATTAAACTAGAATGAGTACGGAACGGGTAACGGCCCCCGTAAAAAATCGAAAACCAGCACAAGTACTGCGCTCGAGGGTGGAGTAACTTGTAGGAACTGATGGTACGCAAATAGGACTCCCGGTTAGAGAATTAGAAGCGAAAATATAGGATTTTTTAATACTTAGGCTCGAACACAGCCCCCTGGGGTCCGGAACAGGTAACGGCCCCCGGAAAAATGAGAAAATGTCACGAGCAGTTTGCTCGAGGATAGAGTAACTTGTAGCAACTGATGATTCGTAAATAGGACTCCCGGTTAGAGAATTAGAAGCGAAACATAGAATTTTCCAACACTTAGGCTCGAAAACGACCCGACGGGGGTTCGAAATTGGAAATGGGCCCCGGAAAAATCGAAAATCGGCACGAGCACTTCGCTCGAGGGTAGAGTAACTTATAGGAACTGACGATTCGCAAATAGGACTCCCGGTTAGAGAGTTTTGACTCCCCTCACCTTTTTATCCTACACTAAAAAATGCGGCAGCTTCATATACGGTGTAACTAAATGATCAATGAGTAGACAAAAAGGGGTGTACAACCACATTAAACGATCAAATGATAATATAACATAAAGAGTTGGAATGAAAGGGGAAAAATGATAGGCTCTTTATGCCTATTCTTATTCAGATTCTCTTTTGAATACAAGGAGGTTGATTCCTCCATATAAAGAACAAAATTAATCTAACACTGAAGGGGACTTATGAAATATCTTTTGCACAAATCTTATGAGGGAAAGTTGGAATCTAAAATATAATTTATCCAATTGATGCAGACACATTAGCAAGGACACCAATTTGTAAAAAAAATGGCTAAAAACCATCGCTAAAAGTGCAACTTGTTGTAGTGCTTCTTGGATAATAGCTTCAATGCTGGCATGCACGAAGGGCTTAAGTGTGAGGCAGAAGAGAGGGGCTTTAGTGCGAAATAGAAGAAATGGTTTACAGAGTGTCTTCAAGAGTCACGATTCAATACTTGTGAGAGAGGAATAGGCTCAAGTGCGAGAGAGAAATGAGGGTTTGTAGACAGTGTCTTTTTGGGTCACGACTTCAATACTTGTGAGAGAGGAATAGGCTCAAGTGCGAGAGAAAAATTATGCTTTGTAGAGATTGTCTTCTTGGGTCATGACTTCAGTGTCCGTGTACGTGAAAATGAGTGATAAGGGTCAGAGTGTATCTCTTGGGGCACGGTTTCAGTGCTCCGAAATACAAAACCACGGCATTTTAATAAAAAGAAATAATTAGTGATAAAATGTTTTTGTCTGCTTAAATACAAGAACAAAGAATTTATTATTGGTGACGAAATATTTTTGTCTTCTACAACTTAACCTCATGAGATGAAAAATATATTCGTCGCGCAATCAATCACAATCAGCATTACGCAAGTAGAATTTATTAGTGACGTAATATTTTCATCTCCCACGGCTTATTCTTCCGAGACAAAAATATATTTGTCACTCATTTAACAGGAAGATGAAATGGCATGATGGAGTGTTTATTGGCGATGATGAAATATTTTCGTCTTCTATAACATATCCTTATTGGTGACTGTCGGATGTGAATTTCGACCCCCCCCAAAAAGAAAGGGCATTTGCGTTTTGCTTGGGGAAATCTCTATGCGGTTGTCCTGTCACATTAATTTGGGTCTCTTTGGGTCTTTTTAATATAGGGTCAATTTAGGGTCATGAGTTAAAGTCCAAATAAAGGTTAATCCTCACACAGCATAATCATAATAAATCCAAGTAAAATAAAGTAACTAAAGTAAAGAAAATAAATGGGGGAGAGGTGCCAAATATTTAAGAAGAGGATTGGCCCCGTTCCCGGGTACCCCATTCAGATCCCTTAGCAAAATAAGGTTTAAAGGCTGACTTTTCAAACCAAAATGATGATGCAAATGAGATTTTGACTTGTGATTTCTGTGTTTTTCGTGTGCGATACACGAGTGATAAAAAGTGAAAGGCCGATGGGCCGTAATTGATTGGAGGTGGCCGATGGGCCAGTGTTTGTTTTAAGGTGCCCGATGGGCCGTGATTGTTTAAGGGTGGCCGATGGGCCGAAGTAAAAAAAGTGTGTACAAAATCACTCATCTCATCTCGTCATTCTCAATTATTCAATTTTTAGAAGTCAGTTCTTCATTTCCTTTTATCATTAAGTTCGATTAAATATCTGGCACCTGAGGTGGAGGAAGAAATAAAGGAAAAATCTTTTTGGGTTTATTTTGTTGGTTTTATAGTTTTTATGGATTTTTTATGTGGGGCTAGAAGGGCCTAACTAGGGGATTTACTTGGATTTACGTAATTAATGCTTTATTACTAATCATCAGATTAACCCCTAACCTAAGGTCCTAGACCGCCCACATCAGCTTTCCCGATTCCCTAACGGAACAGGAAGAGTGATGGGGTGAAGTCTAATGCTCTAAGCTACCTAAAGAGCTTATCCGATCTATTCCTAGGGTGCAAATAGCCTAAGTTTGATAGTTCCTGCGCCTAAGCAGTTTGTTGGGTAAAATCTTAATTGATTTTATTTGTTGTGAGTTGTGGTTTTGATTGAGAGTGGTTTAGGGATGTTTTAAGGATCTGGTTAATGTGTTTTTAAGTATTTTAAAGTTCTGTTATTTTCAAATTAAATCAGAATTCCAAAGAGCAGTCGAAAATCACAATTCAAGATTAAAACAGGGTAGGCGCCCGGAGGGTGGTGCCTATCCTGACAGTTTATGCTTTTCAGACTTTTCGATCTCTTTTCGGGATTCTAGGGGTTTTAAGGGCTATGTTTTAGTCTGAGAAAAGTTTTAATGTCTCTGATGTTCTAATGTCAAAGTGATGCGGGTCCGGATTTTGAAACAAAACGAGGATTCGTGTTTTAGTGCAAGTGGAAGGATAGGCACCAAAGGGGTGGCGCTCAGGTGGATTTGGCAGGATGGGCGCCCAAGGAGTGGTGCCCAGGTGGATCTGACAGGATGGGCGCCCAAGGAGTGGTGCCTAGATGGACTGCCTGTGGTTTACAACTATTCTGGATGGGAGTTATTTACTGGTCCTTGGGTCCGGGATTGATTTAGGTTCTGGTCTTAATTAGTTCAAGTTGTAAGGTGTTTAATTATTTGTTTTTAATTGAGTTGGTTGGGTAGAGTTAAAATGTAGGCTAGGCGCCCAGAGGGTGGTGCCTAAGTGAATCTGGCAGGATGGGCCCCCAGGGGGTGGCGCCCAGATGGATTGATGGGGTAGGCGCCCAAGGAGTGGTGCCCAGGTGGCTCTGCCTTGCGGTTTGGTCGGTTCCAAAGGGTTTTGGGTATTAAGTCCGAATCGATTAAGGTTTCAGTGTTTTAAGGTTAAAAGTGTTTTATTATGTGGATTGTGATTGGTTTGAGATTTTAATTAGTTAAGTTGTGAATTTGGGGCTTTTCTAAAAAAAAAGTAAGATGGGCGCCCAGGGTGTGGTGCCCAGGTGAATCTGGCAGGATGGGCGCCCAGGGGGTGGCGCCGAGATGAATATGTTTTATGGTTTGGTTAGGTTTTGTGATTCTTTGGTCAACTCAAGCTTGAATTGATTTAAGGATTTAGGATTTGATGGAAAGTGTTTATTCGTGTTCAGTTGGGGATGAAATAGGTTTCAATTAATTGGGTTTAATGGTTTCCTAAGGAATGGGTAGTGTATGTGGAGTTCACAGGCTGGGCGCCCAGAGGGTGGTGCCCAGGTGGACTGACAGGCTAGGCGCCAAGGGGGTGGTGCCTAAGTGGATTGACAGGCTGGGCGCCCAAGGAGTGGTGCCCAGGTGACTGTCTTGAGGTTCGGGTTGGTTTTGACGGTCTAGGTTGATTCGAAGTTGGGTTTTGTGGTTTCTTAAGTCTAAAAAATGTTTTAATGTGTTAATTCAGGTTGGTTTAATTAGAAGTTTTAATTAGGAATTTCTTAGTGAAGGGATAGGATGGGCGCCAGGGGAGTGGTGCCCAGGTGGATTGGAAGGATGGGCGCCAGGGGAGTGGTGCCCAGGTGGATTGGAAGGATGGGCGCCCAAGGAGTGGTGCCCAGGTGGATGTCTGTCTTGGTTTTGTGTTGTGTGTTCGTTTTAGATTAATTCAGGTTTAGATTGATTAAGTTTTCAAATCTTTTAAGTTAGCAATGTTTTATTATATGTTGATTCAAGTTTCGTTTCAATTGGAGTGTCTTAGTGATAGTAGAGGATGGGCGCCTAGAGGGAGGCGTCCAGATGGACTTGGCAGGCAGGGCACCCAGTGGGTGGCGCCCAGGTGGATATTTTTTAGGGTTTGTTGGTTTTGTATCTTTTTAGGTGGATTCGAGTTTAAGTTAATTAAGATTTCAGGTCTTTCAAGTTAAGAGTATTTTAGTGTGTTAATTAGGGTTGGTTAAAGTCTTAATTAATTAGATTAAATTTCAAGTGGGGGCCTCTTTGGGAATGAATAGGCTGGGCACCCAGGGAGTGGTGCCCAGGAAGACTTGTCAGCAGGGCACCCAGGGGGTGGCACCCAGATGGATCTGGCAAAAGGTTTTAGGTTTTTAATTAAGTTCTCCGAATTAATTAGGGTCTCAAAATCTTTTGGAATAAGGGTCTTTACTGTATTAATTGGTGTGAGATTAGAGTCTTAATTAATTATATTTAATCCTCAATTATGGACTTTTAGTGAATGAGCAAGCTTGGCTCAAAGGAGGAGAAGCTTATCTTAATAATTTGGGTTCCCTAATCAATCTTAGTGATTCCTCAGTCCAATTTCAGTCCAAATTAATTAGATTATTAATTTTTAGGGTTCTTAATGATTTGATGGTCCTTTAGTTAATTAATTATGATATTTTAGCTAACCTTAGGGTTTATCCTACTTTGGCATGAGATTTGATAACCTAGACTATCTACCTACTATTTTTGGGTTTTCTTTGTATTTTTTAATTTGTTTTTTGGTTTCTCCTCTAATTTACTAGAGAGTAAGGAAAGAGAAGAAGTAGTTTTATGTTTTATAATTTTTTTGGGTTATGAATTTATGTTTCAAACGATATGGTGGTGTGTGATAGAAACGATAATTTGAAATTCAGAACATATCAAGCAAGCAAACATATCATTGTTATGCAATTTCTAAATGCACTAAATGCAAAAGATCAAAAATTGTGTACGGAAGTGGAAAAGTCCACTTGGGCGCTACACCTATGGTGCCTACCCTGTTCAGTCAGGGTTTTCAAAGAATCGCAACGAATGCACAATAGTCTTAAGATTTTCAACACAATTTTCGATATTCAGCAACTGATGCGGATGTCCTAATGCTAACTACTAATGATGCAACTAACAAATCTACGAGAAAACGATGTAAAAAGTAGAGATCTAAAACCTAAACCCTGTCTCGGAAGGGTAGGCGCCCAGAGGGTGGCGCCTAGCCAAACCAGAGAGGGTAGGCGCCCAGTGGGTGGCGCTCAGCCTTTTGAGATAGCGTAGGCGCCCAGGGGGTGGCGCCCAGTCTTTCTGTTGAGGGCCTTTTACGATCTCCTCAATCTAAATGATGATGATGATGCTATAAATGCAAGATCTAACTTAGTTAAGCAATTAGAACTATGAAATCAATGTAGATCTACACCACTAGTATGAATCTAAACATGTTATTAATGTGATGAGATGCTGTTACCATCTTTATCAAGAACTAATATAGATCTATGATGCATAAATAATCCTAGGCATGTTTCTAAACAAAGATGATGATAAAATGCAATAAAAGAATGGAAAGATCTAGGAATACCGGTTTGAATCACACTTTTCAAGTTCTTAGAAAGAAGCTTAGGCGAAGAACCATAGCTCTAGTTAAAGATATGGAAGTCTCCTCCTCTATTTCCCCTTCTTCTTCTTTAGATCTGAAGCTTTTTCTCTAATGGTGGCTACCTTTCTCCTCTTGCTTATTCTCTATACTTTTCTCTCTTTTTAGGGTAGCTCTCTTGTAAATGAGGCTAAGAGATCCTTAAACAGAGGTTTGGGATGAGTTTAGGAGGGCTAGGGCTTCATTAATACGTGTTTCTAGAAGGTTTCACGCATCCCAAGGCGACTTAAGTGTTTTGGGATAAATTAGGATTTGGAAAAGAGGCTGGGCGCCCATGGGGTGGTGCCCAGGTGACTACACAGGGTGGGCGCCACAAGGGTGATGCCTATGTGGACTAGTTCATGGTAGGCGCCCATGGGGTGGAGCCTACGTGGCTCGGATCATTCTCAAAGTTTGGTCCCATCTAAAGTCGGGATAGAATGGATAGATGTTCAACTGAGGGGACCTACACTAGCACTTAATTGACTGGGCGCCACAAGGGTGGTGCCCAGGTGGACTGGACATGGTAGGCGCCCACCACAGGGTGCCTATGTGGACTGGGGAGTGTGGGCGCCACAAGGGTGGTGCCTAGATGGAAAAGGTGTGGGCCTTGGCTTGGAGTGGTTGCGGGCTGCCCTAAGTTGAATTTGTGAAATAGGAGGGTGGGCACCACACATGTGGTGCCTAGGTGGACTGAAGAGTGTGGGCGCCACACATGGGCCGCCTAGGTGGATTTGAGTAGGGTGGGCGCCACTTGGGTGGTGCCTAGATGGAGTCGATTCATTTTCGGAGTTTGGTCCCTACATTGAGTGGTTCCCGTCCGTTTTAGGCCAAACTAATAATTTTGGAGGGTGGGCGCCACACATGGGGTGCCTAGGTGATCATGGCTAGTGTGGGCGCCCAGCCTGGGGCGCCTAGGTGGATTTGAGTAGGGTGGGCGCCACTTGGGTGGTGCCTAGATGGATTTCCATCGCCCTTTCTAAGGCAAACTTCGAAAACTCATAACTTTTGATCCGCTTATCGGATTTGGACGTTCTATATACCGTCGGAAAGCTCTCGAAGTAAAGAATCCAATGGTCCAACTGTCCTAATGATTATGGGCTGAGAAAAGAGGGGGACCTCTGGATCAATGGATCTGGCTTCCTAACTTAGGGTAATGGGGTGGCATTTAGGTAAGCTAAGTATAATCTTTGTAAGAACTGGCCTAAACATGTCTTAAGTGGTCTGGAATATGTAGAGTTAGTGTAGTAGTCCGCTCCTTGTGTGAAAGGTGAGTTGGATTCGAGATCTCAATGCGATTCGGCTTTCTTCTCATGAATTTCTAGAAGTCGTTGAACTAAGTCTATAACTATCAATAAGCATCTTCATCGTCATTAATTAATCTGAATTATGCCATTAATCATTCAATTATGTCATTCACTATATATGACGTGTTTAAGGCTATCATAGGGGCCAAATGAGGTGTCTACAGTGACGAATTACGTTCGTCGCAAAAATAAATTATATTTTGTGAAAAAAATGTTCGTCTCCAATGAGCTAAAATAATTCACCCCACAACTTATTCTTCCGAGACAAAAGTATATTTGTCGCCTATTTAACAGGAAGGTGAAACGGCATGATGGAGTTTTATTGGTGACAAAATATTTTCGTCTTCCATAACTTATCCTTATTGGTGACGAATTACCTTCGTCGCAAAAAAAAAATTGTATTTTTTTGAAAAAAATGTTCGTCTCCAATGAGCTAAAATAATTTACCCCACAACTTATTCTTCCAAGACGAAAATATATTTATCGCCCATTTAACAGGAATATGAAACGGCATGATGGAGTGTCTATTGGTGACGAAATATTTTTATCTTCCATAACTTATCCTTCTCGGTGAAGAATTACGTTCGTCTAAAAAACAAATTATATTTTGTGACAAAAATATTCATCTCCAATGAGCTAAAATGATTCGCGCCACCGCAAATGAAATTGGCGCCTTATTTTGGTGACGAAATATTTTTGTCTTCCATAACTTATCCTTATTAGTGATGAATTACGTTCATTACAAAAATAAATTATATTTTGTGACTAAAATGTTCGTCTCCAATGAGCTAAAATAATTCGCGCCAACGCAAATGAAATTGGCGCCTTATTTTGGTGACGAAATATGTTCGTCTTCCATAACTTATCCTTATTGGTGACGAATTACGTTCGTCGCAAAAAAAAATTATATTTTGTGACAAAAATTTTCGTCTCCAATGAGCTAAAATAATTGGCGCCAACGCAAATGAAGTTGGCGCCTTATTTTTGCAGACAAAATTTTGTTTTCGTCTCGTATACTTTTGAAAAAAAACTAAAACAAAAAGACAAAAATTATATTTCGTCCTCTTTGGGTGTTCTTTTAAGAAAAAATTTTTTTCATCACAATAGCCTAGATTTCTTGTAGTGCTTCATCACTGCCTTCATCAAAAGCAAACACATCCTCAACGTCAGCAATATAGTCTTCCTCACAGTGGGTTTTTCTACTACTTGGCCCTTTGTTGTCAACATTTTGCATCAAGACCTTCCCCTTAGGTGACAGTACCATCAAAGGTTCATGTCCCCTCTCTACATAAACAGTCAACACCTCACTGCCTTTATAATGTTCTAATAGGAGAAATACATCATCGTCTGACTCAATCCTCCTTAGACCATCATCAAAACCTAAGTCTGGCACCTTAAAATACATCATACTAATATTATGGGTACCCTAGTTCCATCACATAATCCCTAAGCTCAAAAAATGATACTTTATCAATATCGAAGTCAGTGATTTCATCTACTTGACCCCCACTGTATATAATATTTGGTGGCTGTGTGAAATAACCACCATGATGGAATCATACTGTCACTTCTTCAAACGACATCTGCATGTAAATGACATTTTTAAAAGGAGACGAATCCAAACAAAATAGGAAAGAAAATTGGGTGTTTGACAAAAAAGAGGGTCACTGTGGTCCCCTCCATGTATGAAAGCCAAAAGCACCCGACACAATGCAGACAGGTGGGGATATTCTTCCACCAACTTTCATGAAAAATAAAAAACCAATTGAAATAGATAGCACAAGAGGGGACCATTTTTCACACAACATCACTATCACACACAACATCACAACATCATTATAACTAACAAAATAAGACAGAATGGAGATTTTATTGCCCCATCATAGAAAGATCACATTACAAGCATAAACTAAAATGGATAAATTGTACACTTTGAAGACAGCTTGCAGACTAAAGGTGAACCCTGAAGGACAATAATGGACGGCTGTCTAAAACTTCCAATTTGGGTCAATTTCTGACCCGGTTATATTGAGCCAAGCACAGCTTAACAATATGACAACAATCATTTTCTCTGAAAATAATGTCCTTGTAAAGCCCCAAATTCTTAAAACAATAAAAATCATGAAGTCTATATAGGAATGGACCATGGTTAGGACATCCGAGACTCACACATTAAATTTCCAGTTTCCTTCAGAAAGCAGACAAAAACATCTTCTTTAAGGAGCAAAAGACGTCACATGCATAGAATAAATTCACAAGAGATGATAAATGCATGTTACAATTTTTGGGTTTTACTCTAAATTCACCATCATTAACAAAAATAAATTTATGTAGTATGATACCCAAAACCCATAACTAGGGTTTGATGATCATCAAATCAAACTTACAAATGACTGAAACTGAAAACCCAACAAAAAAAAATACATCCAATTATCAAACATGAAACTAAATGAATTCAGAAGCATTAAAAGATAACAATAACACTTAAAATCAACAGACCCAAATTGCTATAGTTGGAAATAAAAGTAAAAAATCAAGCACCGATGATAAGAAAAATCGCAACTTTAGTTCGCAGACTCACAGATTGTGTTCGATAGAGAAAACCCAACAGAAGATATCCGCTAAAAAGTCGAATATTAGATGCACCTTCAATCACTTCGAGAGAAATAGCAAAGTCTGAAATAGGGGGGTTGATCGCTTCTTGAATGAGTTCTTTGAAGAACCCTAACCGCCGCGGTTTTTCCCAAAATCACGGAGTTCGTTGAACAACCCTAATCGCAGGCTGAAATCGATCCACCTTCTTGATGGATTTTCAATACCAAAATCTCTGGGTTGATCGCTTCTTGCAGGCAGTGATTGAATAACCCTAACTGCTGTGGTGTCTTTCTCCCAAAATCTCCACTTCTTCGAGGAACCCTAACCGCGGTCCAGAATGTGCGAAAATGATGGAAACAGGCAAGACATGAGTTATATATAGAGGGGTAATTTCGTCATTCCTTCTTTTTCGTCACGGACGTCTGTATTTGCATTGTCATTTAAAATACAGGTAGGTTTAAATACAAAATACAAGACTACAGGGGGTAGTCTGAAATAGATGAAAAGTACAGGTAGGTAATCTGTATTTATCCCTAGTTTAAAAAAGGGTGGTAATCCTTAAACCGTATGCATATCTAAACTTTTCATTTTTTTTATATAGATTATGGATATATTTTATAGGAGAATATTCATATGCATCTTTCTCTCCCAATAGAGTGAGTGTCCCTCACCTATGTACTTAAAACTACATTTTGTACTTTGAAATTTTCAAAAAGGGAAGTGTCCCTCATCCTATGGTGAGGGAAAGATGCATATGAATGTTCCCTTATTTTATAAAACTGAAGTAGTCTTTGAAGCATGGATGGTTACATGCGGAACTCCCTTGATACATTGATTTATGCCAATGATCTAATGGGGTACTTTGTGGAATTCCAAACTCTCTCCAGAAGATATATTGCGTGAAAAATAACTCACGATATAGGCCAAAGATTGAATGAATAGGATCATTTCACAGGAACGCAGAATCCAAAATGATATCCATCCGATTAACTAATCTAGAGTACCCGAATGACAAACTGATTCCATTGTGTCCCATCCACAGGGATGGCAATTCCGTCCGGTCTGATCCGATACCCGCTCCGTTTGGATATGGATTTCGGAGATTTTTTCAAAGATCGGGTCGGATTCGGATATGGATTTTAAAAAAAAAATTCGGAGATCGGATCGGAGGCGGATATGGAGATATCCAATCCGAATATCCGTTTGGATATCCGATCTCCGACCCGTTTGGATATCCGTTTAACCCTTAATTGCAGTTTTCCCCCTTATCTTATATAATATTATATATATTACACCATATATATATATCAATATATTACAGAGAACACTTCAGTAATTGGGATTTGTATGACTTGTGTAAGTGTGTTAAAACTTGAATGACTTTATTTTGGAAGTTTATTTTTGGATATATTTTGAATTGTATTGTCTTTTTAATGTTTTTAATGCTTAAATTATATTTTGAATTATATTGTATTTTTAATATTTTTTTAATGATTCGGATATCCGATTCTCCGTTTGGATATCCGATCTCCGTTTGGAGGCGGGGATGGAGGATAGAATGAATATCCGTTCGGAGATCGGAGTGGATATGGAGACGGAGAATTGGATTGACCTCCGATCCGACCCGTTGCCATCCCTACCCATCCATACCTTAAGTTAAAACAATTCATTGGAACAAACAACTACCACATCTATTGGATCAATTTGTTCATTACATGAAGATTGATGCTGGTTGCTGCTACCATACAATAAAAGCTTGCTTAATTGGGTAGTATTGACATGGCTAGTACGACACTATTACAATAAAAGCTTATAAAGATTCTAACAGCATTGCTTATTAAACAAATCCATTACTAAGGTAATATTGCATGGATCAATTGGTTTTGATTGGGACCTGGTTGGCCAAGTGGGGGGGCGCATGTCTTCGAGTCTTTAATGTTATAAAAAAAACAAAGGAAATTGGCAAGCTTCTTTCTAGTTAAAGTCATTTTTGAAAAAAAAATTGACATGAAAACGTTTGCCCCTCTAATACACTCTTATTTTGATGTTTATCAAAACACTCTCTTATAAAATAAGAGCTTTTTTTTTATAATTTTATCAAACAGTCTAATTGCAAATTAGAACTTAAAAATTAGAGTTCTTATTTTACACTTTAATTTAATTAGCTCTTATTAATTAGATTAGAGTTACCAAACGGGGCCTAAGTGAATTATTGCAATTTCGATGAGCCGCAAGAGAAAAAGACCAGACAAAGATCGAAAGTAGCATGTTGCATATGACTTTCGCCCACATAATTGTAAGAAAATTTCATTCTGATTTCAATCTTCCTGAAAAAAACACTTTTTTCAAAACTGAAGAACTATGTTCTTCTCTCCACATTAATATGACCATTTTCTCTCTTTTTTTTTTTGTTTATTACAGAAATGAAGATCAAATCAATTCATATTACTTTTAAAAAAACGAAACCGAACCATCCGGTTGGACCTGGTTTGAGTGGAACAGGTTCCTTGGCCGGTTCAGTCCAACCTCACCCCTTCAGCTGGTGAAAAAAATTGGTCAAAATTGCCTAAACATGTACAATGCCGCATAATGATTTTGACTAATTCCAACTGATGTTATTATTTTCTATTTATTTGTAATTATTTCATAACGAGTCAAACCAATTGGACGATCAAACTGTTTCTGGCTGAAACATGCAGTCAAGCAGTTTGGGTCTCCTGTTCCATATTTTTCTTGACATTGATATATTGACATGGAATGTGTTAAAACTCATGGTTCCACGCGTATGGAATTCTATGGTTTGGGTGGAAAATATAGCAAGAATGTTCATGGAAACTGGGTCACAAGACTTGACTAGTATTTTAAAGGTTGGTCACTTGACCAATGGCAAGGAATCAAGTTAGCAATTGATTATACAATTCTCTCACACACAATCCTGGTAAGTTTTTTTTTATTTATCTGTTTTCTTTCCTCTCTTTTTTTTCCCAATCTTGGTATGATTGGATCTTCATGGATTTGGTTTATAAAATGAAAAAAAAATGCTTGTTCGTTATCTTGGTGATCTTTTACAGGCCAACAGCAGCTTGTAGGCTTGTAACAGCTACTGAATGCAAAGAGCTTGAGTTGAAAGCAGTGAGTATAATTCCTGTCTATCACTTGGGTTTTGAAGAGTGTAAGGGGTCTTTCTCAAATGGCTCTTGTGTTTCTTCCTTGTACCCTTCTCTTGCTGCTGCTGGGTGCTAATACATGTTTTGGTGTTGAAAGTGACATTCAATGCTTGAGAAACCTCAAAAACCAACTCCAGGATCCTAATAACCACTTATCCTCATGGATCTTTACCAACTTAACTGAAGGGTTCATATGTGAGTTCAATGGCATCGAGTGCTGGCACCCCCATGAAAACAGGTTCATTAATATACGGCTTTCAAACATGGGCCTTCAAGGCCAATTTCCATTGAGTTTGGAGAACTGCACCAACTTGACAGGATTGAATCTCTCACGCAACCATCTTTCAGGAACCATCCCTTCTGACATCTCGACTAAGTTGCCTTATGTAACGACCCTCGATCTATCTTCTAATCAATTCTCCGGGGAAATTCCATCAGACATTGAGAATTGTTCATATCTCAATGTACTTAATCTCCAGAACAATCAATTGATGGGTTAGATCCCTGAACAAGTCAGCAACCTTACCAGGCTAAAGACTTTTAATGTTTCCAACAATCTCTTATCAGGGGAGGTTCCTCCTGTAATCCTGCAATCTTTCAACTTTTCAAGCTTTGCCAATAACACAGGACTCTGCGGAGGGACTTTTGGGGCTTGCAGAATACCTCCAAAACCTCACAAGAAGTCCCATAATTCAATAATCATTGCCTCATCAACAGGTGCGGGGATATGTTTAGTGTTAACCATTGTAGTTGTTTTCTACTTGTATGTTTGGAGAGCTTGCAGAGAGTATAGAACTACCAATGAAGATGTTCATAAGAAGGAAGGAGAATTAAGAGTGAAGAGTACAAAGCGAATTAGCGACATTGAGGTAAGCTGATTTTGTGCCACTTATTATTAGCTTTTGCCTAATTTGATTGGTTTAAACATTGTTGTAGAGTGAATAGTTAGCTGTGGTTCAAGCAGTAGAGCTATATTAGATGGGATATTGCTTTTCATGACTTTATGCCTCAAGCCAATACCTAAAATTGGCATCAATGAGATTTAAAGAAGAGAAGGCAGAGAAGCAGACTCGCATCCTAATGTTGTTTCTAGTTTCTCACTAACCCAAACATGTGTTAGAGAGATGCAGGAACTCTTCCCCTCTATGTGAGTCACATAAGAGATTCCTCTATGGAGCTAAATAAAGGGACAAAGATTTAGAGGATCATACATCAATTTATGAACATCCCTTTAAGGTAACGAGTAAAAAAGCGTAAACATATGCTGGGAAGATGCTCAACTCTTCCCTCTAATTAAGTCACATAAGAAATTCATCAAATACAAGGGCTTTAAGAAACCACAAACCAATCCACATGAACATCATGAGAAATCTTTGAGAGAAGTAAATAAACAAAGACAAAAGAAGCAAAGGATAAAACCCTCTAAGATACAAGGAAAAAACCATGAGGCCATCAACCAAATCCACTATGCAAGAAGAAGGGTTTACATGGTTTTTCTTCTCAAGCCTAGCGAAGCTTGGGGATTCAAGACACCTTCATACTCTCTCAATGAAAGAGGAAAGAAAACAAAATCTATCATTTTTCTCATGAACAAACAAGGGAACTCATTTACCTCTTGTCTCCACACAAGGAAAATAATAGAGCATAGCAAAATAACTTAATTTCTTTGACACTCACACATGTGAGCCAAACATGTAATGTATAAGTTTGGGTCCAACAAGGTCTCTTACTTCATGCTTGAACCAAGTCCTCCAATAACCAAATGAATGGACCAACACATGAAGATGGAACAAAAACACAACAACACGTAATTCACCAGATATCCACCTGTTCTTAAAAAATATTGAAATCACCTATAATGCCTAAATATGGGTATGGGGATTGGGGATATGAATGCACTCTATGAAATCAAGGGAATTAGAACAAATACATCACCTTTTTGAAATTAATGATGCTGATTCAGTTACAGCTATCCTATCAGAACATGAAATGTCACATTTTCATATTGAGATTTTTAAACAAGAAAAATCATTTATCTTCATCGGAACATTTCAAAATTAATAAAATTATCATTATTTACATTTCTTTCTATCATTTTACTGTTGAAAAGTGAGAAAGCTAATAGAAATATCAGTGTAACATCTATTACCTATATCTTATGTTTCAGATATGAGTACGGTGGGTATATACAAGTATCAGAGTATCATTAGAGATCTATTTTTTTGCTATATTTTATGCAATGAAAGACGTAATGATTAATTAGTTAACAGAACGTGATTTTATTCTTCCAGTTACAATCGACCAAACGAAGAAGATCTTGCAACATCAACATCTCCATGTTTGCGCAGTCAATTACAAAAATGAGGTTGATTGACATATTGAAGGCCACTGATAACTTCAATAAAGATAATATCATCAGTGCAGGGAGAACATGCACCATGTACAGAGGGACACTAGAAGATGGTTCTCTTGTTGTAGTTAAGAGACTGCAAGACTACCACAAAAATTCCCATAAGCATTTCATATCAGAGATGGAGACATTAGGGAGCACAAGACATCCTAACTTGGTTCCACTTCTGGGCTTCTGCATTGCGAGAAGGGAGAGGCTTTTGATTTACAAAAACATGCACAATGGAACTCTGTATCAACACTTACATCCGGCAGGCAGCGAAGGCAAGCCTATGGAATGGCGTCTGAGGTTACAAACCAGTATTGGAGTGGCCAGAGGCCTGGCCTGGCTCCACCATCATTGCAATCCTTCTATAATTCATCGAAACATAAGCTCCAAAGCTATCCTATTTGATGAGTATGATGTACCTAAGATATCTGATTTTCGATCTGCAAGGCTCATGAATAATTACATCAGTGGCATATTTGGCGATGAGGGTTATGTTCCTCCTGAGTTTGAACATGCATTGGATTCAATTCCAAAGTGCGATGTTTACCGATTTGGAGTGGTGATGCTTGAGTTGATCACTGGAAGAGAACCTGCTCAAACAGTCAGTACCCCAGAAAACTTTAATGTGAATCTAGTGGAGTGGATTACTCATCTTTCAAATTACTCGCGTCTACAAGACGCCATTGACAAGTCTTTGATTGGAAATGGTTATGATGTGGAGCTCATCAAGTTTCTTAAAGTTGCTTGTACATGTGTAGAGTTTTCTCCAGAGAACCGACCTACAACTTTAGAAGTATACCGGCTTGTAACAGCTATTGAGCAGAGATCCAATGTTTTAGCAGAGCAAAAAATGTTCATGCTGCCGACTCGTATCAATATCCACTGTCAAGATGAGATCATTGAAATTCAAGATTAAGCAAAGCATTCATCAGAAATTATAGCTCATTTCTAATTAAGAAAAAGGTCCGATTAGGACTTGTCCAAAACTTGTCTATTGTGGTTTTTGCTAATACAAGATAACTACCTCTTCCTCACATTCATGGGTCTTTTTTTTTTTTTTTTTTGTGTGTGTGTGTGAGATACATAAAGAGATTTGAATGGACGCACTTTCACTTGCACACCCAGCTACAGCTGGTGTCTATAATTTAAAGGAATGAAAGGCTACCTGATCTAGTCATTGTACAAAGATGATTTTTATCTATAATTTAGATGTCAATCTTCCGAAATAACCATATATATTGCAATTTAGTCGATGAATGAAGCAATTAATAACAGATTGAAGGGCTTGTTAATGAACTCGTTGAATTCCTAGCAATCATAATATTAAAGGGGGTCCCATCGAAAGAGCAATCAAAGGGAGAGAAGTGAAAAGTCTAAGGTGGAGATCCAGGTAGAACCAATTAACAAAGCAAACCCTCACATGAGAGACGCCTCTCATGTACTGAGAGAAATTTTTTACCAAAATTTGGAACACTTTGTGATCCATCCAACCCCTTACATTCATTAACATCATGAAGTGGCCCTTATCTTAATTTGACACTAATTGAAATTAGACTCACCATTGGATTGAGTTTTCACAAAAAGTGTAGCTTAAGAAGCCAATGAACTATAAAGCCCCTATATCAATGGTCGTGATGATCTGATTGAAATGTTTTTTCCTCAAAATCATATCCAAAAATAGGACCTTTCCATCACACTATCCTTCTATGACTGGTGTGCAACAACGTGGGTCTCACAGCTTCAGGAGACTTGAAACTTTGTCTCTGGAGCAAGCTGCGAGAGACTTCCTTGGCAACGATGTCCAAATTAATTTAATGTATGAAACATAATGCTATTTTGCAATCTACCAGAGCATCCACCCCCAATCTGTGCGTTCTAAACATATGATTTGTCAGTTTCATGTTGTAAGTTTTACTCAAGTTGATGAAGCGCAATGCATGAGGCTGTTTACACCAGTCGTTTGGGCCCACATGGGCTTCACGTACCAACAGATGTAAAACAATGATACAGTTTAATAGCACTACAATACCTAGATACTTCTTCTAAACAGAAAACATAGCCCTACCATGTCATATTAAAGCTTCAATGTTTCTTTTTAAATTCATGTTGTCCATGTCACATCCTGAGCTTCATTTTACATGTAATATGTATAGCATATCGTATCCATAACAAGTGTGAGTTCTCACTTTCCGCCTGTGCAGATTCTCTCTCCTTGCATGTGCTGGTTTTACTCCCGCTGTCCCGCATGTGGGGGGTCCTCTCCTTGCATTTGCGAGTCTCTTTGGGCAGGGGCGGATCTAGGGGGTGCCGGGGTTGGCTGCAGCCCACCCCAACTCCCCAACTTTCCCAAAAAAAAAAAAAAAATGACGCTTGTATGCAAGCCATTGTTTGTCAATCAGTTGATGCTAGCAAGCCTCGATAGTCTATACGGATTAGATGTCGAGATGCTCAGACTCCATCTTAGAGCTTCAATCAATATTTAGTTATACTGAGCATGAACATGAGTGGTATTAGTCCCTTTTGGAAGAGTATTCAGGATAACTACTAGTTGCTTAATAGTTGGATGACTAGTTATCTAGGATTAATTTGATGACTCCAAAAAAAAAAAAAAATTTTGGATGACTCCCATTTTGTTACCTCCAATTAATTTGCTACTATTACTTACCAAAAAAATTTTTAGAGTGACAATTAGTAATAGCAGCCCTCCTTACACGGGATCTGCCCCCGTCTTTGGGTCCTTTGTTGTATATTATATAAAATAAAAATAAACATGATATTAGCATTACAATATAGTATAGTAAAATTGGGTCTCTGGAAATCGGGTCCGATCCATTATGGACCCGCTCCGAACCTGACGGATCGTATTCCGACCATCTCCCTTCACTCGGATCGCTCTCCGGATCTCCCGCGTACCCGCAACAAACCTAAAAAACAGGACCCCAACTAACGGCTATAAATACCTGTCAACGGCATCGGACTCCTCCCCCGCTCAAAATTTCAAATTTCCCTCCGTTTCTTTCTCACCCTAACGACTCGATCTCATTTCCTCAATTCTCTCTCAATCTGTCGCTTCGAATCCTATCGAAGTTAGTGCTTTCAAGAGCTCCATTTCGTGATCTCTCTCTCCTTCCCTAACCCTAATTTCTCTCGAAACTAGGGTTTCTTCTACAATCTCCAATTCATTCCCCAATTTTCTCCCCAAAAGCAACAGATTTCTCTCCCCACATTTCGTTCGAGATCCGTGTTTCTTTCATTTACATTTGAGTCGTTGTATGTGCCAATTTTTTTTGGGGAGACTAGATTTTGATTTCAATTGAGGTGTAGTGGGAATCCAGGTTTGATTTGGGATCCTGGTAATGGAAATCGCGGCTCAGTTGAAGCGAGGTATCTCGCGGCAGTTTTCGACCGGCTCATTGAGGAGCGGGAGATTCTCTTTCAGCCGGCAGACCTCGCTCGATCCGAAGCGCAACTCGTTTCGTTTCAGCTTCGGGCGCCAGTCGTCGCTCGATCCGATCCGACGGACTCCGTCCAAGGAGGAGCTGACTGTGCCGGAGAGTCTGGACTCGACAATGCAGCTGCTGTCCTCGGCTTGCCGAGGGGACGAGAAGGGCGTGGAGGATTTGTTGAACGAGGGGATTGATGTGAACAGCATTGATTTGGATGGTCGGACTGCTCTGCACATTGCCGCTTGCGAGGGGCATGTCCCTGTTGTGAAGCTCGTGCTGACTCGGAAGGCTAACATCGATGCCAGAGACCGGTGGGGGAGCACGGTAAACTTTCCTTCTGCCGATTGTAAGACTGTCTGATATCATACATATATTTGCATAGAATGTTTGGTTTGCTTGATTTCAAATTCCAGAGTAATTTCATTGGAAAAGCAGAGCTATAGCAGAACTGTAGAAGCAAATGATGACAAGGGCCAAAAACTTTATAGCATTCTCTTCTATTGGCTCTCCAAGCTACTACTTTAGAGTGAGACTGGTGCGCCCTGTGCACAGTGCACACACCATGTGGTGGAGCCCCATAAATTAAGGGTTCGATGAGCCCAACCTCTGTGTAAAATCTCAGGTCCATCCTATCATCCTAACCCTTGATATGTAGCCCACAAGTTTAACAATTTTACATATAAAAATTTGACAGTCAATCCAACCGTCAAGTGCAAACAGATCGGTGCAAATTCCATGGGGTTTGGATAGTCCATTTGGATTGGTGATCAGGTGGGCCCTACTAGATGGTGTGCACGGTAAGACCCAAGGAAGTGGTGTGCACTGGATCATTTGCCTATGCAATGTGGGCCCCACCAAGGAAAATGTTCTTTCCACTAAAAATGATAGATTGCCTTTTCTATTTGAAAATTTTGTCACGCAAAATATTGCTTTCTTTTCATGACAGGCTGCTGCTGATGCCAAGTACTATGGAAATGTTGAAGTTTACACTATCTTGAAAGCAAGAGGAGCCAAAGTTCCGGTATAATTTCATCCTCTTCTGATTATGAGAGGGAATGTTTCTTTTTTGGAACAACAGTTTAATTTTATCCAACTTCTCACCCAATCTTCATTTTCAGAAAATCAGGAAAACACCTATGGTTGTTTCAAATCCTCAAGAAGTTCCAGAGTATGAGATTAATCCAGTAGAACTTCAGCTTCGCCGTGCTGATGGGATTGTAAAGGCATGCCATCTTTTTTCTACATTATAAGTAAAACTTGTTTGCATCGTAAAGCTTAGTATGCTTAATCCATATTAAAACTTGTTTGCATCGTAAAGCTTAGTATGCTTAATCCTTATTTGGTTCAGTTTATTATATATATCAAGTTGAGGTAAACATGATTCACTACTTTTTTAGGCTTTCGCTTAAGGGGGAATCTTATAGTGCTTCTGTCACTATTTTGAAAATTCGTATTTGCTGAAAATCTTGATTTAAGAATAATTATGCTTAAGGTTGAGTTTGATAGTAACACAAGGTGATTTATTAATTTGACTTTTGAGTTTAAAATTTCCTTTAGTACTAAAAGAAAATTTGTCAAATACATTTGTCGCTGTACAAAAATATTTGAGTACTTGGCCATTGGCCATGGTTCTTTAAACTTAACTAATTGTGACCAATATTTTTTCCATTATTACTATAGGGTGCCTTTATGATATCTTCGTAGTATTAAAGCTCTCATGATGCACTCCAGTTAGTCTTGTGGCCAAGGATAGAACGGATGAGCGGGGGTTGGGGGGATTTCTTTTCTACTTTACATCCCCACAACAAAAAATTTCTCCCTCCACCCTTGCTTGTGACCATCCTTCAGAATCTCTTGCATATTATCTTCAAATTGTCATGTGGTCTCAAATTATTATTGATGTAGATCGAGGATTCACTAGAAAATTAGTTCAAAAAGATTAAAGAAGTTAAGAAGGTTAGGTTTTTAGAGGAGAAAGAATTTTGGAAAGAACCATGAGACTCTAATTATGACTAGCCTTAACACTTTATTTATATTACTTACTATTTTCATAAATTACCAAAACCCCTTCTCACTAAAATTTCATAATTAAAAATTAGACCATAATTACTAGAATAGTACATATAAGTCCCTAGATGTTTCTTCCCACTCTCGAAGCTTGGAATAAATATCATATAACCGCTTCTCGGTGACAAGTGATAACCTTGGTAAGAAAATTTGCTATCTGATCCACTGTACTCCCCCCTTGGTGTATGTTGTTTGTAGATGGTATAGTGTAGGTAGATGAATCGAGAGATGACATGAATGAAAAACTTGAGAGGGCCTTTAAAATAACTCATACGAAGACATAATATATGACTTGCAACTTTAGTAAGGATGTGCATGGAGCTGAAGCACTGTGAGAATTGAAGTTTATGAGATATTACAATGACATTCATTCCAACCTTGGCTCGATAATTAGTAAGGATAGAGAGATTAAGGAAGATGTCGAACATAGGATACATGCGGAATGGTTAAGTGGGACTTGTTTTAAGAGTGATTTGTCATGGGCGCATGTGAGTAAGAGTGAAGAGGAAATTTTACTGGATATTGATTAAACCAGCTATGACCTATGGAGAATGACATGCATAAATGAGTGTAGTAGAAATGAGAATGTTCAGATGGATGTTTGGTAAAACTAGGAAAGATAGAATTAAAAATGAGATAATTTACCTAATGAAGATGATGTGAAAAACTATATTTGTTTCATGAACAACTAGCAACCTAATTTTATATGCTCCAGCATAAATTGCACAACCAGCATCAGTAGTAATATGAATAGCACCTATTTATGGCTCCATAACATATCTAAAGAGGCCACAATGCTATGGCATTGCCAACAACAACATAAAACAGACCATCTTTACAGTCAGATAAGTTTAACATAAATCCTTTCACCTTCTCATTCTAAACTAGGGATGAATACTCACCCAATAACTCGAATAGCACCTTATGGATCAACACTCGCCCACAATTCACCGATTGTTTGGATTCAAGATCCTAAATAATTGTGGGGTACTCATAGAATTCCTCCCCATGATTTGGAATTTGTCCATCACAACCTTCTACCACTTCAATAATGCCCTTTCGAGAATGAAATCAGTCCTTTTAATGTACTTGAAAGTCTTCAGAATTCACCAATATAGATAAATATTCATTCAATCAACTGAAACAATTGTTTGGGTAAATATACACACACTTGACATGGAAAGGATTGATTTTTCTTCATTCCCAACTCAGAATAGGCAAAATCTCAATTGAACAAAGACATACCAAGCTCATGGTAATATGTTTAATTCCATTGAATTTTACTCATGCTCTAAAATTTCGTTTCGGAACTCTTTTCGCTTTTACCTTCAAATTCAAATGTTCCGTCCAACTCGGTATTTTAGCAAAACATTTCGGAGTTACATTTTGAAAAAAAAATATGTAATAATATAATATGGGGAAATGTTCTCCTACAAGCGGACTACATGTGTGGTCCAGATCTGGGGGGGGGGGGGGGGGGGCACTTGGGCCCACCTTTGATCAATATAGCCCCTTTGATAATCTTGCCATCCTATGATCTGGTTTTAGATTTAATTTTACACTCATTGAACCTTTACTCGCCATTAGATTGAATCTAAAAAAAAAAAAACTATGGTTAAGACGCCATTAAACTTAAAGGTTGTTAAATCTAGGGCTAGGATAATATGATGGGGTCGCTATTTTTTTTCTACTTCTCCATAACAAGACCTTTCCATCTGTCTTCCTCCCATAGCTAGACATGCACCTAACTGGGCCCCATGAGCAGGATTGGATATAAGCAATATGTGTAGTCTATTCATACGTAGGACAAAATTCTCCATATAATATATCTGTACAAAAATTCAAAAAATACTAAAATTGAAAATAACATATAAATCTTATACATTAAATTTATGCTACCAAATCAATAATGCAATATGTTACTTCTACATGCTAAATGAGTAACTTTTAGAGGTTTAGATCTTCCAAATGTGGGGCCTATTACAGGGTACAAGTAAAAGAAAAAAAATATGGTTTTTTTTCAATACCTTCCTCCCTCCCTCCCTCTCTCTCTCCTCCCTTTTCCTGCCCTTTGACCTACTACATTAGGCTCTCTTGCATTTTTTAAATGAGAAAAATGTTTTGTCCGAAATCCAAAAGCCTTGTCCCTATTTTCCTCCCTAAAATCATAGAAGTTCTTAAGAGGTTTTGTTAATCATTATCATCAAAGCCTTGTGCCAACTATGTTGGGGTGTAGCTACATGAATTCAGTTTCATTAATCACTATATAACATTTTTAAAACAGAAATCCTAAAAAAATAAAGAAAAATATTAATAACCTCTCAACTATGGTTGTTCCCACTCACAGTAATCACTTGAATCATAATTTAAAAAAAAAATGTATTGAATCATAAAGTTTCACGGAATAGGATCCATTGTATCGATACACATCTATTTTTTTTCTAGGATTTGATATGAATTGTAGGATCCAAGATATGAATCTTAGGATACTGACAACAATGTTATTGTTCACATTCTAGTCAATAAAGACTTACGAATTAAATATGAAATACTTTCAAAAACTTTGTTCCCATACATGGCTTGCAGATATTGAAATACTTTCAAGAACTACTTTTCACACCTTTTGGGCAGAAATCAAATTACTTTCATGAACTCTCTCTCTCCTCTCTCTCTCTCTCCTCTCTCTCTCTCTCTCTCTCTCTCCCTCCTCTCTCCTCTCCTCTCTCTCTCTCTCCTCTCTCTCCTCTTCTCTCCTCTCTCTCTCTCCTCTCTCCCTCTCTCTCTCTCCTCTCTCTCTCTCTCTCTTCCTTCTCTCTCTCTCTCTCTCTCTCTCTCCTCTCTCTCTCTCTCTCTCTCTCTCTCTCTCTCCGCATGATGGTTTGCAACCATCGATATTTATCTTTTTGTATCCTATTGTGAGTTTTGGATTAGAAGTTATAACTTAGCAATTAAAACCTGCCTAGATTTTTGTGTGTATGCTTCTATTAGAATGGAACGTTTATTATTGATGTATTTTTATGTCTTTGGCAGGGAACATATCAAGTGGCTAAATGGAATGGTACAAAAGTTTCTATTAAGATTCTCGACAAGGACTGCTATTCAGATCCAGAGAACATGTATTCACCAAACATTTTCATGCTTTTTAGATTATAAGATTCTTTGATCATATGACATTCATAATATTAACACATGAAAGTAGATAGGCTGGAGGGGTGAAAAGGTGTAAGATAATGTGCAAAGGTGTTTGAGAAAAGGTGAAGACCATCAAATTCTCTCACAGTTGGTGGAATTTATTTTCATAGGGGAGAGGACAAGAAACAACTTACCATTAAAGTGGTAAAGTTGGATTAGCTTCACTATTGACTATACATATTTTTACATTTATCTTTCACCTTTCACCCATATCCAACCTCTCCACTTTCATATGTGAAAAATGCAAAAAAAAAACTCAACCATCTCCAACCTCACTATGCTTTTTAATAATTTAAGCCTGGCAATTGTTGCCTTCATCCATTCTCTTTTAGCAAGTTTAAAGCATATTTGTCTTCTTTTCAGAATTCAAAATGCAAGTTTTTAATGATATCATACTAAATTAGTTCTTGATATTTTATTAAAAAAAGTTAATATCTTTTAATTTTTCTAGTTGGATTCCAATCATGTCATGCGAAATCCACGTTAGGGAATTATTCATAGATGTTTTTTTCCTAATATAAGCTTGATTTGTCTGTTGAACTTTTTCCTAGAGTAATTTTGCTGCTCACGTGAAACTTTTCTGTTTGGGAACAGAAATGCTTTCAAACATGAACTGACATTGTTAGAGAAGGTCCGACATCCTAACGTGGTTCAGTTTGTTGGAGCTGTTACTCAAAATATACCCATGATGATTGTTTCAGAGCACCATGCTAAAGTAAGTTATTTCACCCACAATTATGGAACTTTCATACTTTATCCGCCCAACCTGTTCTAGAAAGATTTTATATCTATTTTGTAGTCCAAAAATTTTGTGGATTGAGTTACTCTCTCCATATAGTGTTCTTTTCTAACTCATTATTCATTGAGTGGCATCTTCTATACTCTAAATTCTAGCAATTTGAATGTGTATGTATGTATCTTGACTGAATTGTTTGATCTGTATGACTGAGAATAGCCAATGGCTATTTGTAAAGTACAACCAAAGATGTCTACTCAAAGTGGGACGCCTCATCTCATAGTAATAGAAAACTCTAATAATATCATAGTACTAACCAAAATAACTCAAATTTAAACTAGTCTTAATTTAGGAAACTTACTTTTTTTTTGCTCAAGGTAAGATTGTATTGAAAAAGAAAAAGGGGGAAAAGCCCCTAGGGAAGGAGAAAAAAGAATACATCAGGGAAAGAAAAAGGAAAAAAACAGGGCTCCTCAATAGAAGAGGATCAACACAGAACCCCTGCTTACAAAAAGAGGACCCGCCGATGAGAGGAGGATCCTTTAATACATCAGAAACAAAAAGGAAAGAAAGATGAGAGACCTGCAATCCAAAAAGCAAAAAGAGCACCAAGCTAAAGCCAAAGCAACTCTAGCTACAGCAAGAACAAAACACCACCAACAGCAAGGCATTCAGCTACTATAGAGAGGGAGAAAGCGACCAGCATCACCAGCTACTACAAGAACAAATAACCACCAGCTTACTTTCAAAATTACAAATAAACACATTGACACAATTTATAAATAAACACAACTATTTCTCAACACTGCCCCTGAAGATGGTACATAGATACTATGACCAGCTAGGACTAAACACCATATTTACACTTCCTTTTGCAACTACTTTGACGAAGAACTCTGTCAGCTTGATTTTTTCAACATTGTGGTGAATCTTCAGTCTATCATTCTATCTTGTAACTTGATCAATGAAGGAAATGAAAAGTTCATTTGCTTCACAATACAAGCTATACTCTCAGCAACACTACCAATTGATTTGACTCATGGTATGCTACATACCATATCCAATGAGCTTGAATGTTGGACAACATTCTCACACGAAACTAAGGATGAACATTCACCCATAGCTTAATTATTGCTTGGATTTACACTACCAAGTAATTGTGGAGTCTTCATACAATTTTTCTCTTCTGAACTGAATAATCTCATAAACTTAACTCTTGTAATCTAAAAAAGAACAACTGATATAGCACATTTGAAGTTCTAAACAATCTCCCGTTACACCACTCTAAAATGCAGCTGCATATACAGTCCGAATGAAATGAGTCTCTGGGTATTGAGCCATTTAATGGGGATAGTGGATGTTAAGAAGGGATGGTTCCTGAGGTGTGCCCCACATGAGTTGTTGCTCTCCTGGGATCATTTCTATATTTTATACATACGTACATATATATTCCAACATTTCTTTCATTTACTTTGAAGAAGACTGAGCCACATTTTGCAGATTATAAGACCATGGTGTATTTTTTGTACGTTGTTGAATTTCAGGGTGATTTGGCAAGCTACCTCCAAAAGAAAGGACGTCTTCAACCCTCTAAAGCTCTAAGACTTGCCCTTGATATAGCTAGGCATGCCCTAATCTGCCTTGGAAAATCTAACTGTAAATTCTATAATGTTCCATTTCAAGGTTTTTTTTTTTCTTTTGTTTCTTATATGAGTAATATCAATAGTCATCATATGTGAGATTAAGATTTAACATATTAGCCTAGACCATAACAATGCACTATAAATTCCACATTCTGAGCAGAGCATATGGGATCGTTTGCCTTTCAGATTTTACATAAGAAAATGGATTTTACAAGTGTTACACATATGAAACACATTATCATGTTTGCCAAAATCATCATTTCAAATGAGTGAATGAGTATATGCAATAGTTTTAGATTTATTTTACTTTTTTGGATTTTTTTTCAGAAATTTCTCTAAATCCATGAAGAATTAAGATATGGAAATTTATGTCTTGAGTTTTACCATTAATACAAGAATACTGAATGGTTCAGATCATAAATTAGGGCCCCATAGAAGTCCATGAAACTAGATCAATAGGTTGGGACTTTTTCACAAATTACTCAAAAACTTTGAAGATTTAAATAATCTCCTTTTAGATCTTGGGGTTTATTGGTTCAATAAACTAACTGAACAGTTTGGGTTACAAATGTGGAGCACACAGGATTTAAAAAAAATAAAGGTCTTTGATGGGAAACGAAAAAAAGTACTGTGTTTAGCTCCCTGTACTAGCCTCTTTTTGGTTAAGGGGGTGTGAATCACTTCCACACTCCTACGGGTGTGAAAGTTTTGGTGTGTAAATGGCCATATTTACACATCGTTTTCACACCTAATTTAACTACCACATGCATAAATGAGTGCAAACAAAATGATGATTCAAAAACACTATGCATGAGAATCATTTACATATGTAAATTAGTGCAAACAAACAGCCCCTAAAGGAACTATAGTGAAAACTCAACTTTATGGCATTCCATGTCAATTGACATCTGGATTGAGAGTTGTTCATGTATTCAGATATTCTTGTAAAACATGAAACCAAATCATATGCATATCATACAAAATCTCTTTTCAAATTGCCATTGGCACCATATTCAAGTCATATATCAAATTTGATATAAAAAAATTATCAAATTAATTGTAGGAATATCAAATCATATAAAAGCCAAATTAGAATATATTGATTCTTATCAAATTAAAGATAAAAATTACATATTCATTCAAAAAGATTTAAACAAAACTAATCAGAGAAACTGGATATTCAAATTGGATAACCCTGTCATATAATAATTCAAACCAAATAAACCAGACTTGTATCAAATTGTATTTTCATCAGACATTAACCCAAATAGGATTCTAATTCTTTTATAAGTAAAACAAAATAGAACTCTAATTATCTGACTAACTACTTACAATTTAAAGTAAAATAAAATAAAATTAGAATCTAAATTATCTAATTAACTACTTATGGTTTAAATTAAAACAAAATACAACCCTGATTATCTATCTGATTACTTACAATTTAGAGGAAAACTAAATAGAATCCTAATTATCTAGTTAAGTACTTACCATTTTGCAGATCTTTCGGATTCCTCGTCCTCTTTTAACTTGGTTAGGTTAGGATTAGGTCAGTTAAGCTTCTTTCATCCATTTTTCAATTTGCACTTGTTTCCATTAAATTTACTCTTAAGTAAATGTAAAATTTGATTTTTTTTTTATTTATTTAAGATACTTAATGCGCATAAGGTTAGACCCCCATCTGAATAAAAAAAACGCCCAAATCCAAATTCCAAAAAAAAAAAAAAATGAAAATTTAATTTTTCAGTTCAAGTTCAAATTTAGGTTTTTAGCGGCTTGACCAAAATTTCAACTTTCAAATGCCAAGGTTTTTCCCAAATCTTGAAGATCATAAATTTATTAATATATCAAAACCTTATTAAAACACAAAAAAAAAACCGGTAAAAATATCTCATGTCTTGGATTCTAAATAGGATACCATTATTTTTTTCAAGTTTTTGGTCTGATCCAACTTCTAAAGCAAGATTTGACTTTTCCCCCTTCTTTTTCTTTTGTTTAAATCTTATTTGCACTCTATTTGATAGTATTTTACTCAATTCACTTTTTTTAAGTATAATGTTGAGTCATTACACATCATCTGTCAGTAGAGTCCATCACTATTGTGACCCTCTCTTTTTAAATTTATTGATGCCAGTAGCCCACTAGATCAGATTTGTCATGATCTCTTTTAGAAGTTTGGATCGTGCAACTAGATAAAAATTATGAGATCTTGAGGCTTGCATGAATGCATGGACAAGAGTGGTTGTTTGATTTTATTCTAGGTAAAATAATTAAATAAATAAAGTAAGACACAATGAGATTATTGCAAGAAGTTTAAGAGCTGGACCATGGCTCCCCTGTTTGCATGATCATTATCAGGCTGTAGCTCTGATGCTATGAAGAAATTTGAGAGTACATTCTTATAGAATTCATGGTGTTCATTTCACAGACATTCATCCCTATTTATACAAGATAGAATCAGATAAGCAACCATAATTTACCATAACTTTATTTTAAAATTATTTAATATCTAATTCAACATAGTAATTCAAATTTATTTAGAATTAGAATGCAAAGTGTTTAAACAAATCTTATCGTCCAACACTTTTTTGTAATCTACATAAGAGTCCATGACTAGTCACATTGCTAGAATATCAAGTTCAATATTTCTCAAGGCATTCTTATAGTGCTGGTCGAGAAATATAATATTTTGGGGTATACTCTTTTAGAAAAAAAATTCTTGGCAGATCTCCTATAAAGCTCAGGATGGGAGTCATATTATGACTGATGATGTTTATATAATCCTTTGTGAAAAATTTTGCTTCATTAGCGCAGGTAGCAGTGAATCTTTCGGCGAAGAGCCAATATTTAGGGGAAATCTTTAGGATGAAAAGATAAAGTAGTTTTTTTATACAGTGAATCTTTTTGCTACAGCCTCATATTATTGAATGGAAGCAGATAATTTGGAGGAATCTTTGGGATGAAGAGATGGAGTAGTACCTTCTATTTATCCATTCAAAGGGTGTTTGTTCATATGGAATGGACTGATCATCGTTTGGAAACCCTAGTCAGATGGTGTGTTTACCGTGAAGTGTTTCTATTTACTATGGTCATTCAACCATAATCTTACATTCATTTATATATTTATGTACATGTAGAATGCCTATCAGTTAGATCAGTCAATAAAAAAATGCCTATCATTTCTCATGTCTTTTGCACCCTACATCTTTACCACATCTTGTACATATGGGAGATTTTTTTATTTCTTAGTTTTATAGTTTCATTTAAGTTTTATTTTGGTCTTATTTTACTTTCCATTTTTAACATTGTTATCGTGTAGTCAATCTGGTTGTTTGTCTTTGTTAGGGGCATGAATTGTCTTCATGAGTGCAAGCCAGATCCTATTATACATTGCGATTTAAAGCCAAAGTAAGATGATTGAATGCCAGAATTAGCTATTTTCAGTACATAAATGTCAAAAATTTACTGTTGATTTCTGCTCATTGGAGTGATGTACTGTTCTTGATTGTTTGTAATTTTGATAAGGTGCCAGAAATATTATGATAGGTAGTGGTGGCTTATTGAAGGTTGCGGGTTTTGGTCTGATAAAACTGTCAAAATTGTCACAACACAAAGCCAAATTAGCACAATCATGTGCTATTTTCATTTCAAGTAAGTCATTATGTCTTTCAACCCTATCTGTGTGGGCTCCTTTCAGTTTACTATTCCAATTTTATGAATACAATGATCTTTGTGCTTATATACAAGTAACTTCTAGACATAAGATATACTTAATATTTTTCAAATAATAACTTCTCTAGTGAAATTGATGGCACTAAGCAACTTGTACTTTCAAATTGGATGAATAGCAATCTCTTAAATGCTTTTGACCATAAGAAACTAAGGAATTGACTTTTTTTTTCAAATGCATAGAAATTAATTTAGTGCAAAAACTAGATGTTACAATCTTACCTTATAAATGTTTATACATCAACTTGGAATGATTTAGATGTAAATTCAACATTTATTTTCCGAGGGTTCTCCCTATTTATTGTTAAATAATAATACACCTATCATGTCTGACTAGCCAATGCATCCCAAAAGCTTAAGCTATTAGGAAGTAGAAGACTAATATACTTAACACACACACACACACACGTTAAAAATGGATGCCGTTTAAATTCACAACCCACACATGCCTACCGACACAATACGGGCTTCCCGTGTCACCTGGCTAAACAATGCCTCCCCAGGGTTCGAGCTCGCAACCTAGCGTGGCTTTGATATCATGTCAAGTGCAATTAGCCAATACATCCCAAAAGCTTAAGCTATAAGGAAGCAGAAGACCAATATACTTAACAACATCCAAAATCTCATTGGGCAATCAAATGACACCAAGGGGAGATCTAGAGTTTCACTATCCTTAATCTCTCAATGGATCCATATGAGCACAACAAGCAATAAAAGAAAATAACAAGCCAAAAACACGTGTATACACATTACACACCTAAAATTAAGGTTGCATCACATGCCTAAATGAATACTGTCAATGTTGCTAGCCAATAATCCCAAAACCAATTGGGAATATAAAACTGCACAAACAACTACTTAACACCCCCCCTCGGGCGGGACACCGCCCGGATCCGAAGCACACGCCCGCACAAGACTATAACGCGGCATGGGGCCTTTTTGTCCTGAGCATTTTGCGCCCGCACAAACACACAACGCGGCATGGGGCATTTCTGCCCTGCGTGGTTTCGAACTCGAGACCTCAGGCTCTGATACCATGTCAATGTTGCTAGCCAGTAATCCCAAAACCAATTGGGAATAGAAAACTGCACAAACAACTACTTAATAGATACATGTAACCCCAAAGTCCCTCCCTTCAGAGATTTTTCTCCTTTACCTCTCTCTAATTTTCCCCCCAGCGTGTCTCTTGCCTCACTGGTGTCAGAAATGCACGCATGAAGAGGAAACAAGAAGATTGGAGGAAAAACGTGTACCCCTTAGGGTTGTATCCTTCTCATTATATAAGGATTGATCACCCTCTAATTAGTAGCCTAATACAATACAAGTTCCTATTATTAGTACCCCAATACAATACAAGTTTCTAAAATAAGCTAACTTAATAAAACTCCATCCAAGCCTGCGCAAATGGGCTGGATTAACCCCCCCCCCCCCCACCTCAAATTGATGCGGGAGAGTCATAAAGCAACAATTTGGAAACCAGAAACTGATGTCGAGGCCGAGGAAGTCTTTTGATGAAAATATAAGCAAACTGAAGGTCAGTAGGAACATGAGGTAAAGAAATGACATGACACTTCAATTCATCCAGAATAAAGTGGCGGTCCACTTCAATATGTTTGGTTCGTTCATGAAAGACAGGATTCTCAGTGATCCTGACAGCCCCAGTATTATCCGCATGCAAGGATGTAGGAGATATTTGTGCAAAATCGAGTTCCGAAAGAAGTCCCCGTAGCCATAAGATTTCTGAACTGGCGGAAGACATTGCCCTATATTCAGCCTCTGTGGAGGACCGAGAAACACGCTCCTGTTTCTTACATTTCTAGGAAATTAGAGAATTGCCAAGATATATGCACCAACCAGTAGTAGATCGACGAGTATCCTGACAGCCTGCCTAGTCAGCGTCTACATAAGCAGTCAACTGAAGCGGATTATCCTTGGGATAAAATAAACCACGAGTTACAGTTTCCAACAAATATCGGATAATGCGCTAGACCGCAGTTAGATGAAGGTGTCTAGGAGATGTCAAGAATTGGCTCACAAGATTGACAGCGTATGATATGTCTAGTCGAGTAATGGTGAGATAGACTAGGCTGCCCACCAGGCGCCTGTATGTATGAGGATTAGGAAGGAGATCGCCATCATCTTTACTCAATTTTAGGTTGACCACTACAGGTGTATCAATTGGCGAAGATTCATGTAGATCAGAAAGCTCAATAAGATCAGATGTGTATTTGTGTTGATTAAGAAACAGGCCTTTGAGAGATTAATGCACGTCTAAGCCCAAAAAATAATACAAAGGGCCCAAATCCTTTATATTGAAATAATCCCAGAGAGAAGCTTGGATAGACTTGATCATACTATCATCAGTGCCAGTGATAATAATATCATCAACATACACAAGTAGAACAGTAACACCAATACATGTTTTGTGCATGAACAGAGATGGATTGTAAGGGCTCTGAGTAAAGTCACTCGTGCATAAACATCCCCTAAAAGTTTCAAACCATGCCCGAGGAGCTTGCTTTAGACCATAAAGAGATTTTCGGAGGCGACAGACAGAATTTTTAGATGGAGAGGTGACGCCCTGCGGTATCCTCATATAGACCTCTTCTTTCAAATCCCCATGAAGAAAGACATTTTTTACATTCATTTGGTATAACGGCCAAGATTATGAGGTAGCAATGGCAAGAAGTAACCGAACAAATGTCATTTTTGCCACAGGTGCAAACGTCTCCTCATAGTCAATGCCATATTCCTGCCTGTTTCTGAATGCCACAAGTCTAGCTTTGTGTCTATCCAAGGAGCCATCGGATTTTAGTTTGATAGAGAATATCCATTTGCAACCTATCGGTTTAACAGCTGAAGGACAATCCACAATGTCCTATGTGTGATTCTGATCTAATGCATCTAATTCCGCCCTCTAGCTTGGTTCCAATTATTATGTTGTACTGCCAGCAAATAAGAACTTGGTATCGAAACAGAGGAAATGGCTGTCATGAAGGAAGTGTGGGTAAATCCATACCGCTCAGGTGATCGAGAAGTTCTAGAGGAGCGACGTGGGATATGAGGAGTTGTGGAACCAGTTTCCGGCGGAGGATCAGGAGGACGGGCATCTGCAGTGGTAGGTTTTTCCCAACGATGATAAACAAAGTCAGGATTAAACCTAGTAACAGTTATTTTATCTGAAAAACCCGGTAAGAGAGCGGGAGAAGAGGGATGAGGACAATCTAAATGAGTTTGGAAAAATATACTGGTTTTCAAAGAAAATAACATTACGAGACACCCTGATGCGGCAACCAATGGGGTCGTAGCACACAACCTTTCTGATTGGTGGCATAACCCAAAAAAGCACACCTACAAGATTGAGCGGTTAACTTTGTTCGTTCTGTGGGAGGTAAGTGAGCAAAGCAAACACATTCAAAAGTATGTAGATGATCAAACACGGGATGATGACCAAACAGTTTAAAATGCAGAGTTAATTGAGCAATGGTAGGAGATGGAAGACGGTTTATTAAATGAACTGCAATGGTGAGAGCTTCTGCCCAAAAAGGTGGAGGGACTGATGATTTAATCAGTAGGGTTCGAGTAACATCAAGGATATGCATGTTTTTCCGTTCCGCGACTCCATTTTGTTGAGGAGTATACGGACAGGTACGTTGAGAAATGATTCCTTTTAGTTTTTAGAAAAGACTAAAAATCATTGGAAACATACTCCCCCCTTGAATCAGAGCGCAAAGTTTTAATGCATTTTAAAAATTGGGTTTCAACATAGCTAAGAAAAAATTGAAAAGCATTAAGAACATCAGACTTAGAATGCAGTAAATAAACCCAAGTAAACCGGCTGAAATCATCAATAAACGTAACAAAGTACTTGAAATGACCATGGGAAAGGTGAGGGGCAATGCCCCAAACATCGCTTTGAATTAAGTCAAAACATTCAATGCTCCGTGTTGTGGAGTGAGGAAAAGGTAAAGTTTTACATTTTCCTAATTTACAAGCATCACATTCAAAAGAAGCAGAATCAAAAGGTTTATTTAATAATCCAGATTTAAATAAAATAGACATCGTAGATGCATTCGGATGACCAAGTCTATTATGCTACAACCGAGAACTATCTTGAAGAAAAAGAAACATTGTAATTATTATCATCAAGTTGACCCACAGAAACCAAGTTTGTAGCAAGATGAGGAGACACTAAAACATTGGTTAATGGTAAGGGGCCATGGATATCACCAACAGAGGTGATCGGAAGATGGTTTCCATTGGCAGCTTGAACGGTAAGTGTACCAGTGTAAGGAACAGCATTTTGCAGTGCTGTGGGTGAAGAGGTCATATGGTTATTTGCTCCAGAATCTAAGTACCATGTATGAGACAGAGACAAAACAGTACCTGAGATATTCATCCAGCCCATCTGTGCAGGCTTGGATGGAGTTTTATTAAGTTAGCTTTATTTTAGGAACTTGTATTGTATTGGGATACTAATAATAGGAACTTATATTGTATTAGGATACTAATTAGAGGGTAATCAACCCTTTTATAATGAAAAGGATACAACACTAAGGGGTACACGTTTTTCCTCCTATCTTCTTGTTTCCTCTTCTTACGTGCATATCTGACATGGTATCAGAGCTACTGATTCATGCCCTAGTGTTTTAGTTTCCTCAAGTTACAAGGATCTATAGATCCTCCCGGACATCTTCCAATTCTGAAAGCCCTTGGTGTGTCTCCGATCATCTCAGATCAGGTGTGGCCCAGCTGAGATCGTCTTCAACACCTCTGCAGAACCAGCCCATGATGGTCGACTGGAATTCTTAGTAATTTTGGTGATTTTTCAGCATTTTTTTCCTAATCCAAGGTAGGCCTTCTACTGCACTCGGTGAATAATCAATTTTATTAATCTGATTTCATCTCAGCTGTCCAAAAAGTTGGATCTGGACTGTTTTTGGACGAATCTTCTTCCATCAGTTACTTAAATCTTCTGTGGTTTCATCCACTCCAATTGATCTGCCAACTGATCTTCTGGTGGGGCCCACGTACACAACCCAACTCAAAATTTGGGTCGTCAGTCCCTGTTTAGGCCTCAGTTCTGTGCAAAAGTTGTTGTATCAGCAACTGTTCTATTCCTAGTTACTGCTGGTACTTATAACTGCTGTTGTTGCTGGTTTGTTATTTACTACTGCTGATTGTTACTGCTGCGGCTACTTGATCCAATCTGCTGATTCCTTTTGCACTGCTGCTGTGATACTTTAATTCCTGGTTCTGTTCCTTGGTCGTCAGTCACTATTCTGGTTCTATTCAGAGTAGTTTTTTTGGCGCGTGGTTATCTCTTGTATCAGCTTATCTCTTTCTATCTCTTCTGATTGATGTGTCACATAATGGAAAAATCTGAAATTGCCTTGGTATGCTTTGATGGCAAAAATAAAACGAACTTAATAAAACTTCATCTAAGCCAGTGCAGATGGGCTGGATTGACAATCGGCAAGCTTATTCTTCTGTTACCCGACCCGGTCTTCCAATTTTAGGGATGGTGCCTTCCCATAACTTCGACAATGGGATGGATTTTTTCATCTGCACTATCACACTGGGGCCA
Source organism: Litsea cubeba (assembly GCA_012931725.1). Lineage (NCBI taxonomy): Eukaryota > Viridiplantae > Streptophyta > Magnoliopsida > Laurales > Lauraceae > Litsea > Litsea cubeba. The sequence continues at coordinate 11,811,455 of CM022948.1, forward strand.
CATGAGGATTTTGTCCGGCTTTCTCTTTGGGGTCCGTAGGGATTATTCTGACCGAAAGGGCTTGAAACCCTGTGTTATTAATAAAAAATAATAATAATAAATGAACCAAAAGCTATCGCTTTTAGCCCTCTTATTGCTTATGTATTTTCATAACCTAAAACGAGTTTTAAAGACCATCTTAGCCATCAAAATAACATAAAAATGTTCCAATCTTGAAAACATAATGACGAAAAATATCCTTAAAATTGATCAGTACCCTACACTCCATATCATAAATTTGGCCATAACAACCTCATATGAGTCAAAAGTGCACAAATGGGGTCTTGGAAAGAAAATTGGATATTACAAAAATAACACTAATTGCGTAACCATCTATGGGAAGTTGGATTACCATGTTGCATCATTCTCCCCTAGTAGGAGAAAAGTCAACTTTGAGTTTGCCTCTGTCCACTTGCACTTTTACTTCTTCTTCTTCTTTTTCCTCCATGCTTCCGTTGTCATCTTTTTACCATCTTCACCATGCAACGATCCCTCATCTATGCCATGAAGTTGTTGCAGAACTATTCCATTTGCGTAGTTTGTAATAGGAACATCATCACTTGAAAAGACCTCCATCCAAAAGATACCGATGAAGTTCCTTCGATGGTATCATCTTACGAAGGATTTCTTCCCAAAAGGGATCTGCGCATTGTTCCATTGAGACCTCAACTTTTGAGAGCAATGCATTGTAGTATTTGTTTTTCCACTTGGAATAGTTTCAACCTCATGGTTTCTACATCCTTCTAGTTCATGATTCTAAACAAATATACCACTTTTCTTTTCAATTACCATGACTATATGGCATCAATACATCTTGATGTGCAACAGTCTCTTCTTCAAACTATTCATCGTAACTTAAATTAACAACATCTCTTTTAAAGCAGCCTGAATAATAGTGTAGAGCAAGGGTTCACAACATGGAGTGCCATTGGCACCGCAAAATTTTCTCTCCCCATCGCACTAGAAGACAAAAAAAACAATTTTTCCTAAACTACCCCTCTCCTCCTCCCTCCTCCTCCTCCTCCTCCCTCTCTCCTCTTCCCTTCCTTTCCCACCCTCCACCCTCTTCCCTCATCTCCCCCCCCCCCCCCCCCCCGTCTCCGGCGGGGAGGGAGCCCCGGCCGGCTGGCCGATCTCCCTCCCCCTCTCCCTCTTTCTTCCTCCCTCCCCTTCCATTTTCTTTCTCTCTTCTCCCTCTCCTTCCCTCCCCTACTCCCCCCCTCCCCTCCCGCCGGCGACTGGGAGGGGGAGGGGGGAGTAGGGAAGGGAAGGAGAGGGAGAAGAGAGAAAGAAAATGGAAGGGGAGGGAGGAAGAAAGAGGGAGAGGGGGAGGGAGATCGGCCAGCCGGCCGGGGTTGCCGGCCGGAGCTCCCTCCCCGCCGGAGACTTGGGGGGGGGGGAGATGAGGGAAGAGGGTGGAGGATGGGAGAGGAAGGGAAGAGGAGGGAGGAGGAGAGGGGAGGGGTAGTTTAGGAAAATCTATTTTTTTATTTTTTTTTGCGGTGGGAAAAGAGATTTTCGTGGTGCCAATAGAGCCCCTCTAAACTTTTTTCTCTGGATCCACTATACAAACACAATAAGACAGCAGGAAGAAACTAACAATCTAAAAAACATGGTTATGCATTTGAAATTAAAGTGGCATCACATGCCTATACATCCATAGTCCCTCTCTTTGGGATTTGTCACGCCCCCAAACCGGACCTCCAAACATATCTCCAAATTTTGGGGTGCGACTGGTGTGGGGTCCACGGGGAATGGCAAGTTGATCCCCACACCATGTGTTGTTACTCCCACAGGATATCAAGTGTGAGGATATGCACAATTTCCATCATAATCACATCATATTTCAGAAGAAGCAGAAAGATCCAATGGTATCAAGTAACGTAGTATATAAAAGCATCCAAATGATATAATAGGGTGTCAGGGCATAAACCAGTCCATCTAGTAAAATAGTGCGGAAGCATAAAATTCAACTATTATTACATGTTTTAAAATTAGTAAAAACCACTAAAGTCCAAACTACTAAAACTAGCTTCTAGAAATGTCCAAGTCTCAATGTATCACCACCTATGAAGCACGGACACGGATACGAGACGACACGGATACGCAGATACGCCATTTCTCAAAAAACTAGGATACAATATGTCGGGGATACGTTGAATTTTTTTTATTTTAAATATTTTTTATGTGACCATGTAATAAAAATCTAACATTATTTCAATCAAAATAGCCATAAAATATGCACTTTCATTGATTACTGAGTGTCAGCAGGTGATAAGTTGCAGACACTTGCAGTAGCAGGCAGCAACAGCAACAAGGCATCAAGAAAAAAAAGAAAAATAAAGAAATAGCAGCAGCAGCATAGCATCAAGATAAAAAAATAAAAATAGAAAAGCAGCAGCACTGCAGCAGCATATATAGCATAAAAAAAAAAGAAAAAATAAATAAACAGCAACAACATAACATCAAGAAAAAATAGAGAAAAAAGAAACAGCAGTAGCAGCATATATCTTGGAGCTAGGAGAAGTTGACAGCAGCAGCAAACCAAAAAAAAAAAAAATACGCATTACAGCAGCACTGCAGCATAGCATCAAGAAAAAAAGAAAAGAAAAAAAAATTAAGCAGCAGCAACAGCGAGCTAGGAGAAGTTGACAGCAGCAGCAAAAATAAAATAAAATAAAATAAAATAAAAGATACATTGCACAAAAAAAAAAAAAACAACAGCAAACAAAAAAAAGGATAAAAGAGAGAATATGTAAAAATAAATTACCCAAATTTACAATTTCCCACAAATAACTCTTCTTTACTCATGTAAACACCAAGTGAATCAATCATCAACTTCAACTTGTTAAAGAAACAACAACAACAACCAAAATCAAATAGAACAACAGCAGTTCCATTTTCTTTTCCTTCCAATCAAATCAAAATAAAAAATAAAAACCCATGAAATGAAACAAATTAAGTACAAAATAAAAAATATAAAAAAGGATAAGAGAGAGAGAACCTTATATCCATCATCCATCCATACCTTTTCTTCCCGTTTGGTCTCTCGAGAATTCCAGTTCATGTCTGCATAGACGAGCAGATCCCGAGTCTGGCGAACGACCTCGGCCGGCGTCTTGGGCTTAGATTTGAAGAGCCCCTTCATCTTCTTCTTCGACAAACAAACAGCCAACAAACCAGAGCAGAGCTCTTCTGCGACGAGCTCTGGTTGAACAAGGACCGAATCTAGATCGGGCGGTCGGATGACAGAAAGGTGGAGATCCGACGGTCGAGAGATTTGATCGAGAGATCGGGGATCGTTGTCGGAGAGCTTGTCGGAAAGCTTGTCGCGGGAGAAGTGGCCGTCGAATGAGGTGAGGATCTGGAGGAATTCGTCGGTCATTGTGTCCGTACGGCCTAGGGTTTTGGCGAGGTGGCGGGCGACTACATGAGCTTGTCTTCGCCGCTCTCGGCCATGGGGATTTCCCTTTCCACAAGCTCCTCCTCCTCCTATCCAGGCATTACTTTCTCTGCCTTTTCCTTTGCGAGAAGAAGAAGAAGAAGAAGAAGGGGTTTGGGTTTTGGGGATAGAGAAAGAAGAGGATTTTGGGAATGGGAGAGGGTAGAGAAAGGACAGAGAGAGAAGAAGAAGAAAAGTGAGGCGAGAAGAAGAAAAGCATGATTCACATGCATAAGGCGAGAGGGTGTTCTTCTCCATTTCCTTTCTTCTCCCTTTCCTTTCTTCTTCCTTTTTTTTCTTCCTCCCTGCCCTTTCTTCCTCTCTGCGCTCTCTTTTTTTTTTATATATATACCACTTAACTTGTCCCGTGCGGGACACGCGTATCCCGCACATGTCCCGCACGTATCGGGCATTAAAAAAAAATAAAATTTCGGATACGGATTTCACGTATCCTGGTCGTATCCAGGGCGTATCCGGATGTATCCGTGTCCGATACATCCGGGATACGGATTCGGGACCTTATTTTAGGTATCCGTGCTTCCCAAATCACCACTCTCAAGCATGCTGATACCTACAAGGCATCGTCTAGAGTCCACTCATCTAACCCGTCTGCGTCCCAATTGCCGCTTCTGACTCCGTCTTAACGGTGGTGGCGAAGTCCCCTACAATGCCAAGGGTAGCAAGTCAAAGAAAATAAGCAAATATAATAATATAAGCATGTTGCATCAAATATGAGGGTGAGCCTTGAAACAAAGGTAAGGTTTCTCTATTCTGACCTGGGCGTCACAGGTTTGAAATGCGGAAACGGCCTCTCCACTTGCAGGGGTAAGGCTGCGTACATCTAGCCCTCCCTAGACCCTACAATGGCGGGAGCCTTGTGCACTGAGTTGCCCAAGTTGCATCAAATATAGAATTAAAGACAAGTATATTATAAAGATAGCAAGAAATGTGAATATCTAGGCATGATTGTGCAATTAACAGATTGACATCAATGAATCATGTAAGACAAATCTAAACATGTATGAACTAGCAAAATGGAAATCCACGTTAGCTCATCCTCCCAATTGCACGATACAAGCAAGATGTTCGTGGCGAGAGCTAGATAATATCTAAAACAATACAAGGGTACCTCGAGTCTCCATAAAGGAATTGATTTGTGTCAACAATGGAAAGAAGCATACAGACATGAGAGAGAGAGAGAGAGAGAGAGAGAGAGCTGTGGAGATGAATGTCGTGCCTCCCTTGGTCGACTGAGATCTCTATTAAAAGGGTTTAATCCCTGAATACATTCTACTAATGATTATCCCTTAATTTACACTTGGGTTTAGATCCATGCTAATAGCTAACAACTAACTAGTATGTAAGTGGGCCTGATATATTGGGCCTAGAGGCCCAGGATTGACACCCCCCCTCAAATTGATGCGGGAGTGTCATAAAGCAGCAATTTGGAAACAAGAAATTGATGTCGAGGCCGAGCAAGTCCCTTAGTGAATATATCTGCCAACTGAAACTCTGTAGGGACATGAGGTAGACTGATAACACCACGCTTGTATTCGTCGCGAATAAAGTGGCAATCAACTTCTATATGTTTTGCGCGTTCATGAAGAATAGGATTTTCAGTGATTCTGATTGCCTCAGTATTATCTGCATTCAAGGAAGTGGGAGAGGCCTGTGCAAATCCAAGTTCGGGAAGAAGTCTCTGAAACCATAGGATTTCAGAACAAGCGAAGGACATGGCCTGATATTCAGCCTATGTGGAAGATTTGGAGACCCGTTCTTGTTTCTTGCATTTCCAAGAGATGAGAGACTGACCGAGGTACATACACCAACCAGTGGTGGACCGTCTGGTATTCGGACATCCTGCCCAGTCAGCATCTGCATAAGCGGTCAGAAGTAGACGATTATCCTTTGGATAATATAAACCACGAGCTCTAGTACCCAGTAAATACCGGATAATGCGCTTCACTGCTGTCAGATGAAGGTGACGAGGAGACGTCATGAATTGGCTGACAAGATTGACGGCATAAGATATGTCAGGCCTGGTGACAGTGAGATAGACAAGGCTGCCAACAAGTCTCCGGTATGTATGTGGATCAGGAAGAAGATCTCCATCATCCTTACTCAACTTAAGATTGACTTCAAGCGGTGTATCAACTGAGGAAGAGTCATCGAGATCAGCAAGCCCAATAAGATCTGTCGCATATTTGTGTTGATTAATAAACAGGCCTTTTGAAGACTGATGTATTTCTAAGCCCAAAAAATAATGTAGAGGACCCAGATCCTTCATATGGAATGAATCCCGAAGAGAGGCCTGAATAGATTTTATCATAGCGTCATCAGTTCCGGTGATAATGATATCATCAACATATACGAGGAGAACAGTAAAGCCAGTAGATGCGTGGTTCATAAAAAGAGATGGATCATATGGACTTTGAGTAAAGCCAATCGTGCCTAACCGATCTTTGAATTTATCAAACCACGCTCGGGGAGCTTGCTTGAGACCGTAAAGAGATCTGTGTAAGCGACATACAGATTTCTTAGACGGAGAGGTGACTCCTTGTGGGATCCGCATATAGACTTCTTCTTTCAAGTCCCCATGTAGAAAAGCATTCGTGACATCCATTTGGTACAATGGCCAAGATTGAGAAGCAGCAATGGCGAGAAGGAGTCGAACAGTTGTCATTTTTGCAACTGGCGCAAATGTCTCTTCATAGTCAATGCCATACGCTTGGCGGTTGCCAAGTGCCACAAGTCGAGCTTTGTGTCTATCCAAGGAGCCATCTGATTTGAGCTTGATCGAGTAGATCCATTTGCAACCGATAGGTTTAACTGAAGAAGGACATTCCACAATATCCCAGGTGTGATTCTGGATCAATGCATCTAATTCAACTTTCATGGCCTGGTTCCAACAATCATGTTGCACAGCCTGCAAATAAGAACTAGGGATGGAAACAGAGGATAGTGTTGTCATCAAGGAAGCATGGGTAAATCCATACCGCTCAGGAGGTCGAGAAATTCTGGAGGAGCGACGCAATATACTAGTAGATGTGGGACCAGTTGTCGGAGGATCAGGAGGGTGGGCATCTGCAGTGGTAGGTGTTACCCTTCGATGATACACAAAATCAGGATTAAACCGTGTAACAGTTGGTTTTTCAGAAAATCCAGGTAACACCGTTGTGGAAAATGGAGAAGGACAATCCAAGTAATTTTGAAAAAAATATTGATTTTCGAAGAAAATAACATTACGAGAGATCCTGGTGCGACGAGCCATTGGATCATAGCAAACAAAACCCTTTTGGTTAGTTGCATATCCTAAAAAAACACACCTGCTAGATTGGGCCGTTAATTTCGTGCGCTCCGTGGGAGGCAGATGAACGAAGCAAACACACCCGAAGGTATGTAGATGAGTAAATGTAGGATGGTGACCATAAAGTTTAAAATGTGGTGTTAATTGGGCAATGGTAGGTGATGGAAGACGGTTTATGAGATGGACTGCAGTGGTAAGAGCTTCAGTCCAAAAACGTGGAGGAACAGAGGATTCAATGAGAAGAGTCCTCGTGACATCAAGAAGATGTCTGTTTTTCCGTTCTGCAACGCCATTTTGTTGAGGAGTATATGGACAAGTACGTTGAGATATAATTCCTCGACTCTTTAGGAAAGATTGAAAATCATTGGAGACATACTCCCCCCCTGAATCGGATCGCAAAGTTTTAATGCATTTGGAAAATTGGGTTTTAACATAGCTAAGGAAAATTTTAAATGCATTAAGAACATCAGATTTAGAATGTAACAAATAAACCCATGTAAATCTGCTGTAATCATCAATAAATGTAACAAAGTATTTGAAATGACCATGAGAAATGGTAGGAGCAATGCCCCAAACATCACTGTGGATTAAATCAAAACATTCATTGCTACGAGTTGTAGAGTTAGAAAAAGGTAAAGTTTTACTTTTTCCTAATTTACAAGCATCACACTCAAATGAAACAGAATCAGTAGGTTTATTTAACAATCCAGTTTGAAACAAAGTGGACAATGTAGCAGCATTCAGATGACCAAGTCTATTATGCCACAACAGAGAATTATTAGGAAGTAAAAAACAAAACAACTGATGCCAAGGTTTATTTTGAATAAATGGAGATACTGGTAACGTAAAAAGCCTGCCACGTTTAGGCCCCCTCGCGATCACCGCCCCCGACTCCTGGTCCTGCACAACACAACCAGAAGAAGAAAAGGAGACATTGCAATTATTTTCAACTAATTGACCCACAGAAACTAAATTGGTAGCAAGATGAGGGGAGACAAAAACATTTGTTAATGGAAAAGGGCCAGGAGCATCTCCCACAGAGAGGATTGGAAGGTGGTCTCCATTGGCAGTTTGAACAGAAAGAGTGCCAGTGTAGGGGACAACATGATGTAGATTGGTGGGTGAGGAGGTCATGTGATTACTAGCTCCAGAATCTAAATACCATGTATTAGAAAGGGACGGACTAGTACCTGAAATGTTCATAGATGACAGGGCATTGATAATCATCTGATTTACCATAGCCGGAGTAATGGGAGCTGGTGACTGTGGTTGTGAAGAGGAACCAGGCTGTGATGATGAATCAAATGGCAATGAACCAGTGAAATCAGACGATGCATATTGTGGGGTGACAGCCGTGTAAGCACTTGGAGTTGACTGTCCATAGGGGCGAGAAGCAGAATTGCGAGCCTTCTTCCGACACTCTTCAATACCATGTCCAACAGCCTTACAATATTTACAGACCTTCAGCTTGCATTGATTTGCATAATGGCCATATTTTTGACAGTTGTAACACTGTACTTTACTGATGTCCCGAGGAGGAGGTCTGGTTTTAGCAGCAAAGGCAAGCGGAGCTTCAGTGGATTCCTGATGTTCAATTGCAATTTTGGTAACAAGTCGCTGTTCCTCCCGTAGAAGTTCTTGAAGACAATCATCTACGTTGGGAAGAGAAACTCGGCTCATCAAGTTGGATCGGACTGTCTCATATTCAGGGCGCAGTTTCATGAGAAATTGGTCCCGATGGCTATCCTGTTGTAAGGAAAGAAGCTCAGGTAGAAGTGCTTCAGAGACAGTAGCAAATTTAATTTCATCATATTCTGACCATAGGATTAGAAAGCCGGAGTAATAATCCTGGATGGAAAGTGTCCCTTGGGAGTAATTTGCAATGTCTAATTCCAATTGAAACTGACGCGCAGCATGATGTTGATAATATACCTTTTTCAGATATTCCCACATTTCCTTCGAGGTCTTGCAAGGTCTGAGAGACAAAATAAAATTTGGTTCTACAGAAGAAAGAATCCAAGACTTTATTTTTGCATCTTTAGTTTTCCAAGATAGAATTTTCTTGGCATCGTCAGCAGGGAGTGTGTCAGATCCATCTATATGGGCCCATAGTTCTTTTCCTTCAAGATATACTTGGAATTGAAATGCCCAAGACACATAGTTTTTGCCATTAAATTTCACAATAGATGGTCCTGATTTTTCAGATGTATCCATGACAAGAGAACAGAAGGCAGGCAATAAACAGTAGTAGCAGGAGCAACCAGCAGCAGTAATCAGTCAGCAGGAGAGAAAATCTTAACAGAACAGTAGTAGCAGGAGAGAATAATAAGCAATCAGCAATCGGTCAGCAGAACAGTAGTAGCAGCAATCGGCAACAGGGGCAGGAGAGAATAACAGAACAGCAGTAGTAGCAATCGGCAACAGGGGAAAAAAAAATATATCAATCGGTCCCAGTCGGCAGCAGGGGAAACCTTACGAGGGCCCCACGTGTTGAGCTTGACACAGATCAGATGGTGGGGATGAAAATAGAGTAGTTTTATGCAACTACTGGAAGTGGTCCCAGGCAGATCAGACCAGATCGAGGAAATTGGACGGCCGAGATGAAAACATAGTGAAAAAAATGAATTTTCACAAAAATTGGTAGAAAACCTACCTCTGATGATCAAAAAATCAGGAAAAAATCTTCAAAAATCCAGGAAGCAGTAGTCGACCATGATGGAGGTGTTCCGCTGATGTACTTGTGATGATCCTAGGTGGGCCATGCATGATCCGAGATGATCAGGAACGATCAGAGATGATCGGTTGACTAGAAACATCACTGGGGGGCTTCCTATGCCTGGAAGATGACTTAGGAGAAGATCATAGATGATTGACCTTGCTCTGATACCATGTCAACAATGGAAAGAAGCATACAGACATGAGAGAGAGAGAGAGAGCTGTGGAGATGAATGTCGTACCTCCCTTGGTCGACTGAGATCTCTATTAAAAGGGTTTAATCCCTGAATACATTCTACTAATGATTATCCCTTAATTTACACTTGGGTTTAGATCCATGCTAATAGCTAACAACTAACTAGTATGTAAGTGGGCCTGATATATTGGGCCTAGAGGCCCAGGATTGACAATTTGTGGCCAGCAAGTATACAAGAATATGGTACTGAAGTATTTTCAGTCCAAGACAAGGCATTGCTGTAGCAAGTAAAAACAAGGCTAAATCCATGCAAGCCGGGTCTGATTAGTAATAGATTGAAGTTAAGTGGTGCCGACACATGGATCAATGGTAACTCTAACCAGAAACGATACAAGGTAGGCTACACAACTAGTTCATCTAGCAAGGAAAGTGCATCAAGGGTGTAGCACTATGCTTACAAGTCCATCTAGCTCTAGGTCATCAAGGTAAACAAGTATCTACGGTACAATAAGTCCATATCATGGTCAAGGGTCACTAGGTTCAACTAGAGGTGAAAACTAGGCCGTGTTGTGCCCAGGTCAGCCGGGGCTACGCCCAGCACGACCCAGGCACAGATTTTTTCGTGCCGTGCAGGGCCGTTACACCCATGGGTCGGCCCACATGCCTCTTCTAATTTTTTTTTTATATATAACTTGAATGAGAATTTACGGACTTTTAGGGGTTCTTAACTTGAAATAAAGTTGAAACTACTAAAATAAATGCACAAACATTGATTCTAATTTACAAATGAATAATAAATCTTTAATTATTTTAAGTTTTATATTTTATTTATATAAAAAAATTAAACTTTTTATATATATGGGTGGTGTCGTGCCGTGCCTCGGCCGAGGCACCTTGGCCCGACACGGCATGGCTAAGGACTGGGCCGTGGCACGCTAGCCCATCTTTTGGGTCGTGCCGAGCCGGCCCAGTCAAACGGTCAACAGGCCGGGCATGTCCCAGGCACGGTTTTTCAGTGCGGCCCGGCCCAGTTTTCACCTCTACTAGGTCCAACCTAGGCCCAGGATACAAGTCCATTACAACTCAACATCAAATAAAAAGAAGCACAAGTATAACAACTTAAGAAGCATGTACAAGCCATGCGAGTGATAGAATACCATAAGACATGTATCATGAGACAGTGTAAGACGAGGACAGATGAAAAGATCCAACCTAGGTCTAACTTGCCTGTGGTCAGTGCCATCCAACCCTACGTAGCCTTAGGGTCCCTGATATATAAATAGAATTATGCCTTGACGTTCCGAAGTTAGGTGACATCAAAGGCCCTAAACCATCGCACACTTGACCTGGCATTGATCTAATCAAATCCGGGCAATCCGTAGGTGAGCGCCAGCTCAAACACCACTTTCAATGGTCCCACAATTAATTAACAATAGGGCTTGACAGGGTTAAAGGGTCCCAAGCTGGTCCTACTGTCTGAAAGTATGAATTATACACTTTAGAAAAACCCAAGCTTACTATTAGTCGTGGTCAGGGTACGTCTAGCTATGTGTGTACTATGGTTACCCTACGGCTAGCCGATGTAGAGTTTACCGCTCACCGATATACAAAAGTCCTGAAATTCAGCTCTCTGGAAAATATAGCTGTAAGAGAACGGGAAATGTACTACGCTTTATGGATCGCCATGCCCATGGGTAGCCTATGGCTAGCCGTGAGGTGACCGTAGTACAAAATCTTAAATTTTCATGGTTCTAGAATTGCAATTGTCACGATCAGCTTCCTATAGGCTTACAGCGAGCTGTAAAGGACTTACAGTTAGCTGTATATCTCCATATCTGCAAATCGAAAGAGAAAGTTCTGAATTCAATGGGTATCTCAATTCAAACACCAAAACCTACAGAATTCCATCTCAACCAACATCATCAGGGCCTGATCCACCACATGCAACACTTAATTCTATCCAAATTCCAATTAACCATGTAATTAACATCAAAACCATCAAAGATCTTGAAATAGGTATTCTAGAGTAGATCCATCATCAAATCAATGAGTACAAGAATGCATGTTATGGAATTATAGACTTGCCTAAAGCCAGATAGAGGTAGAATTTTCCAAGATCTTCAAGTATCCCTCAAGATCTCTAGCTAATCTCCAAGAAAACCCAAAACTAACCCCCAACAAGAAATCATACACCAAAAACAAGGGAATTAGGGCCATAAGAGGGTTTGCATGCAGAGATCCTAGGATTTAGATCCTAGACCTAAGTAAGGAGTTTGGGAAGGGAATTGCTCACCAAATGAGATCAAAGCAAGAAAATTGAGAAGTGAAAGGACATCTTGATGAAGAAGAAGATGATAAAGGGTCCTTGAAGCTTGGATTGGCCATCTCTAGCTTGGATTGATGAGATCCCTAGTCATCTTGAATGCAAGGAAGGAGAGAGAGAAGAGAGTGGTAGTGTGGTACAGAGAAGAAAGCTCCATTGTAGTAGAGAGAGGGAAATGAAGTGAAATGACTTGAGAGTTGGGTTATAGTTTAATGGATTCTCAATATTTACAAAGAAGTCCTTGGCTCTAGTTCTTCAAGCAAATGGGCTTTTTCAAAGAATCTGGGCCAACAAGAGAGTAGTTCTATTGCCCAAGGTGTCCACGACCACAAGATTTTAAAATTACAACTAATCCCCTATACTCCACAAGACTTACAACAAGGTCCTTGTGGGTCTCCAACTAGGTCCAATCTCCCCCAAAACCATCTAATCTCTAATCCAACCCCCTGAAACTCTAGATAATCTACCCACTGATCCTGATTAATTAGAAACTAAAAACACAATAGGATACGGGGCCTTACTGGATTTTTAAAAGAGAGAATTAATAAACCAAAAGCTAAAGTTTTTAGCCCTCTTTTTGCTTATAAATTTTGATGTAACAAAAGAAGCCCTAAACACAATCTCAACCATCAAATTAACAAAATGTTCTTATGCTTACTGTTCAAACATAATATGAGAGAAAATGACTAAAATACCAGTAACCCATCAGTACACCTTCTCAAAATCACAATTGGGCTTGTTGGAATTTGAAAAGATAATTGAAAATCTCATCTAGTGGGTAAAATTTAACGTCTTTCAAACATTATTTATTTATTTGACGCATCAAATTTCATTGTTTACTGTAAACACAAAATTACACTAATGGTGTTGCTGTCCACAAGAAGAAAGATTCATCATCGCTCATGGCTGCGACAATTGAGTTGAAACTTTTACCAGAAGAAAATTAGGTTAAAACCCAAAAGATGAAGGAAGTTGGAGAGGAAGATTAAGGTTTTAAAAGAGAGAATTTTGGATAGACAACTAGGGCTGGTTGTCCTAACCCACTTCACAACTGGCCCTAACATTTATTTATGTTAATAATTATTTTCAAAAATTACTAAAAATTCCGGTCACCAAAGTTTCTCATGATTACAAATTAGTCCATAATTATTGGACAGTGGCAAATAAACCCCCAAACAATTAAATGAATGTAACTTTAGAACATCAAATAAAGCTTGCATTACATGTCCCAAATGGTAACACATCCTACTAAAGGGATTTTGGTGGGAAATCACATTTAGGCTATGACACCCAAATACTGTACACGGACAATGTATCTATATCTTATATTCTTATTGTATCCAATATTTTAATTGTGTTTAAATCCATGTCCATGCTGGTTGATGTGCCATTGTCGTATTCATGTTGTATCTGGGCATTATAGCATTTAGTTAATTTTATATAATTAATCAAAGGACATTGGGAAGGGTGATTTGGATGGACCCTAATATGAGGGAGTCTTTGTGATTCAATTTTGCTAGTCAAGGGGTTTGACTATTAATATAGGAAGTGTTTCTTTGTATGTGTTCTGGATGAAGGGATTCTTGAAAATGTCACTAGACATGAGAGTTATTCACAAAATACCAAAAAAGGATGGGAAAAGTATGGAACGAATTTGAAGATTGACTACCCTTAAGGTATTTTTCTGATTTTCTAACCAAGAAAATATTATATAGTCTATAAGTGGCAACAAACTTTGCATTCTTTCATTATATTGTCGCCATTGTTACCATTGTTGGTTAGAAAATCTTGTGAAGCTGATCACAGTGCCTATTGTTTGTTTATCGCAAATTCACAATGCATATATGCAAGTATAATCACGTGCATGGATTCTCAATACAATAAATTGGTGACTTTAATTATAATTTTGAACTTTTTCCCTTTTTCTTAATATTCATAATGAACAGGAATAAAGTATTAAGCAAGCAGAGTTCTTATCTCCATAAATTACATCCATGAAAGGCAACTTACAGTTGATATACACCCTCTTAATATTCCATCTAAATCTTTACAACTCACCCCCGCCCACCCCCACGGAGAGAAAAAGAAAAAGATATGTATTAATAGCCAGAAGAACCTAGTTACTCTTTGCATACACAACCAACCTCCAGTTGAATGCATCTCTCTCACAAAAGTCCCTAAATCAGTAAAACCGACTAGATAATCTTAAAGGGATAAATTATTTACTTGCATATGTTGTGCTATATTAATGTGCTTTGAATACAATCATTGCCTCAATTGAGTGTTTGTTTGTCATGCTAGATTTATATGTGGCGCCTGAGGTTTATAAAGAGGAAATATTTGACAAAAGCGTTGATGCATTCTCTTTTGCTCTCGTTATTTATGAGGTATGCCCATTCATTTAAAGATTTACATTTATCTGTTAAGTTTTTCTTATATTGAAGTCTAGAGCATGTTTGTGGGGAGACACTTCTGAAGAAAGAAAAGTCGATTTGCTTGCTTTTAATATATTTTATAGTTATGTCAGTTTTTTTATATATTTTTTCCATTTTGCTGCTATCCAGTTTAGACAGATCTTTTTGGGTTTTTATTCACATAGGGTGAACTAGGAAATGGAAATCTGTGATAGGGCGTAGGGGGCTACTTCTAATAATTTTCTTTTCAAAAATTTATTCAAAAATTCATTAAAGAAATTTGAAAAGTGGCCTGTCTCTGTGCCTTGGTATAAAAGGCCCCTTTCTACTAAAATACTGGAAAAGTCTCTTTTCATCCGTTCATTTTTTTCATGAAACAAAGTCATCACGGAAACTGTTATATGAGGATTGGTTCCATAAAACTAAAATATTCCCAGTATCATCTTCCCACTTCATGGGTCTGCTGTATCTGTATCTCCACAGAGAATGTCAGTCTGGAAAAACAAAACCAAAAAAAAAAAAACAGATGCAGGATCGATGTTCCTAAAAGAATATGTTTTAAGAAATATAAGAAACCATATGTTTTAAGAAATCAGAGAAACAAAAAAAAGAACACTTTTTCGGAAAGCTGTAAGCCACCTGCAAAATCCTCCTAAATGTATTAGAAATGCCAGTGACAAGTCAACTATGAAGATATAAGTTTAATAATGCTCTGACAGAAGGATCAATCATAGATATTTTTCTTTATTTTTTCCTGTCTCTAATGAGTCTAATCTGTAACAAGGAAAGGTTAGGTACAAGCGCAGGAAAGACAAATACAATATTCCCTAACCTAATTCACAGAAAGGTCAACAGGAAAGCATCTCCACTGGAGCAGCTGCCATTATCTGTCTCCTCGTATACCACATGTTGATGAGTGGTTGAAGCTAATTAAGCAACATTCTGATCTTATTGGAAATTTTTTTTCTCCAAGTCTCCATGAATTGTTGAATACAATCTATAGAAACTTTAGAACTTGCATTGTTAGTATCCTGGAGAATTTTGAAGTGATGCAGTGTCAGCTTTGACTTCTGCCTCTTGTGTATTAGTACCAAAATTTGTTGGAACATTTTTCGTATCTAAGTAGTAAGCACTCCAAGACCCTCATTTTCTTGGTGGCACCAAATTACCACTAGAAGGTTGTATGGCATATGCATTAGCTTCCAATGGCTGGTCGAGGCATCTTCACAATACCACTCTCTAGAAGAGCCATCCATCTTTTTTGCATCACCATGCCTTAAAAATTAAGATATAGTTTGGCAATTCTAGTAATAAAATTTACAAATGGAGGGACGCAGTGTTAGATATATGTGGAAGATAAGAAGAAGAAGAAGAGAAACAATATGGGAGAAGGTCGTGCTTTCTACAGAGCATCGACAGTTCAATATATATTGATGTGATGCCTTAATCAAGGCTCTAATTAAGTAAAGATTACAAATTAGATACAAATCAGAATAACAAAAGAATGGAAAGAATCAATTATATCCTATACATAGAAGGAGAGAAATTAGGGAGTAAATCCTATCCTATACAGATTTGAGTATATCCCATGCGTGGACTTTGTACATGGGCCGAGCCGGGCCTGTTATCTTCTACACTCCCCCTCAAATTGATGTGGTAAGATTGAAAACATCAATTTGGTAGTTAGATCATGATGACGGTGTTTGGGAAGTGCTTTGGTGAAGATATCCGCCAACTGGTTAAAAGAAGACACATGAGGCAGAGAGATCTTCTCAGTAACGACATGTTGACGGATGAAGTGACAGTCAATCTCAATGTGCTTTGTTCTTTCATGGAATACGGGATTGTTAGCAATTCGGGTAGCACTGGTATTATCTCCATGGAGAGGTGTAGAACTACCAACAGGAATACCCAATTCACACATAAGGCGACGAAGCCAGATAATTTCAGCACTGGCAGATGACATCGCTCGATATTCTGCCTCAGCAGAAGACTTGGAGACAGTGGTTTGCTTCTTGCACTTCCAAGAAATCAAAGATTTGCCAAGAAACATACACCAGCCAGTGGTAGACCTCCGAGAATCAGGACAGCCAGCCCAGTCAGCATCCGCATAAGCTGATAATTGCAGAGAATTATCAGAAGAGAAGAAAAGACCATGATGAAGAGTCCCTTTCACATAGCGGAGAATGCGTAATGCAGCAGCAAGATGCGGTTTGTGGGGATTGCTAACAAACTGACTAACCGTATGAACTGCATGAGAAATATCCGGCCGAGTCATAGTTAAGTAGAGTAAACTCCCAACTATTCGCCGGAAAATAGAAGGATCATCCAGGGGAGTGCCATCATCGGAACTGATTTTGGTGTTCAATTCAAGGGGAGTATCAAAAGAGTTAGCATCATCAAGCCTGGCTGACGTGATCAAGTCTTGCGCATATTTTCGCTGAATAACCCGAATGCCTGATTTATTACGCACAAATTCAAGGCCCAGAAAGTAGGTAAGAGGACCAAGATCCTTCATTCGAAAGTGGCAAGTAAGGTGGTGTTTGAGAGCCATGATGCCAGAAGTATCATTGCCACTAATAATCATATCATCAACATAGACCAAGAGGAATGTGTAGCCCTTCGATGTCCATCGTAGGAAGAGGGAACTATCAGAGTGACTTTGACGAAATCCGGCTAGAAGAATTGCTGCACGAAACTTATCAAACCAAGCCCGGGGAGCTTGTTTAAGACCATAAAGAGCTTTCCGTAATTTGCACACATGCTTTGCAGGACAAGCATATCCCGGTGGAGGTTTTAAATAAACAGTCTCGCGCAAGTCCCCATGTAGAAAAGCATTTTTGACGTCCATTTGCCATAGAGGCCAGTTGCGGGCTGCCGCGACACCAAGAAGAGTACGAACTGTTGTCATTTTCGCCACCGGTGCAAAGGTTTCCCCATAATCAATACCATATTCCTGCTTATATCCCTGGGCAACCAATCGGGCTTTGTAGCGATCAAGACTCCCATCAGAGTGTACTTTGATAGAGTATATCCATTTGCTGCCAATTATAGAAGCGCCATCTGGAGCCGGGACCAAATCCCGTGTTTGGTTGGCTTCAAGAGCAACTAATTCATCAGTCATAGCATCCTGCCAATAAGCAATCTTGGAGGCCTGTGAATAGGAAGTGGGTATGGGAGTACTATCTAAGGAAGTAAAAAGAGCAGGAAAGCCATAGCGGTTAGGAGCAACAGAAGGACGACTAGAACGTCGCAAAGAGATGGGTCTATCAGAAGAAGTGTTATTACCTGAAGACTCAGTAGGCGGCAGTGGGAGAGGATCAGGAGAGGGAGTTGCCAGAAGAGGGACCTTGTTCCGCCGGACATAAACTTTGAGAGGAGGTGATGAAGAAGGAGATTCTGAGAATTGTGGCAGATAGGATACAGCAATAGGATGATGATCCAAATGTAAAGAAAAGAATGGAATATGTTCCAAGAAAACAACATTTCGAGAGATGCGCATGCGTTTTTCCAACTGATCATAACATAAAAATCCTTTATGTTCAGGACTGTAACCCAAAAAAATGCATTTAGCAGCCTGTGGAGATAATTTTGTGCGTTCATTAGGAGGAAGATGAACGAAACACAAGCAACCAAACACACGTAAGTGAGAGTATGAAGGGTTTTTACCAAAGAGAACTCCGTAAGGAGTAATCTTGCCGAGAACAGTGCTAGGAAGACGGTTGATAAGATACACAGCAGTCTGTGCAGCATCACACCAAAATTTTGGAGGAACTAAAGATGCAAGTAACAAAGTACGAACAGTTTCAAGAATATGTCTGTTCTTGCGTTCTGCAATCCCATTTTGCTGAGGAGTATGTGGACACGATTTTTGGTGAATAATTCCTTTATTAGACAGAAAGGCAGAGAATTCATGAGACATGTATTCACCACCGGAATCTGATCTAATAATTTTGATAGCTCTCTGAAATTGGGTTTGAATCATGTTATAGAATTTTTGAAAAATGGAGAAGACTTCAGATTTCATTCGGATAAAGTAAATCCAAGTATAACGAGAATGATCATCAATAAAAGTCACATAGTATTTTAATCCTGTCCTACTCAAGGTAGGGGCAATTCCCCAAACATCTGAATGAATGATATCAAATGATGCTATAGCACGAGTATTATGAACAGGAAAAGGCAAAATATGACTTTTACTTAAACAACAAGTTTCACACTTGGATTGAGAGAAAGAAGATATCATTTTATTATCAAACTTAGAATCCAAATCACCAAATTTAAACAAGGAAAGTAAATTTGCATTGTTGACATGACCAAGACGTTTATGCCAACAGCATCTGTCTGATCTATCAGTGGCCCACTAGATCAGTGAGTGGCCCACCTCGGATCAACTGCAAGGAATCTCTTCAACAGTGATCGACCAGTCATCAGGATTATTTTAAAGATTTTTGTGGAATTTTTCTTCTACATTTGAGGTAGTTTTTATCTCTTCTTCTCTCTGTCGGTTTTGATATTTTCCTACAAGACTGTTTTCATCACAACCGTCCAATTTTGTGGATCTGTGTCCGATCTTCATCAATCTTGGACTAGAGGTAGACCATTTTATCCTCTTCCAGAAACTACTATCTGATGTGTGAATAAATCAGATAGTGGGGCCCACGAACAGATCCAGATCCAAGATTGAAGGTCGTCTGGCACTATTTTAGTGCAAAACTGCACTCTGTGTGCTCTGTTCTGTTGTCACTCTCTGATTTCCACTACTGCTGATTGTGCTGCATGCTGTGAACTATCTGATCTGGGGCTTAGATCAGATTGTGGGGTCCACGTACCTCCTCTGCCACCAGATTCAAGGTCATCTGGGTTGGATTTGAGCACTGTTTCGTGCTGGTTGTTTTTCTGATAGCTGGCTGTGTATGCAAGTTATCTTCTCTTGCTGCCTCTCTAAGCTTATTCTTGGTTGGTTACTCGCTGCGGTTCATAATAATTTAATATGGAGAAATATGATGTGATTCCCATTAAATTCAATGGAAATAATTACATGGCTTGGTCATTTCACCTGAAGAATTTGGCAGAAACGGATTCCACACCAGGGATACTAAATGGATCAAGAAAGAAGAAGATTGATCAATGGTGATTGATCAATGATAGATCAGAGGGCTCTGATACCATGTTAGATATATGTGGAAGATAAGAAGAAGAAGAAGAGAAACAATATGGGAGAAGGTCGTGCTTTCTACAGAGCATCGACAGTTCAATATATATTGATGTGATGCCTTAATCAAGGCTCTAATTAAGTAAAGATTACAAATTAGATACAAATCAGAATAACAAAAGAATGGAAAGAATCAATTATATCCTATACATAGAAGGAGAGAAATTAGGGAGTAAATCCTATCCTATACAGATTTGAGTATATCCCATGCGTGGACTTTGTACATGGGCCGAGCCGGGCCTGTTATCTTCTACACGCAGCTGGGTTTCAATTGTTGAGCATCATGTTAATTTGAAGTGTCTATACGAATAAAAGCCTTCTCTTACTAAATTTTTCAACTTAAGAAAAAATCATTCTTTTATACAGTATACTAACTATGATTTGGCCTTCACTATCTTTTCTTGTTCAGTGGAAAAATTATCTAACTAGAGGTAGGGTGTTTGAAGAAATTAACTTGGCCAGCCTCTCCAATGTGGTGGCCAAACAATTTTTGAACTCACAAGTCTATGTTTTTAATATCCTCTTGCTAGCATATATACCACTCTTTCAAGAAATTATGTTATTCAATGAAGATGTTAAGTAGGCCACTTTTTCAAAATCGACCCACTGTATTTACAGCACGAGAATTGTCCTGCCGAGTGGCTGTAAGATAGATAAGACTAACCACAAGACATCAAAAAAAACAAGGATCTTCAAATGGCTTACCTTCATCATGATGAAACTCAAAATTCAGCTCCGAAGGACTATCAACAGGTTTCGCATCAGTTAGGCAGCCCATGTGGATGAGATCTTGTTTTTTACTTCTGACATACAAATATCCCTGCTGCAGAGGATGCCACTTCGAGACCCAAGAAATATGTCAAGTGGCTCAAGTCCTTCTTAGGAAATGACAATTGAAGACATCTTTGCCTGAATTCTATCTAAACTATTGCTTGTAAGACCTCTATCATTAATGTAGACCAATAGCATAATAATACCCTTAGAAGAGTGGCGAAGAAATAATGAATAGTCAAACTTGCTCTGAACAAAACCAGCAGTAACAATTGTAGAGTATAACATATCAAACCAAGCACAAGGGGTTTGCCTTAACCCATGCAAGGTTCAACTTAATCGGTATACTTGTCAAGAGTCTGAACTCTGAAGAGATGTAGTGGCAGACACATGTAAACAGTCTCCTTGAGATTTTCATGAAGGAAAGTGTTCTAAACATCCATCTAGAGTAGTCACCAGGACTTAGAGGCAGTGATGACAATAGAGATGATACAAGGTTCAACATAATCAGCATATCTGTCAAGAGTCTTAACTATGAAGAGACCTGGTGGCAGACACATGTAAACAGTCTCCTTAACATCTCCAAGAAGGAAGGTGTTCTAGTCTTCTAGACATCCATCTAGAGTAGTTACCAAGACTTAAGAGGCATTGATGGCAATGGAGTGTGAATGGAAGTCATCTTTACAAGGAGAACAGGGGTCTTATCATAATCAATACCATAAGGCTGTTGATCTCCAAGGGAACCAACGAAGATATGTAGCGATACATAGAATCAACAGAGTGAGTTTTAACTGTATTAAACCTATTTACAGCCAATGAGAGTTATCCCTAAGAGCATGTTTCTTGTATGATGGTGTAGAGGAGTATTCAGCTCAGAAGTCCTTTCTTTTTTTTAAGAAACCCCTCAAGCATATACTTTCACACTATCTACCTTTATATTGCATCAAGTATCCCTTGGGTAGTGTATGTTTCTTACAGGATGGAATAGGTTTGCGCCAGTCCAGTTACAGCCCTAAACTGCATGAGGTATGTGTGTCAAAATCCCAAAATCGAATGTGTGGATTTGGCATAATATTTGAATTAATTAAATGAATGTCAATTTTAGAAGTAATATTAAAAATACCAATAAAAGGTAATTTACAATTCAATGAAACTTCTTCCTTAAACATTTTTATTTACATATAAATTGAAGAAATAAGTGTAATATTATATTTTCAAATTTTATCTATGAAATAATGTTTTATGCTAGTAGAAGAATCCAGTTGTGTTAAAAATCTATCTTGGTGTCATAGAGAATCTGAGATGAGAATATGTGTTGCGACATGATACAGTGCTCATGTTAAAGCACTGATAAAGTTGTAGCCCTAAGTGACTAAAGCCTTATTTTCCACCTTTCATGAAATAAGCTTCATTTAACTTCTTGTCTCTTCTTTCTATGCATTTGTATGACTGGGTTCAGATGATTGAAGGAGAACCACCTTTTCACCCCAAGTCTGCAGAGGATGTCGCCAAAATGATTTGTTTAGAAGGAATGAGACCCCCTATAAAGCTCAAATCAAAAAGTTATCCACCAGACCTTAAAGAGTAAGTCTCTTCTGAAATTGTCAAGTCTATAAACTTGTAATTGCATTAAGCTTGTTATATTATATTTCTCGGGGAGAACAAGTGAACCTGTTTGAAGCAGATGCATTGTCTATAAAAGGACAATGATGTAAGACGGTCATTTTGTCCATTATGTGGGAAAGATTATTATTTAGGTTCAGTTCCATTCACTTCAAGCAGAATGTATCAAACTAGAAATTGTTGGTGAAATTACCTTTTAACTGCTGCTGAGAACATTTCTTAAGGCTACTTGATTTCTCATGAAGGCAGTTAATTTTAATGAAAACCTTTATCACATGCAGATTGTGTTGTAGATTTTTCCCCCCTCATCAACTTCTTTGTGTTGGATGAGAGAAGCATCGGAATTTGATCTCATGCTTCTCAAGCTTTTTGGATGTCTTCTTCGCAATATAACAATGTTGTACAGAGCGTACCTTGCATGAATTGAAAAGTTTCTATGGACTGTATTAAACTTTTCATCATGGTCAAAGCCCATTTTACTGAAACCACTTGGTGCAAGTTGAGCAGGCCAGTATGGAATGATTTGGTCTAAGTTCTAAACCGGGGCATGTGATCGATTCCGATCCTCTTGTTAACTATTTTTCTTCATTTAGTAAATAAACAATCCTCTTTCTTCTTCTCTTGTTTTCTAATGCCTTGCCTCAGCTTGTTTTCTTAGAGGTAATTTTTATGCCAGGAAAGTGAAAATGGGGAAAGCATTTGCCCCAGGGAATTCTCTTGGCACCTGTTTGGTTGCATTTTACGTGGAAAAAATGTGGTGGCCACACTAATGGAAGAATTTTCTCCTGTTGCTGGATTCACATTTTTTACCACTTCTAAGCATTGAACTCTCTCTCCATTTCTTTTGCCAAAAAAAAACTCTCCACCTAAACTTTTCTCCACTGAACACCAAACAGGAGTAAAATGAAATATGGGGTTTTTCTCCAGGTTTCTTCTGGATTCTCCAGCAGGGAGAGATTCTTTTTATTTTTTTAATTCCTATATCCAGATGGCCCCTTTCTTTACACCTTTGGTTGATAAAAATGGAACTAGAACCCCAACATATATTAGATACATTTGGATGTTGTGCAGGTTGATTGAAGAATGTTGGAATGCAGACCCTGAAGTGAGACCCACATTTTTTGAGATTATTCAGCGACTGGACAAAATAGTTGCAAACTGCTCAAAGCAAGGATGGTGGAAAGACACCTTTAAACTTCCCTGGTTTGTGATGCTTTTACTGATATCTTCTGCCTAAGAATCTCAGAAACTCTTATTATATCACATCAATGACATTGTTTCTAGGGTCGCTTTGAATTTTAAATTTTATCAGGTAGGTGTTGTTACTAGTGCAAATTACTAAAAGTGCCCATTTTTGTATGATATCACACAATTCGTACATGTATGTACTATCACACAGTAAGAGGGGAGGTTTTAGAGAACCTGCATATTTCAGAAGAGAAATCCTACTATGGATACGGTTTGCACCCAGATCTCTGAGATTGAAAACAACTTTAGGTGAGGAGTGGCAAGAGAAACAGAACCATAACTAGTTAGAGGCTTAGAGCATTCCATATTGAAATGGTAGATGGTAAATCTTTAGCAGAAAAATTGGTTCTTCACCCTCCCCTAATAAAAGCAATCACTGAGTATGGTGGATACTCGATGCTCTCCCCCACCCAAAATGGATATTAAAATTACAGACAACTACCTCCTAGAACTCTGTCCTGTAAGCTAAGAAGAAAATGGTAAAGCTATTCATCTTGAACTGGCAATGTTCCAATAAATTATGGGCTAAAATCTTTTGTCTCTGTGTGTGTAAATGTTCCAATAAATTATGGGCTAGGATCTTCTGGGTGTGTTTTTTTTTTTTTTTTTTTTTTGGTGTGGGTGGGGGGAGGGGTGGGGTTCAAATTAAGTCTGGATCACAAGCAGTGAGTTCCATATGCAAGAAATCCTGTTCCTCTGAGAACTGTACATTTTCTAAGGCTTGACTGGAAATTTTTATCTTTTTGCTACATTAGATTATACAATTTTCTCATTTCTCTGCAGGAAATGAGGAGTGGCGGCGTTGAATTTCATCTCATGAGCAGAAAAAAGAGAATCAGAATACATAGAAAATAAAGATTTTGAAAGCATGTTGTAAAATTATGTATCAAAGAAATAAAAGGTTCACACATCTAATTTTTCAGAGAGGATTTTTTTTTTTTTTGTACCATTATGTATCTATTGAACAAAGGAAAATACCACTATGTATCTATTGAACAAAGGAAAGGTTCTTCTTGTCTAGTTCTTTCATTTGTATGGGAAGATTTGTATTTCCATTTACTTCCGTAGTACGTTGTTGCTAACAAGCATTCCATTTGTTGTCCTTTTGTTTCTGCAGACGAATTCAATTGTTGGTCATGTATTTGTAAATTGTACATTGATTCTTCCCTGTCTTACTATCCAATTTCTGTAAGTCAGAGAGTTCTATTAGGCCAGTTCTATAAATCTGTACATGGTACCCACCTATTGAAATCCAAACTGCTTAAAGTTGATGTCCATCCATGTATAGATGATCTGTCGATCCAATCTGAATTGGGCAAAATTTTAGATTGATTGATATTTATAACGGGTGACTGGGTGAGTATAAATACAAAAATGAATGGACTATAATACTATCACATGTTTAACATCTGACTAGGTTTGACTCAACTCTGATTAGAGCAAAAATTTGCCTAGTGATGGGGTATTGAGTTTAAATGGTTTGGATTATATAAATGAGTCTGGATGCTCTAAGGCTTGGACCAGCCATATGCAGGAGGCATTTTAGTGGCACTCCAAAGTGGGGCCTGCTAGTTAAATATCTAGACTGCTCAAATTAAATGCCCTCCTCTCTTGAGATGTGATGATCGGAAGAGTTTATCTTATTGTAAAATTTCAAGCGTTTAATTGATTATCAACTATGGACTCAATCTTACGTGAGCATAACTCCTATTAAAGTCAAATTTAAACACGAGTTAATATTTTTTTATGTAAATTTCAGACCCTAAAACCCCATAACTGGTTGGTGTAGAGGTGTAAAAGCCCGGCACATTGATCGGCACAGCATTGCCTAGCCCGTCACATGCATGGATCATGCTAGGCCAGGGGGTCATGGCCAGCGGCACGGCATGGCCCATTGCTGGGCACAAAGCGGTCCGAATCCTCTATTACTTTTGTTCCACGTCAGCCCCGCCACTCTGACACAAATCACGTGCACGTGTTACCAATCTAATTCAAACTTCAAAATCCAATATTTTGCAGCTCACACGGTAGACCGTGATTGGTGCACTCAGGTATCTTCCAACTCTCTAAGCTTTCTTTCTCTCTCTGTAAGACACCAAAATCTATCTTCATATTCTCAAAGGCTAAGAAGTTTATTTATTTTTATTTTATTTTTTGCTAGAAGGCAATTGGAATTAAAGAGGGGAAAGGGATACAAAGGCAAAACGCCCCCATAGAGGAAAATCAAAACAGAGAAAAAACAGCTTTACAGTAAGGAAAAAAAAAAAAAAAACAAGAGCTACTGTGATGCTAGACTACAAAAACAGGAAGACTACCAAGTCAAGAAGAAGCTCAGACAGCAACAGGATCGCCATAGATTTATAGAAGTGGTGAAGAGGCCTGCCAAAAAAAAGGCTGGTCTATCTGTCTAAGAGAGGAAGAAAGGAGCTCCGACAGATAGATTTTCGCCTTCGTCTGGGAGGCTCTTAAGTTCCTAAGATGTGGTCATTCCTGCATTTCCAAATAGCAGAAGGCAGTGGAGAAGAGAACGGAGGAGGCTCACTTGTTACTGTTGAAGGAAAGTTCATACCAGACCTGCATTGGAGAAGTACGAGGGAGACCTGACTTAATTAGTTTGTGGGGTACCAAGATATTATAAATGAGCTCTCTCTCTCTCTCTAGGAGCTTCTCTCTCTTCAAGTTAAAAGTCTTTATTTGGGACCAGTGGAGCCCTGCATGTGCAATGTACTTGCACCGAACACACAATTTTATTAAGGAAAATTTTAAAAAATAAAGTTTTTAGAAAAATTTAATAGAAGCTTCAATACATTTAAAAATCAACACAGTACTTGTATCTATGGGATGTGCTTAAAAGTTTTGGAGGTCCCTATACATTTTTTAAAGGCCATGATAAATAATATACAATTGATGGAATATCAAATTACAAATATTTAAGGTTAATGTACAAAAGATTAAAGGGTTCATATTTAAAAAATTAATAACAAAGGGTTACATCCGTGCAAAGAAAATAATCTCATATTTTTTGGAAACATCTCAGAGCCCTCTTATGTCCTTAACTCTCAAATTTTAAATACAAATACCACTCAAGTATCTTTTACTTCCATCAAAAAATAAAAATAAAAATAAATAATTAAATAGAAACTATTTGGCACAATTAGTATTGTTTCAGGTAAAAAAAACAAGAATGTTAATTCTCTCGTGTGTAGTTAATTTGATATTTGAATTATAACACAACCACCAATTGGCCACCAGCAACAATAACAAAAGTACCAACCTTGCTAATACTTTTTGTCGCAGCTTTTAAACTGATTTTTAAGCTGATGGTGAAGTACTTAAAGTGCCCACAAGATTATAAGTATTGAACACCAAAAGGTAGTAACTAAAATACACTTGGTTCCTTTTCTTGCATTTTGTCGGGCAGGTGTGTAGTGAAAAATAATAATACTAAGTGGGGCCCACATCTTACATTTTATTGGGCAGGTTTATTGGGCATATATATATAATAATACTAAGTGAAGCCCACATCTTGCATTTTATTGGGCAGGTGTGTAGTGAAAAAGTATTACACTTTACTCTCTTTTATATAAGGGTATAGATATAGAGATAGAGATAGAGACATAATAATAATAATAATAATAATAATAATAATAATAGATTCTATTATTATTTTATAGGTGGGGCCCACACAAGTTCTTCTCTTTTATATTCTTATTATTATTATATAAATAGGGCCCAGGTTCTTCTCTTTTAGAAGGGTAATAATAATATATAGATTATATTATTATTATATAAGTGGGGCCCACACAAGTTAAGTCATTTTTGTTCTTAATAATAATAATAATGTATAGATTATATTATTATAATAATAATAATAATGTATAGATTATATATTATTATATAGGTGGGGCCTACACAAGTTCTTCTCTTTTAGAATGGTAATAATAATATATAGATTATATTATTATTATATAAGGGGGCCCACACAAGTTATGTCCTTTTGTTCTTAATAATACTGTATAGATTATATTATTATTATATAGGTGAAGCCACACGAGTTCTTCTCTTTTGTAATCTTATTATTATTATATAAGTGGGGCCCAAGTTCTTCTCTTTAGAAGAGTAATAATAATATATAGATTATATTATTATTATCTAAGTTGGGGCCCACACAAGTTATGTCATTTTGTTCTTAATAATAATAATAATGTATAGATTATATTATTATATATAGGTGGGGCCCACACAAGTTCTCTCTTTTATAATTTTATTTATTATTATATAAGTGGGGCCCACAGTTCTTCTCTTTTAGAAGGCTAATAATAATATATAATTAAATTATTATTATCCTAAGTGGGCCCACACAAGTTATGTCATTTTGTTCATGTCGTTTTGTTCTTAATAATAATAATATATGTATAGTATTATATTATTATTCTATAGGTGGGGCCCACACAAGTTTTTCTCTTTATAATCTTATTATTTATTATATAAGTGTGGCCCAAGTTCTTTTCTTTTAGAGTAGTAAGACATAATATATAGATTATCTTATTATTATCTAAGTGGGTCTGCACAAGTTATGTCATTTTGTTCTTAATAATAATAATAATGGATAGATTATCTTATTATTATATAGGTGGGGGCCCACACAAGTTCTTCTCTTTTATAATCTTATATTATTATATGAGTGGGGCCCAAGTTTTTCTCTTTTTAGAAGGGTAATAATAATATATAGATCTATATTATTATTATCTAAGTGGGGCCCACACAAGTTATATCATTTTGTTCTTAATAATAATAATAATGTATAGATTATATTATTATATAAGTGGGGCCCACACAAGTTCTTCTCTTTTATAATCTTAATATTATAGATTATATTATTATTATCTTAAGTGGGGTCCAAAGTAAAAAGTTGTAGATAGATGTAGATGTAGATGTAGGTGTAAAATAGAAAAAAAAATAAAAGTATAAAAAGTAAGTGGGCCCACATCTTGCATTTGATTGGCTAGGTGTGTAGTGAAAAAAAAAGTGCATCTTGCTCTTTTTAATAGTAGTAGTAGATAGTAGATATAAGTATAGATATAGATATAGATAGATAGATAGAGATAGAGAAGAAAAGGTGGGCCCTACAACTTACATTTTATTGGGCATGTGTGGAGTGAAAATAGTACAACATCTATCTCTCTTTTATAAGAGTAGAGATATACATAGCAATATTATATAATAAGTCTCATATTCTCCCCTTTCTTATATGAATTATCATAATAAATACATTAAATATTTATATATAATTATTTATTTGGTTTTTTATAAAATTTGTTTTTGAGAAATGGTTGTACCATCACAAGAGTTCAACTATGACTTTAGTCTAAATGATCAAATATTGGGAATTTGAGTCTAGATCAAGATTTAGAGGTAGAAAGCAATCATAAATTTGTTGCGCAAGGTCAAACCTCAACTAAAAAGAAATTGACTTCTGAAGTATAAAATATATAACATAATTTAGATTAAAAGAGCCCACTGAAAATGCAGTGGAAAAGGCATAATGTATATTCTGTAAAAAAATGTACAGTTGTAAGTCAATAGATGACACTGATCACCTTAATAGACAAATACGAGTGTGTACATCCCAAACATACCGGTGGAAATATCAATCCGGCAGAAGCCGTAAGTCAATAGATGACACTGATCATATAGACAAATGCAAGTGTGTATACCGGTGGAAATATCAATCTGGCGGCGGGGGTAGTGGCACACGGACTCTACTATCTCAATGAGTCCACTATCTTAAAAAAAATCAGAGAATATAATATTAAAAATAAAAAAAATCTATAACTTCAGATAATTTAGCTCTAACAATAGTGCTGTTGAAATATTAAAAATTGTGCTCCAACTTAATTTAAATGGGGTTATTTTTCATAATAGATGTGGATATCACATCTTAAATCTTAAAATACAAGATGGATTAAGATTTATTAAGCGTATAATAGAAGTGATTTTGTAGGTTACATTTTTTTCATCTCCTTCAAGAAATCAAAATTGGAAGAAAATTTGTATAAGTCTTCATAAAAATCCCTAAAAAATACAACCATAAGCATAGGTGGAATTTTACTTATTAATGTTAAGAGAAACTTGCAATTATAAAGTTGTAATTAACCAATATTATTTTTTATATTCAACACATGCAAAAAAAAATTATAGGTGAATAAGATTGGCAAGTTCTTGAAATAATAAGAGGTTCTTTAGAAGTTTTTTATGATGCAGCCTTATTTCTTTGTAGGGTTTATTATCCCACCTCAACTCAAGTTTTGGACTACTTTTATGAAATTAGTTTTACTTTTGTAAAATATAGAAATGTAGAGTGTTTCAAGGATTTATTTACAGCAATGGAAATGAAGTTTTCACAATGCTGGAGAAATGCTCCATTAATATATTTTTAGCCTCTATATTAGATCCTAGGTTAAAATTAGTAGCATAGAAGCTTTACTTGAAGCAATAAATAATAATATGAATACCACTAATGTAAATAATATTTCTATCATCGGATCTTGTTTAGAAGAATTTTTTATTGAGTATACTTCCCAACTGGGTAGACCGGAAATAGCCTATACCCCTCCTCAACCACGGGAATGGAAAAAGAAAGCCACGTGAAATCTTCTTAGGAGCTCTTGAAAAAGCGGTCCCTCTAGATCTAGTCAAATTATGAATGACTTAACGACGTCTACAGATTGGTCGGCTGATGTTATAGATGATGGCACTAGCTTTGACCTTTTGGCCTAGTGGAAACCAAGTGAAGGTAAAGTTTTTGTGATTTCCACCATGGCCCGTTATTTACTCACAATCTTAGTCTCTATAGTTGCACCCGAGCAAGCCGTTAGTGCAGGTGGACAACCTATTGACAACAAGAGGACAATGCTATCGAAAGAAACGGTGGAAACATTCATGTGCCTAAGAGACTGTTTTTTTATAAAGAAGAGAAAGCCAGATTTGATGTCAGAAGAGGAAAAAAAAAAGCATTAGAAATATCATAGTCTATATTCAAAAATCATCATAGTTGTAATTTGTAAAATTTATTTCAAGTTGGTAATTATCGTCATAGTTGTTGTAAACTTTATTTTTTTAGGAAGTTATCGCAGTTGTAGTTTTTATATTTTTATTTGTAGCTCATTTTAAAGTTGTAATTATCATCAAACTTGTAAATTTATTTAAAGTTAGAAATTATCATCAAAGTTGTTGTAAACTTTATTTCAAGGAAATTATCATACTTAATAGTTTTATTTTCCATTTGTAAATTAACATCAATGTTTGGGCATTTATTTTTATTAATTTCAACTATATTTCAAGTTGAAAACCCAAAAATCTCTAAAGTCCCTTTCAATTTATATAATAAAGAATTTCAGAAATATTATATTTAAAAGTTTATAAAAAGGAGTTCACGGGCTGGCCTAGACTGTGGCACGGCCCATGCCGACACATGGGCACACGGCACGACACGACCTGTGATTTTTCCTGGGCCGGGTCGTGCCTACACCGGCCTTTAGGTTTGTGCCTTACCATTCATTGCTCCCAATAACGGGATTGCTGATTCCAGTGAGAAGGTCAGAGTTGTCCAGATGAGAATGAAGGAGTCTTGTGATCGTCAGAAGAGCTATGCAGACAAGAGGCGGAGACCTTTAGAATTCCAAGTGGGGGATATGGTGTTCCTGAAAGTGTCTCCGATGAGAGGTGTTGTCAGGTTTGGACAGAAAGGGAAGCTTGCCAAGAGGTTTGTGGGACCATTTGAGATCAAGAGCAGGATAGGAGACGTGGCTTATCGTTGAGTGCTACCGCTAGAGTTAGCGGGTGTGCACGACGTATTTCATGTCTCAATGCTTCGGAAGTATATTCACGATCCCACCCACGTGTTGCAGCACGAGCCACTTCAGCTTCAGGCAGTTGTCACCTACATGGAGCATCCAGCGCAGATCATCGACACTAAGGAGGTAGTGTTGCGTACCAAGACCATTCAGTGGGTCAAGGTACAGTGGGAGAACCACCGTCCAGAGGAAGCTACTTGGGAGCTGAAGGATCAGATTTTGAAGACGTACCCCTACTTTTTCCAGATGAGGTATGTTTAGGCATTTGGGGGGACCAAATATTCTTTTTATTGTGAGAGTTGTAAGGTCTGTGACCTTACTGGGTCAGTTGGGCCCAATACCTGGCTTGTTGCCCTATTTAATTTGTTATTATTTTATTTAATTATATTTTTAGATATTTAAGTGGGTTTAGATCATGAGCAAGTTTCTTTTAGTATTAGAATAGTATCTGTATAGTTTCGTTTGATTCCGAGTTCGTTTGATCATAGCAGGGGGGTAGTTTGCAATTTAGGAAAAATTGAGTGTTTTTCTGAAATATTCCAAATTCCGTGGTTTTTAGGTTCGTTGGAAAGGTCTCGTCGTTCTGATGACTTTTGTCTCTTGACTCATTGCGATCCGGCGATCAGAAACCTTTCAAGTGGTCCATTCTGTCACCGGACCCACTTAAAGGACAATTCGGTCTTTTCCTCTCCTATCGTATTCTTAAACGATGTGTAACCCTAATTCCATCCTTTCTCTGCAACGAACGAAAGAACAGCCTCCCATATTTTTCTTCTTCCTTTCTCAAGCCAGAACTCCGCCCTAGAAGATCCCGTTCGAAGATCCGAACCGATCATTTTCATCCTTGCGATCCCCTCTCGCTTCCGATACCAATTTGGTAAGCATCCTCATACTTTCATCTTTTCATTAGTATTCTCTTTGGTTAGATTTAGGTTGGATCTTAATTCTTTTCCTTCCTATCTTCTTCTTAACTTCCTAGTTTGCGTTGTATCGGGTTAGATCGTGGATTTCGGAGTAGAAAAGCTTCTCCTCGAATTTCACCCCAACTATTTTATCTTCTGACATTGAGGCAAGTAGATATGCATTTCAATTATAAGCATGCATGTTTGTTCTATTTGATTGGCTAAGTATCTGGTAGATTTCCCTTAATTCCAAGAATGTTTCCTTTTGATTCATGGAAAAGACATGTTAGGTTAGATTTTTGGAAAATAGATAAATTGATGATAATAGGTTGTGTAGAATCTCTCAATGGAATGGAATGAATGGATGATGGGGAGAGCAGGAGGCTCTATGTTATGTAGGTTGTAGCCTCTGGAAAAGTTTAAGAATGGAGAAAAATGGAAATGGAGAAGGAAGAATTCAGAAATGGCCTGAACCTGTACGAGTTCCGTACCGTCGGTTCACTCGTCGGTTCAGTGTCGGTCAACCGACAGCATGGTGTCGGTCAGCCGATCACCATCTCGGTCAAAAAATCCGAGAGTAAGTTTTACACCGATTTTGTACAGTTGGTTAGCTCTCGGTTTGAATGTCGGTCAGCCGACTAATTCGGTCAACCGAGGCTCGGGTCAGTTCCAAAACCAGAGAGCAGATATTGGCTTCTGTTCCGTTGGTTAGCTCTCGATTCGTGTCTGTCAACCGAGACCATCACGTCGGTCAACCGACACCATCATGAGGGTCAGCCGAAATTGGCCATTTCACTTATTCTTTTCCGGACTAAAACTGAAACCTAGGATTTGGGATTTAGATGATGGAAACCTTTAAATTACTATCACTTGACCATAAATGGGTTTGAAATCGAATCACGTGCTTGGTGTGAATTCGATGGGTTGTCTAGATATTTGTGTATTACCCGTAGTGTAACCAAATGCATATGGAGTTGAATTGAATGATGCTCAACATGATTGTACACCAAGG
Source organism: Litsea cubeba (assembly GCA_012931725.1). Lineage (NCBI taxonomy): Eukaryota > Viridiplantae > Streptophyta > Magnoliopsida > Laurales > Lauraceae > Litsea > Litsea cubeba. The sequence goes on from CM022948.1 coordinate 11,844,518, forward strand.
GATTTCCTTGAAAGCATCATTAATCCAAATTCCATACGTACTCTGTTAGAATACGGGGAATACAGGGATGACACCACTTACTTAGGATTTGATTATAATTCCTCCTTGACTTTGACTTGTATCCGTTGTTTATGTTCCTTGTACACTCTCTTGGCATAAAATACATAATCAATTATGAAACATAAATTCTTATAGAATATAGGACTTGGACTTGACTTAGAGTGTACCATAGGAAACCGTATCTTATTTTTATGAACATGAATGGCTAGTGATGGAATGGATTATCTTGTGTTGCTTGTCTTGTGATATCTTGAATAAGATAATCCCTATGATCTGGTCTTATACTTGGAACTAGCCAGACTTGCTTATCCTGTAGTCCTTGTATCAGAACCACTTGTTATTGTTTGCATATCACGACCATCTGTAGTTTGGGATTTAATGATGAATCGGTTACTCCGGTTCTCGGGGTGGGCAGTCGGCGTAGGATGACGTCCATGGCGTTGAATAGCTGGGAGCGGGCTAGGACCGTGCTGCTATTCCCAGGACAGGAAGCTAGGATCCCACTAGAGCCGTATTATGGTATCAGTAGTCCAAGGGGATTGTTACTGGTACCCTGGGAGGTGGCTTTGGACATCCTCGGAGTCTCTCTCTTGCTTGTTCTTGTTTGCATTTGCATGGATAGTGGTTATTGTTAAGTGATTGTTAGGATTCCTTTTATTGTTCATGTTGTTTATTAATCTCGCTTTATGCTTAGTCTTGCATTCTTGTATTCATATGATCTTACCTGTCATTATTCTACACTTGATGCATGTGTGTTTATTATGCTTTGTATATCTATTGCTCAACATGTCGTTGACTTTGTTCCTTGGTGTGCAGACACATCAGGTGAGTACTATTACGAGGAGCAGGCCGATGAGGAGATCCCAGAGGATCTCCAACCAGCAAAGGAGGCACGAGAGTGGCGTGCCGAAGACGTAGAGTAGCGTCATCACTTCCGGCACGAGAGAGATACATTGGGTTTTATTAGATTATTCTTTTATTCATTTATTTCTCTCGTTGGACCTTTACTTTCATTGACTTGTTCTTTATTAGCCTTGTATTTTGGGATTGCCAATGTAATAATTAACTTAACTTATTAGTTCTGTTTACTCTTCTTGCAAACTTTAATTTAATGAGATTCATTTTCATTGCTTGAGATTCCATATGTCTGGAGTTGTTTGGACTCTATATTTATTGTACCACATGAGGTTCGAGGTTTGAAATATTAAATCCTCACCGCGGACTAAGATCCGTGGGCCCAAAGGACAAAAGTTTTAATTAGTCCTAAAATTCACTCTCCGGATCCGGTTATTTCCTTAATCGGGTTCGGGGGACGTGACAGTGCTGGACTCCTTCCAGGTCCTTCTTTGAGAACCAGATCTTCGGTTTCTCCTTCCGAGCTTTCTTGGAGGCCGGTTCGAGCTCGGCCGTCATCACCTGTTTGCCGTGTGAAGCCTTCCTGGCCTCGGCACGAGCTTGGTTACTCCCCTTGGGGGCAGGAGCTAGGTGGATGACGTTGATGATCCTTTTCGACTCATCGCTTTCCTGACCTTTGTCATCTTGGCGCTGAGCTCAGTTGTTACTCATGTTCCCCCCCTCCTGGATGTAATCCCTCAAGTGCCCGTCCTTGACGAGCTTCTCGAGGTGCGACTTGAGTGACTTGCAGTTTTCGGTGCTGTGCCCATTCTGCTTGTGGTAGGCACAGAGCTTACTCCGGTCGCGGGTGGAGGGGTCACCTCTCATGGGCTGCGGCCATCTGAAGTACGGCTGCATCTTAATCTTGTTGAGGAGCCTATAGATTGGTTTCTTAAAGATTGTGTTGACGGCCTTGAAGGCGGTGGCGGCTGGCTGATCTTCTTTGGCTTGGTAAGCCTGCTTAAACTTCTGTACGCCTCCCTAGTTGGGAAACAAAGCCTTCGCCGAGCTGGTGGAAGTCCGATTTTGGTCCGTTTCTTCCTTCCGGGACGATCTCTTGTCTTTCTTGGAGGCCAGACCTTCGCATCAGAATCCAAAATTCTCTCGAGCTCGGACCTCGTCTTCTTCTTCCTCAACAAACCGGTTCACCCTGTCCATGAGAGCTTTCATCGAGGCCACAGGGTTCCGGACCAAGTCTTTCCGAAGGTTGCTGCCTGGCAGTAGAGCTTGTTAGAAAGATGTAACCGCCACCTCCTCAGCCGCATTCTCTACCTGGCTGTAAATTGTCCAGAATCTCTTGGTGAACTGAGTGACATTCTCGTTCTGCCTCATTTTGAGAGCCATTATATCAGCATTGGTCTTGGGGACGACTCTGTGTGCTTGAAATTTTTCTAAGAATGAGTTCCGGAGCTGTTGCTAGTTTGAAACTGATCATTCTGGGAGTACGCAGAACCACCTTAGGGGGGAATCTCCCGAACTGGAGGAAAAGACTCTACAGTTTAGGTGACTGACTTCACCCTAAATCTACATCCTCTGGGTGAAATGGCGCAGTTGCGCTGCTGCGTCCGAGGCTCCGTCATAAAGAACAAACCTTGGGACACTGAACTTCTCCGGGAGATGAAAGTTTCTTATCTCCCGAGAGAAGGGGGATGTACCGAGGTCCTCAGGATCGCGAGCGTCTAGCTGGTTTCAGGTGAAATCGGCTACCTCCATATTACGTAGGACCGTCTGCTTGACATGTTGATCGAGCCATTCTCTCAGGTCATTTTTGACCTTTGATATGGTCTTCGACTTCTTCTCCGAGCGATTGTTGCTGGAGCTCTCATCTTGAGCTCGACTACGTTTCTTTTCATCAATGATATGCCTCAGATCCGTCTCGGGTGGGGGAACTTGCTTGCTTCGGGGAAGCGAGGTCGTAGCCTTGCTCTTATTCTTCCGGGGATGTCATTGCTGTTGGAGCTGCTGCTAGCTAACGAATCAACTCGTCTTTCTCTTGGAGGGCAAAGTTTTGGGCCCGGACCTCCTCAAGGAATGGATTCTCGCCCCCATCGTCATTGTTCGGATGGGTAGTCTAGTGCGATCTTCCCACCATTGGAGCTTTATCTTTTCGGGGACACGTCTGCATGGCACCACTTTGCTGGGAGTGCTCCTGTCGGGAGTTGTCCCAATGGGGAGGTGTTACCTCTTCTTATGAAGGTGAATCTGGTTCAGTCTCGAGTCCTTCAACGACGACCGGGACAAAGTGGAGTCTTCAAGGTCCTCCTCGACCCCAGCTGCATCAGGTGTCACCTCGGGCCTCCTCTGATGAGGAGCGAATAGTGATGGTCGGGGGGGGGGGGGGGGGGGGACAGTGGCAGTGGTCGTATCGCCTTTGACACTTTCTTGCCCTTCTTTGTTTTTGGAAGGCATGGTGTAAGGAAAGAGGTTTGGATTGTTTCTTTCCCACAGAAGGCGCCAATTGTAAGTGCCTAAAAATCACGGACTTGATTAGGGGGGATTAGGATCTCTTGGAGACTCTTTTGGTGAGGATTATATGCCTGCCTGGAACCTAAAAGGGAGAAAAAGAACAGGAAGAAAGAAACGTCAAAGACTCTGGCTGCAGGCAGCACAAAGACCTCCGATGCCTAAGTCAGTTCAGGAACTCAACAGTAGGATGGATAAAAGAGAGGGCAGAGTAAGGGCTTAAGAGTGGTGTTATGCGTACCTCATTTGGGAGAGAGCTTCTCCTATTTATAGAAGAAGTATCCATGACAGGGGATATTGGGTCCCACTGATTTGAACTGTACTTAGAGAAGTACAGTCTTGTCAGCCCATATTCCTTTAAATGAAGGTCTAGTCCGCCCGCCATTTAATAAATTACAGTCCGATCGAGCCCACTTTTCATTAAATGGTGGTCCAAACGGCCCACAATTCATTAAATGAGGGTCTAATCGGGCCTCATCCTGTCTGGGCCTCTTGGTGGTAGTCCCATCGGATCTTGCCTGGAGCTTTGCCCTGATTGGGACGTAGCTGCTGGAAGCTGATCTGTCTTGATCTTGTCTGGGATTTTGGGCGGCTAAGATGTCTTCTCAGCCTCATCTGCGCGTGCCCTTATCATGTCATATCTCTTATGACGTGGCTGAATCTCTAAGGGAGTTTGTCTGTTAGTATTTGTCTTGGCTAGCTCTCCGGCATTTCCTTAAAGCTCCATAGCAGTTAAGTAGGTGGGTGCCGAGGTGCGTGGCCGAGGCCAGGATACAATGCCGGATCAGGAATGACTGAGGTCGGGAATGATCTTGACCTCAGTTGTCGCCATGGTACCGCTACCGAGGTGCGTGTGTCCTAGGTAGAGACCTGATTAGCTGGCATCATTATCGAAGCTAATGTAATCTCGGCTTCTTAGGAGATTCCCCCACACACAATCCAAAATCTTTGGCTTTTAATCTGAGCAATCTGAGCCACGTCTTCTGCATGTGACCATTTTGAAGGTGATCCCTAGCTTTGTTTAAAATAAAATTTGGTACAAGCTCACAATTGTTTTTGTTGAGTCCGGATCCTCATAGGCTCTTCTTACTCGAATTAATCATAAGTTAAAAGAGTGGAACATACAGTGGTGAGTGGGCCCAATCTATTAAAAACTGGAGTCGCTAAAAAGAAAGCCCTCACCATTCATGGCATGTCCTCTTCTTAGGATTAAGCAGAGGACTATTAAAGTATTAATACAAAGTTTTATTTATAAATCTTCTACATAATTTTTTTAGTCATAATTCACATTATCCATTAAGTATTTAATCTTATGGCCAGCTCAATTGTTATTAGAGTAAAACTAAGGGCTTTTTTTTATCAATATTTTTGATGAGTATCCCCAAGGAATCCCTGACATAATGTGACAATTCTTCCCCTTAGCATTTCAGAACCCCTTGTTTTATTGCAAATTCTCATACTTTCAACCCCCTTGGCATTTCAATGTGGGAGTGGGACAATGTTGAAAATTCTAAAATTGTCTAGACAAGAATTCCGACTTCTTCTAAAGCAACAAGCACCATGAAACATCCCTTGAATGTTGTCATTTTGAGCTGCACAGATTCTCAATAGGACGGACTCAACTGTGGGTCAACTCAACTCAGTATTTCTCCGGGTAAGAGCCCAGAGTATCCAAATTCTACTTGGAGCCATTTGGAATTCCAAAAAGTTGGGCGGGCCCACTAATGGATTTATGAGTTGGGCTTAGATCTTCAGGACCCACACCGCTTATCCCACTTTCTATTTGTCGCGCGGACATGAAGTTCGCAGTCAGACTGGAAAGAACAGGAAGACTGAATCTGATTCGTCTGAGATCAGTACTCAAAGAACTCTCTGAGTCCATCACCAAAAATACATCAGGACCGTTCAAAATCGGTCACATCACTACTAAACTCAAAGTAAATCCAAATTCAATCAAAATCATATCAACCATCAGATCAATCCAACCTAAAAAAATTCAAAATCATAAAAACTGAAGTCAAATCATTTTTTTTTTAATTTAATTTACATGTGATCAATTATCATAATCCCAACTCAGCAGAATCTGGGTTTTCTTGAGGAGGTGTGGTCTTCTTTGTGCCTCCCATGCTTCTTATGTCAGTTGGTAGAAGAGTGGAGGGGTTAGTCATTTTCATTGTTGTGGCTTAATTTTGTGGAGGATCATTCCCTTTCCAATTTTGTGGTCTCTTTAGAATGAAAGAAGTGATAGAATTTTTACGAGATCTTCTTCGATGCCAGAAGATATTATTTTGCTAGTGGAGGTTAGAATAGCAGAATGAGCTCTTTTAAAAAAAAATTTATTGGAATGAATTTAGATTGTATACTTCAGAATTAGGAAGCTTGCATGTCATGTGGTCCGTCCAAGGATAGAAAAGTAGTGTGTTGGCGTCTTCCTCCATCAGGTTGGGTAAAATTTAACGTTGATGGTGCGGCTAAAGGCAAGCTCGGGCCCGTGGGTATTGGTGGAGTTCTTAGGAATGATAAGAGTAAATTGTTTGTTTATGTTCTCCAAAAATATTGGTATAAAAGAATCTAATGAAGTTGCTATTCTCGAAGCTTTAAGGATATTTTCTTATACTTTCAAGGAAAGCTTAATTGTGGAAAGTGATTCATCGAATGCTATTAGATGGGTGTCTAGGGTGGAGACGGGTCCTTGGAGATTTCAATATTATCTCAATGAGATTAAGGGGTGTTTGGAAACACTGCAAAGGTATATTGAAATTTATAAAAATTGTCAAACACCATAAATGACAAAGTATAATAATATAACACTATTTTATTTTATGATAATGAAATATTATAATATTTAAACTTGTTGATATTATATTAGTTTCTTTCTCTCATATTGATCGGTCAGCAAATTGTATGGCACACTCTCTAGCCAAACAATGGGTGCATAGAGTTGTTTTGCTTGTGGCCTCTCTTGCTTAGTTTTGTTGTACCAATTTCTTTTTTTTTTGTTGGAGATTTTCTTGTTCCGTTGCTTTATCCTTAATATAATTTACCATTACCGATAAAAAAATAAAAATTGAACACTGATTTAGAACTGTTTGGATTAATAAAGTGGGCCCCACCGATGGATTTTTAAGTTTAAAGTGATGGGACTCGGATGAGAGAATTGTCTGAGTGCTGCTCACAGAGGATCAGGGCGCGAAGACTAATTCCAGCACTACATACATACTCTGCATCTCTGCCATATAAAAATCTCACCTCTTTTTTGCACTGTTTTCTGGAACCCTAGAATCTGAATTCCTACGTTGGTATCGATAATTGATTCCTGAGCTTTTGATTTTTGAAGGATTCGTGCATATTCTTTCATCTCAATCTGATCCAAAACCCTAAATCTCAGAAACCCTAGAACGAAGAACCCGCGCATACAAGGTAGGTTTTATTTCCTTACTTTTATTTCATGTTCAATCACTGATGGTGCTTTAGACTGGTTGCTTTTAGGTGTTGATTCTGAATTTTTCTTTGTGGGGTTTTGCTGTTAAATGGCAGTTTGATTTTTGAAAGTCAAAGTTGTTTGTGTGAGGCATTAGAAATATTGTTCTTGATGCGTTTGATTGATTTGAAAGCCTGGAAGTCAATGGTGCTTCTTGCATTAGCAAGATTGATGTGCATTTATATGTTTTTGGCTGAGTTGGGCAACTTGTCAAAGAGTGATTCTTTCATTTGGAGGACCCAGGGATTGATCCCTGAACTTGTGTATGTAACTAAGGTGCCAACACCACCCAACCCTGAGTATGTTGGCGATGTGAGTATTTGATTCCGAAGAAAAAAATGATATATGAAATATGTTTTTTTTTTCATGATAAGGATTCCATCATTTCTGTTTTTTTTTTTTTTTTAATTTTTTTGTCATTATGAATATTCCCAGCCGATTGCGAGTTGTACGGTGGGAATATTGTTGTTAGTTTGCTTGATCGATTGGGAAACTAGAATTTGTGAGTTTCTCTGCATATGCTGCAATTTTGGAATGATAGTTGATTTATGAATTTAGGGTTCGTATTTGATGGGGGCGAAGCATTAGTAATATTGTTGTTATAAGTTACTAGTTCTGTCTGCATATGATTCAATTTTGGAAGAAAATTCATAAATGAATGAATGTTTTTTTTTTTTCTTTAAAGAAAGACTCCAATTTTCTTTTATTAGAGATATATTAGGGCGGTTTGCAAGTGAGACACTGGGAATTTTGTGTTATTATGATTGATTGGTGGGAACACTAAAGGTTATCTGTGCTCGTTGCATATGCTGCAATTAAGCGAATTGATATTTGAATAAAGGTTTTTTAATTCATATAAAAACAGTTTTTGTGTATTTTATTGTTTGATTAGTGCTGCTTGCAAGTGATGCACTGTAAAATTTTTTGTCATTTTGATTGTTTGTTTGAAACACCAGAAGTTATCTTTGCTCTCTACATATGCCAAAATTTTGTAAAGGGAATTGATTGATTGGAAAACCATGGATTTTTAAGTAAAAATGTTATTTTTTTTATCCTTTGATTCTTTTCTAATGTTTGAAAAGTGCACATTGGTTGCAACATATTAACACAATAATTGAGAGAAATAAGTGGTTCAATACCAGAAGGAACTAAGTGTAGGAACAGGAGTTATGTAAAGGATGTAGTTGTGGAAGCTTTAAACAAACTCCAGTCACACCAATGAGGCAGGTGATGGACCTGTAAATATAATGATTTTATATCATTTCTCTTTTAAAAGGGACATTATCTACTATTCAAAAAAAAAAAAAGAAGGGAAAAAATAGAGACATTATCTGTGGCTATGTTTAGGGTTAGCTTCTGTGGAGAAAAGAAGATAGTATGGTTGAGATGTGTTGGACAGATGTATCCCAAACTGCTTGCTAGCTGTACACTATTCATTTTCTTAAAGGAGCAATGTGCATATATTTCTTGGCTTTGGGTGTAATCTGGTTACTGTTTCTCTTACCAGCTTATTTTCAGCGGGCGTGCAAGAGATATGACCGTAGTTTCCCTTTCTGGAAACACGGAGGATTTCAAGAATGGCTTTGAGAGCAATATTCAGAAGGAAGACGTTCTTCCTAGATCACCTGAATATGTCCACTCGCTCAATTCAGCATTTTCCAAATTTTGGGCAGTTCGAATCAAGTGACGAACCAGATTCGCGGTCCCCAAAATGGGTTGCGGATCGCCCTTTTGCAGGTACTGACGGTGGCAAGGAGCGATATGGAGCATTAATGACTAAAGAAAAGTTGTTGGTTTTTTGGGAAGTTGGGTTGCTTAAGCACAGTTCCTGCAGAAAGTATATAGCAGCACCAGGTCATGGATATGCAAGGTCAGAATTTGTATCTCCATTGGGAATCAGGTGGATGTCAACAGCAACAGCAGGTCAACCTCAAATGGGTAGGGATGAGCCTAATGAAGAACAAAATAAAAAGCATTTAAAGGAAGCGTCACCAGAAGAATGTGATCAGGCAGTGGAAGGTCTGAGTACTGTGAAAGCTAAAGCGAAAGCCAAGCAATTGCAAGAATCTCAGAAAGATGCCAAATCTGTTCTGCAGAAATTCTGGGCAAAGTTCTTAGGGATTGGTCTGGCTTTGAGAGCTGTTGCTTCTATGAGCAGGTAATTGCTATTCGCCTATTCCTTTTAATGTTTGAAATCCAAATCCATCTTGTATAGTGAATTGCGATATTCCGATCCTTCATATTATTTTACAGACAGGATTGGGCTAAGAAACTTCGTCACTGGAAAGATGAGTTTGTTTCCGCTTTGCAACATTATTGGCTTGGTACAAAGTTGCTTTGGGCCGATGTTAGGATTTGCTCAAGATTACTATTAAAACTTGCAAGTGGAAAGAGTCTGTCAAGGAGGGAGCGGCAACAACTGACACGCACCACAGCGGATATTTTCAGGCTAGTCCCTTTTGCAGTCTTTATTATAGTTCCATTCATGGAGTTCTTACTGCCGGTGTTCCTGAAGTTATTTCCCAATATGTTGCCATCTACTTTTCAGGACAAGATGAAAGAACAGGTATTAACTGCTTTTTTATTTATTTTTAATCTGGCTACTGCTTCACTAGAACTGATTAAACTGTTATTTGCATTCCATCTCTTAAAATCTTCAAGTGGTTCGAAAATGTCCTAATCTAACAGTGTTCCTATAGAATTTATGCTTATAGAATTTAACATGTTACTGAAAAGCATGTTAACTATATTCAAGAATAATATGCAGCGCGTGTGTAACACATGCATATACTTGTACATGTATGTGTAATGTCTTCTGTTATGTTTTATTTGTGCGGTTTCCTTTCACCACGTCAATAGTTGTCTCACTGCTAGCTATCATGTTTACCATGCAGGAAGCATTGAAAAGGCATCTTAATGCAAGAATAGAGTATGCAAAGTTTTTGCAGGACACAGTAAAAGAAATGGCAAAGGAGGTTCAAATCTCACGCAGTGGAGAAATTAAAAAGACAGCGGAAGATCTTGATGAGTTTTTGAACAAAGTAAATATTGTTACTGATATTTTCACTTTTCCCCCCTTCTGGGAATAGAGAAATTAGTTCAAGGTTAAAGAGTGTTTTTATATCCATATTTTACTTCAGTAGATCGTTGATGCTTATCAATCATGTCATATTGGAATTTTCAAATAGGTCAGGACGGGTGCCCGTGTTTCTAATGAAGAAATTTTAGGTTTTGCAAAGTTGTTCAATGACGAGTTGACTCTAGACAATATCAGCAGGTTGGGATATATGTGAACACTTTGGTTTTTGTACCTTGACACTCTTTTTATTGTAATCTGAAGCTTTATGCATTTTAAATCTAAATGCATTTTAAATCTAATTAGTCTCTCTCTCTCTCTCTCTCTCTCTCTCTCTCTCTCTCTCTCTGGTTGGTTTGCATCATTTATATTTCTGTATTTTTTACAGGCCCAGGGTAGTGAATATGTGCAAATACATGGGAATCAGCCCTTATGGAACAGATGCATATTTACGATATATGCTTCGAAAAAGACTGGCATGGTAAGAATTCTTTAATGTTTACTCCTACAGATTATTTTTTTAATCTTCTTCCTTAAAGCTGAGTATTCTCTTTGGACTGTTTGAAGGATATTTTGCAATAACAGTGGGATTTTATGAGCCTTTGTGATTGTAAATGTTTATGAGCGTTGTTACTTTAAATCACCTGTATCATGAATTCACAAATATCTATGCTGATTGGTGACCTGATGTGTGTTGGTTCTGATTCCTTGAATTGATCAACGGATTCTCAGAGTTGATTTAGTGCATTAGGGAAAACCCACGTCATGCATGTGCAAAGGTGAGGACATCATTCATTAATGATGTCAAAAACAGAGGATAAGAAAACTGAGGATATTTTTCCTCATTTTTCCACATTTGTCCTGGTGATGCTATTCCTTAATGATTTTACATTTCCATTTTTGATGCATCAAACGAAGAAAAAAACATTTAATAATAAAAAAGTACCTTTTTTTCACATCTATCAAAACTCTATTATAATCATAGTTGTCAATTTTGGTTTGCCTTTTCCTCTAAAATGGAATATTTTGGTATTTCTCCTGTTTTCTGTTCTATTTCGGCAAAGATTTAAAAAGTGGAATCGGGACCTGACTTGGTGAGTCGCATGGGACTTAGCGGAGTTGGGTTTAGTCCTATGGAGTGCCCAGAAAAATATAAAAAAATAGAAAAACAGAAAAAAAAAACCTAGGAGAGCCCCATCTCCTCAATTACCCTCCTCAATGGGTATTCTACTATCTTGTAACCTCATGGGGCTTGGGTAAGGCAGAAGAAGAAGAAGCTCTCTCTGCAATGCTAGTGCTGCCATCCAGCTGTCCACCTTAAAACTATATAATATGTTTGTTGAAAACGAACCTGTTTGTGGTTTATTTTGGCCATCTGGCCATGTTTCAGCCTTTTTTTTTTGGGAGGGAGGTAGGGAAGACGGGGGGAGCCTAAGTGAAAGCAGTCGAAGGAGAGAGAATGTGAAGTGGATATCTCCCCCTTAAGGTATGCTAAAATTTGACGTGGATGAGCTAGCTGTGGGACCGTAGTGATGCAAATGCAATTTAAGTTCTTATTTTATTATTGAGCTGGTACTTTGGATCAGCTTTTCAATTTCTTAGGATTTCTTAATTTTATTTCCTAAGTTGGTTATTAATTTACTTTCCTAGTTTGATTAGGATTCTTAACCCTAAGGTTTCTTTTCCTATTTATATGGCATTTTAGAGATTACATCTCAGCGTTGATGATTAATAGATTTGTGGGTTTTATCCCTTTTAAGGTGTGTCCTCACGTTTAGTATCTGTGGAGACCTCGTATTCTGCTTCGGCACTTTTCCACACAAGCCTAGCCTGCATCAATTGATATCAGAGAAAATGCTCTCCGCTGGATAGTTTGATCAAGTACTCAGTTTCTTTCCATTTTCCATTCCATTCCATTATCACCAAACCCAGTCCACCAATCCAATCCCCAATTTCAAAGCCTCTCCACCCCTACCGAAACCATTCCATAACCCCATGTACATCTGAGACCCAAAATCACCCAGTTGCCCCAACTCGAGTCCATTGGGTGAAATCCCCACTTCCTGAACCCTAGATACTAAATACCCAGCTGAGCCCAATCCAACCATCCCCTGAACCCTAAACCCCAAACCATCCCCAACCACTACACTGTTCTAACCCCAAACCCAACTTCCCCCTCATCACTGTCCAGCCGAGCCTCATCCCCAACCCTCTTGCTCTCTGATTGTGCCGGAAAACAAAAAAGATACACACACACACAGAGAGAGAGAGAGAGAGAGAGAGAGAGAGAGAGAGAGAGAGAGAGAGAGAGAGAGAGAGAGAGAGAGAGAGAGAGAGAGAGAGAGGACGTATTTGGCACCTTTATTTCTCTCCATCAGGTTCGCATCCACCGTAATCATCTCATCTCAGTCTAAGCCACATCTTTGTCACAGCCATGTCGCACTGATAGCATCTCCACTAGACGTGCATCGTAGAGTCCGTTGTCGTCGTCTTCATCACCCACGTTGTAGGCGAAGTCCTCCCTTTTCGTCTTCGATGGAAGGAAAAATAGAAAGAGAAAGGGCTTGAAGCCCTTTTTGACTTTTCCCTCCCCTTTTCTTTTGTCTGGCACTGAATATGAGGCAGAGCCTCACTCAAAAGAGTCAAATGCATCCTCCCTGTGACACGTGCCAAAAAGCCTGACCTGAGTTCGGGTTGACCTGAATCGATAGAGTAGAAGTCCCAAAGCGGCAGGCACTCAACGTCAGCATTGGCCAAATCAAGGTTCGGGAATTGATTTCACGATATCGAACAAATCAAAAGTTGAATTTTAGATCCGTTTTCGCCTACGTGCTCGTGGAGAATAGATCTATATATTATGTCAATCAATTTTTACATTGCATAAAAAAGAGAACATTATATTTTGTTCTTGCATCCAAGGCAACACGAGCATTTTAGAAAGAATATTTCAGTGAAGGACAATAACCCATATTTTCGAGTCACTTTGCTAGAGAAGATAATCCCACACTCATACGCCGGCTTCTTATATCAAACGAGAAGGAAGAAGAGTGGAACCAGATTCAGATATTTCGAGCATGGGTAAAGTGCGAAGGCATGGTAGCTAATCTGGTTATTGACATTGGTAGTGTGATAGATTTTGTTGCGCAAAGGGTCGTTGACAAGCTTCATTGGCTAACTTAGAAGCTACCAAAGGTCCAAAACCCCAAATGTCACATGGGATAATGGTTCTGTCATTATTGCGACTCATAGATGTTTGGTATCTTTTAAGATTGGCTGTTATCACTTGAGGACAATGTTTGGTGGGATGTGATCTCTATGAATATCACCGACCATGACTTTTTGATCAAGAGGCATAGCATGGCAAAGACAAAAACACATATTCCTTCCAGTGGAAAGGACGACAGATTGCATTTGTGCTATTGCAATAGGCAACACCATCTCCGTCTACATCATTACCTTCCTCTGCAGAACCAAAGAGTGAGCAAAAAGAAGAAACAAAGGTCATAACTGCACCAAAAGAGCTACAAACCGTGACAAGAGAAACCAAAGGTGACATTGAGGATTAAGATCAAGGAAAGAAGGCGGTCAGTGCCTATACAAATGAAACAACATGTAGGACTCCTCAGATGAATGAACCTTCCACGGAATTATAAGAAAAGGGGCCCAAGTTTCCTACTATGGGCAAAGGTGATCAGAAGATGCAAGTAGTAAGGAAAGAAGTACCAATTGTTGAAGTCCCCCGTATAGACTTTATCTTGCGATTTGATAGTGCAAATTCTACACGTGAAAGTATTTAAAGGTTTGATCACGCATACAAACAAAATCTAGCTATTAAAAGAAATGATGCGTCAATCCTAATTCAAGTTGGAGGAAAAGATCACATAATGTTTTCAAGCAGTACATGAAAGTTGAAGCTCAACCAACAAATCTGAAGTTAATGCAGTGGATTTTCGACCCGGGAGGACATTTACAAAACTTGAGGTCGAGTTCTCTCCAAGCGTGGGAGAATTATGCAGGGCATCACATGTGGGACCCAAGTGATGCAAATCCAATTTAGTTTCTCATTTTATTATTGAGTTGTAATTAGGGCCAGCTTTCCAATTTCGTAGGATCTCTTAATCTTATTTCCAGAGTTGTTATTAATTTGCTTTCCTAGTTTGATAAGGATTCTTAGACCCCAAGGTTTCTTTTCCCTATTTATATTGCATTGTAGAGATTACATCTCAGAGTTGATGATTAATAGATTTGTGGGTTTTATCCCTTGTGAGGTGTGTCCTCGTGTGAAGTCTTTGTGGAGACCTTGTATCATGCTTAAGTACTTTTCCATGCAAGCCCCAACCCTAGGGCATGCATCGGGCGGATGAAGCCAGCAAGGACTGACAAAGCTTTAATGAGAACTAGGAGAGCTTGGTAGTGTTCTCGGGTCTGTTGAGCTAGGAGATTGAATCTGAAATTTGGGCTATTGAGAAGGCCTTGAAGAATTTAAGGCTTCTCTTTTGAGTAATCTCAGGGGAAAGTTATCCAAATCGTTTAGGATTTGGATCAAAGGTGCTGTGGCACAATGAGGGTTTTCGCAGAAACAATTACACGATGAAGACCACTCTCCAACGATAAATCCCACGAGGGAAAAATTCTATTAACTCAAAACTTTGAGATTAGTAAAAGAAACTTAGGGGCTAATAAACAACCTAATCAAAATCGGAAACATAGGCTTAAATGGGTCCCGCATTTGTCCCATGAGTGTCTCTTGTGGACTATCAGTGCCACTGCATCATTCCCCCTAGGTTAGAAAAGAGTTAGACCTCAAACTCGGTTTTTCTTGATGTTGCTTTTGTAGACATTGTGTACTTGAAGCGCTTCGGTGAGACGACCTCTTGATCTTGTCTTCAGTGGTTCTGGTTTCATTGGATAGAGTATGACTTGCTTTTCATTGTGCATGAATTTGTATGTGTTGTCGTGAATGCCATTAGTTCCATTCTTGTCATACATCCATGGATGACCCAACAAGATATCACCACTATCTATTGGTAGCACATCACACCAAATTGAATCTGTATATCTTCACCAATAGAAAACGTAACTGGACATGCATTTCGCTTGTCTGGCATTAGCCATCTAGCAAAATAGGGATGATGATGCTTTCGAACCTTCAGCTGTAAGCGATCCACAAGAGCTTGAGATATGATGTTTTCGCAACTACCTCCATCAATCACTACTGTGCATGCCTGTCCATCGACAGTGCCTTTTGAGCGAAAAATATTATTTGCAACCATTTCTTTCCCGTAGGTGATTTAGGTTCTTTAAGGACCATGAAAGTTTCACCATCATAGGGGTGGAGGATTTCTAATTCCTCGATCTCAGCCTCGGTCTCTTTCTTTGTAGGATCATCTGGTGTATCCTTCACATCACTTTCATTCTCAATGAGGTTGGACATTTCATTGCATGGTGCATCTGTTGTTTACAGTGAAAGCAAGTGATCCTAGTCCGACCTTTAGGCTTGGTGAAAACCTTTTTCGAGGAACCACTTGGTTTACTATCTTGCAGAGATGAATTCTTTTGTATAACCGATTTAGATGCATTGAATTTCCGCGTTTGATAATTTGCAATATCCTCGGTCTTGATAACATGTTGGCTGATCTCATCAACATTATCAATTTTTATGAATGCGAGGATATGTTGTATATCAACTTTTAACCCATGAAAATATCTGTCTCGTTTAAACCGCAACGAGCTTGCATTGTCATGAATTCTTCATAGTACCCAACAACTTTCTTCAATCCTTGTTTCAAATCTTGAAAACTTAATGCCAATCTCTGGAGTAGTTGACTGGAAGGAACTTTTTCTTTAATAGATTTTTCATCTCAATCCATGTCTCAATAGGATTCATATTTTGATTCCTAATCCTCTTTTGCAACTTGGCCCATCAAATCGCAACATAATTGCGAAATCGAGTTGCTACCATAGTGACTCTATGGCTTTCAGTCATTGGTTTGTGTGAAAAAATATTTTCCACACACTAACTAATCCATAAATTCAACTGGCTTCAATCTTCCATCATATTCGGGAATGACGAGTTTCATTCCTAAATCTCGATCAACATTGACTGCCCGTTGATTTCGTTGATTCCGATTATTTTCCCTATCAACTTGGTTAACATCTGTATGTCCATTATTTTTCAAATTTGTTATTCTAGTATCCATCCTTAAAATAGTTTCTTGGAGTTAAGCAATCATTGCGGATAGTTGATTAATATTTTCCGATTACTCCGCAATGGTTCCAGTCAAGTCCTCCGTGGTTGTGGAGGAAGACTCCACTTCTGCCTTCTTCTTATGAACCACTATTTTTTTCTAATGCAATAAAAAAAATTTGACTAACCTGATGGGTAGATATGCTCTCCACAATCATGCTGGCGAAAATGGATCTCAAATCAGGCTTCAGATGACACCATAATCAGTGAAACCAGTCTCAACCATTGATCTGGTCCTTTGACGAGTCAGGAGATGATTCTTGTTGCCGGTCTCTGCTCCAATGGGTGTAATTGAATTAACCTTAGACCTGACCCAATGCTGATTTGCATTAGCTTGAACTCACGCCCACTTGCAGGTACGTGTCACACGTGTGACAATTAACTGAGGCTCAGTCTCGGTCACGGTGCAAGAGAAAAGAGGAAAAGAGAAGTGCTTCAACCCTTTTCCTTGCTGCTGCTACTCGTCAAAGATGAGAGAGCCCTCACTCTCACGGAGGTCCAGGTGACGATCGCAATCTGGTGGCGCTGGCGACGGCGGCTGGAGCTCGGGTCAGGTAGGTCGCTCTTCTCCTTCTCGTCTCTGGTTTCTCTCGTTCTTTCTATTTTTGTCATCTTCTTTGGGTTTCGCCGATGGAATTGGGTTCGGGAATGAGGTTTGATTTCGATGGGGTATTGGGTCTTGATGGGTGGGGTTTGGTGTCGAGGATTTGAGATCTAGGGTTTCAACGAGTGGGTGTGGGGCTAGGCTAGGCTAGGCTAGGTAGGGAAGTCAAACAGGCCGGGCCGGGCCGGGCCGTGCCTTTGTGCGGGGCGTGCTTGGCATGCCTATTTAAAATTTTTTTCCGATTAATTTCTCTTCATTGTTTTGTAATAAAAATCAAGGTCATATACATTGTCCATGCATCATACGGACTTCACGATCTCATCATCTACATCAATGTTCATCAAGTGACAGTGATGGACTCTAGCAGATAGATATTAGGACAGAAATTTGAGTTTTAAGTTTCTCCTTTAGTGTCCTCTAATTGGGATTTAGGATGATTGGGATAAAAAGATAAAAATTTGTAGGATGTCTATTGGTACATTACTCAATTGAATTGTGAAAATTTAGATTAGAAAAGAGGAAGTTCCTGTGGGCTAGGCGGGCCGTGCATGCGGGCCGACAGTTATGAATGGGTTATCCCGTAGCAGGCAAACGGGCCGGCCCAGTCCATTTGACATCTCTAGGCTAGGGTTCTTGGGAGCAAGGTTTCGATGGATAGGGTTTAGGGTTTCGATGGAACGGAGATGGGTTTGGGGATAGTGGGTTTCAACTGGGATGGTAAAGGGGTAGGGACGGTGTGGTCATGACTGATGATGATGACGGTTCCGAGCAAGGATTAAGGATGATGATGGTTAGGTCAAGGATGATGATATGGGATCTTTGTTGGGTTCTTGAAGGGGTTTGGGTTCGACGAGGATTGGGTTTGGGGAAACGTGAGGGATGGAATGGATGCTGAGGGACGATGGGTAGGGGTAATCACGCCGACCGATCAAGGGATCGTTTGACTCTGATACCAACTGATGCAAATTCCTTGGGTTTGGGATTTGAATCGAAGGTGCCGCAACACAATGGGGGCTTCCGTAGAAACAATCACACGATGAAGACCACTCTCCAACTATAAATCTCATGAGGGAATAATTCTATTAACTCAAAACTCTAAGATAATTATCTCTATACTACCATATATATAGTAAAAGAAACTTAGGCGCTAAGAAACAACCTAATCAAATTAGGAAACAAGATAAGAATCTTACCCAAATTAGAAACCTAATCCTAATTACAACTGTTCACTAAAATTAGAAACTAATAACAATTAAGAAATTAGAAAATCTCTTAGGCTTCAATGGGTCCCACATGTGGCCCATGAGTGTGTCTCCTGTGGACTATTGGTGTTGCTGCATCAGAAAGTGATACTTCCAATCCAATAAGTTCAATGACACAGCAAGATCAAAATTCAAGGAATTACAATTTTTTTTTGAATGAGATTAAGGTTTTATCAAAATCTATAAGGGTCTAGTACAATCATATGTTGAGGATGCTTATCTGTTTGCAACTTCTTTGAAAAAACAGGAAGTAGATAAAGATATAAGATATGATGCACTTAGAAAGTGGGTCCTTTATTGTCATACTGTTATTGGCCAGTTTGTGCCATTGTTTTCTTTTTGTTGGAATATCTCTTGTACTGTTTTTCTTCATTTTTTTTACTTGTAATGAATTTTACCTTTGCCATTTTTTTCTAAATCGGTGTTTTGGATTCCTTTTCAATGCTTTCACAAGGCTGGGGTATCCAATGCCTTTTTTTTTTCATTTTTCTATTTTAATCATGTATACTCAATTCTTATATGACTGACTAACTTATAGGGCATGTTCGTTTGCATGAGCAAAATTAAGAGTCAAATCAAGATAAAACAAAAGAGGAGGGGGTTGAGACTTGAGAATAAAGGCACTAAATGACAAAAAGTTACTCTTAAAATGCACTAAATGACAAAAATCTATAACTTGGGGAGGACTGGAGGAGTAACCTTTTGTCATTTAAGTTGGCTATTATCTTTTTGCACGTTAGGATAAACAATACATTGGTCCATACCTTTGGTGGTGTTTGTGAGAGAACTGGTCATTAAAGCATAGAAGGTAAAACAGCATTCCATTTGGCACCAATTCCCCTTTTTACAAGGGTTTTTTAACATCTACCAGGTTCTGGATGGGGTTTTAGTGCCACTACCTGTCCATTCTACTAAGAAAGCAGGTAGTCTAGGAGCAACACAGGTTTAAATATGAAGCAAATGAGACGGGTGGAGTGGGATCTTTTGTCCACTTGAGTGTTTTGGCGTCTGACATAAATGGATTAGCTAGATATATCTATATTAATAAAGAGATTTTGTAACTACAAATTTTATATCCTGAGTTTTGTAAGTAAACTGCATGCAGCAGAATTTTGACAAATCTTGACACTCTTGTTAACGTGTAGGCCTGGGTCGATTATTTGATTAGTTTGGTAAATTCTCAGTCTTGCATGAATTATATTATGTAAACAATTGAGGATCCCTGTTACTAATACAGTTTTGATAAATTATTAAAATATTTACAGAATTTCAGTGGAGTGGTTTCAGACTTCTTTAACCTTTAACGGGAATGAAGCTTTAAGTTGTCCTTTTTATTGGCACTAAGCAGCTTCAGGGTGGACTTGCAATTTCCATGTTATCATCTTGATATCCAGTTTGTTGATGATATGCTTCCATTTTATGCTGCTTCTCTTAGATTTTCTACATAAAAATGAGTGATTTTTCAAGGGTTGTCTTTGTTCAAGAGGCTAATTTACCGAACGTGAAATTCTTGGGATTAAGTTGGAGATTAGAATATTGATCTAAGAACTTGAAAGGCCTCTGAGATCCGAAGCGAGTTCTTTTTCCTCGACTTACTTTGTCTTTCTCTCTTTTTTGGGATGCCATCTAAACATCTTTGGGATCTATCCATAGAACTGATGAAACAGAAATGATTTGTATGCAATATATTGAATTTTTGTCATTTGGTAGCACTAGTACTAATACCTGAATTGATGCTTGCCAACTTGCCCATCTACTCTATGTTGTTCCAAAGCTGTCATGGTGTGGTAAAAGTCCCGAGCATTTACAAAGGAATATGCCTTTGGCTAGTCATGCAAGGAAAACATATCTAGGGGAGGGGATCAAGGTGTGCGAACCAGTGAAGCAAACAGTCTTGACATTCAACATTTGAGTGTTGTGCTTTTATGGCTTTTATGGTTGCGCCTTTTTTTCCCATAATTCCTTAAAATTATTTTTATCTAATCACACCATTCTTGTACACATACACGCACGATCATTTGAAATAAAATAATAATGCTGCATGCAATGAAATTCTCTAAGGCCAGTAAGTCATGTTGGTGATTCAATATAAGGGCCATTATTATCTGTTATACATGCTTCCAAGCATTGCTCCTCTATCTGCTATTTTAAAAAAGTGGGTATGTCTCATTTGCTGCTGTCCATTAATTTGATGTTACTGATGTAACACTTGGTATCAAGCTTCTGTGTTTTGCATTCATATGCTGTATGCATGGTTTCATGCCTTTGATGACAATTTATTCATCTTTTTAGTGGTTCAAATTTCAAAGTAGTGGTTATTTATCATATATAAGGGGAGTATTCCTATGCATCTATCCCTCACCATAGGGTGAGGGACACTCCCCTTTTTGGGAAGTTTCAAGTACATATAGGGAGTATTCCTATGTACTTGAAAAGTCACTTTTGTACTTGAAACTTCCCAAAAAGGGGAGTGTCTAGATGCACTTGAATATTTCCCCATATATAATGCGCTGATGGAAAGTCTTTTGTTTTATTTTTGTACAATTTCTTCATATAAGTTTCAGAATTTCTTTCTGAATTTTCTAGTGCCTTTTTATCAAAACCAATCAGATTTGTATTGTTTCCTTTGCTATTATATCTTAAGCTTCAAGTTGATGATAGAGATAGCTTGATAGTGATCATACTGAAATGCAATTCGTGTGTATGGTTAGGATCAAGAATGATGATAAAATGATCCAAGCTGAGGGTGTAGAGTCTCTTTCAGAAGCTGAGCTTCGACAAGCTTGTAGGGACCGTGGGCAACTGGGACTACTTTCAGTTGAAGAAATGCGCCAACAGGTTCAATATATCTCCAAATCAATTCCACAATGGATAATTTTTCTTTGATCAAGAAATATGTTTATTTTAAAGAATAATTTGAAATAAGGCACTGTTTGGAATGGGTGAAAGTTGATCCTCTTGGGAAGACCCCACAGCAAGCGTCAGCTTTGCTGAAGCCCCCATGTCATTTTTTTTCTATTTGAGTTGAAATGGTTCTGCTGATGTCTATGTTGGTGGGCACCATTGAGAAATCTCTCTGCCCTTTCTTTTTGCTTAGAAATTATATAGCGTTTACCAGCAGTAGTTGATTTTCTATCATTCCCTTTTACATGTTACTAAAGAAAAAGTGGGAAGGCATTCAGTGTATGGCTGTATGTTGATCTTTCCTGACTACATATTCACCCATTCTATTTTGGAGCTTAAATAGAGTTAAAATAAGGAAAAACATGTATGAAATGATATGTTGACTCTGCATACTGTACCCAGGCATGAGCTTCATCTCATTTTGCTTTGTCGGCATGCCTCATGCTTGTATCCTTCATTTAGAGAATTTAGCAATAATGATACAAGTTTGATTGAAATTTGATCTTTACTCTTGGTTAAAGCTTCAGAAGGTTTGTCTGTAATTCTTGTCATCTGATTAGCAGTTGCCATTTGCAGCTTCGTGACTGGTTGGATCTGTCTCTCAACCATTCTGTGCCGTCTTCTCTTCTGATTCTTTCGAGGTACCAAAGTACTCATCATCTTGCATCTGTTTCTACATGCTATTCTGCACCTAACTTTCAACATGCCAATGTGGATACCCTTTGCCAGAGCCTTTACTGTGTCTGGAAAGATGAGGCCTGAGGAGGCTGTTCAAGCTACACTATCTTCTCTTCCAGACGAGGTTGTGGATACTGTAGGTGTAACTGCTTTACCTTCTGAAGATCCTGTTTCCGAGAGAAGGAGGAAGTTGGAGTTCCTTGAAATGCAAGAGGAACTTATCAAGGTATCATATGGAACTTATGTCCTTGATGCTTTTAAAATGTGTAGCCTTAGTGCTGTGGCCTGGGAATTCAGATCTTTGAATGTGCCTGATGCAGGCCAGATAATTGGGCCCCATCTTAAGTTTTATACCTGAAGGCGCAGTGAGTCCACATTTACAGCTGCTCTCTCAAGACAGCTGATCTTTCAACCTGTCTCTTATAGAAGAATAAAAATCGGCACCGCCCTATACTACATCCTATGCTATGTGGAGTGTTCTCTTAGTTTTGGTTGATTGTTTGTCTATATAAGGAGATGTAGTCTTCTCCAATGGGAACATTGAATTGAAAACAAAGAGAGTTTGTGTGTTTCCCTGCATTGTTCTTGTCTGTGGTGTGAGACCAAGACACTAGATCCGTAAGGACTAAGGATCCCTTTCCTTAAGCCATTTGGCTTGGAGAATAGCCTGTTGGCTATTCTCCCTCTCCCTGCAGTGCTTCAGTTCCCTGCTTGTTCCTTTTTATTGTTTCACTGTTTTACCATTAGCCTTGGAGCACCTTGGTGGTTCCTTTCTATAGCGTCACTGTTTCACATGAAGCCTTGAAGTCACCTTGTTGGTTCTCTTTTATGGTTCCACTGTTTTAACAATAGCAGCTCTTGCTTTCTCATCTCTTAATTTCTATGTTCTTGATTGTATTCTTATCATCAGACATTTTAACTTGCTTTTGGTTATCAATCTGCTTTCTGCTCGCTTAGTACCATATCAGCAAAGCTGATTTTAGTGTGATTGGTTCATGCAAAATGTGATTACCCTTCCATTTTTTTCATTTAAATCTTTATATGGATTCCATTCCTGATCTGTAAACCGAACATTCAGCTGAACATTTTGCTTTAGGGTTTTGGTACGACTGAAAATGTGAAACTGACCATTCTCTTGCAGAAAGAGGAAGAGAAAGAAGAGGAGGAGCAAGCACGCAAGAAGGAATCTGGGATGGATCAGGAGGATTTGGCTTTGAAGGAGATGATTATTCCTACTGCTAAAGAAGCACAAGACCTCGCAAAAGGAAAAACACTAGAGAAACAAGAGGAGCTCTGTAAAATCAGTCGTGCTCTTGCTGTTTTAGCTTCAGCATCTGTAAGGATTGAAATTACACATGTTCCATTCTTTCAAAAAGTATTTTCTTTTCAGTTATTTTTTTTCTGAAGTGCTGTGCCTACCTATTGACTTATCATGCAACTAATGCTGGCAGTCGGTCAGTAGGGAGCGTGAAGAGTTTCTGACCCTTGTCAACAAAGAGGTATATGTAAAGAATATTCATCTCCAAGAGATCGCTCTCTTCATTTTCATTTCCATTTTAGACAGAACTGCCAACTTATATGCATATGTTGTGTAAAGAATCTTTATTTTTTGTAACATACATAGATAATTCTTCCTATATCTTGTAGAACCTTATTTTCTCCATGGAGTTTGAGCTTATAACCTCTCTTTATATTCTACCATTGTTCAATCCTTTGAGTGTTGTAAATTTGTAATATTGGTCTTTGCAGATAGAGCTGTATAATAGCATGGTAGAGAAAGAGGGAACAGAAGGTGAGGAAGAGGCTAAGAAGGCATACAGAGCTGCTAGGGAGGAGAGCGACCAAGCAGTTGAAAAGGCTTTAGGTGACAAGGTTTCTTCATCACTCATTGATAAGGTAAGATCCCGGTTAAAGAACCTTTCTTCAGCACTCATAGATCTGGTAAGGATGAATTTTTCTCTTTTTGCATCTGACGTGTGCTTGCCACTTCAATCAGCCACCTCTGACCTTGTAATATTGTGGTAAAGATGATCCAATAACTTCAATCAGCCACCTCTGACCTTGTAATATTGTGGTAAAGATGATCCAATAACTTGGTTTCTGATTTATCTCATCAAGAAAGTCTATTCCACATAATACTAAAATTCTAGCTCCTCTAGTATTTTCATGATTATCATATCTACTAAGAAGATGACACCAAAAAAGGTACTGCATATTGCAAGTGGTGCATTTCGGTTTTTAGATTCATACTACTCAGTAGTAGTACTCCATAATTGCTAGATTTGTGATTATTTTGAGTTTTAAGGTGAAGCACATCTCTCTATTTGTGAATTCCAAGTGCATCTATGTCACTGAGTTTGATTTGTGATAAGTTCTTCAATTTTGCTAAGTTCAAGGTTCGATTTGTTTGATTCATTTAATGATTTCTTTTGTACTTGAAAATAAAATGTCTACTGAAAAACCTTTCGAAGTTCAGATTTTCATCAAATATATCCTATATGGTATTCGAAGCTGGGGATCCAAAATTTTCAATCCTTGTTCCAGTTATACCATATATTTTTGTTGTGGTCATATGAAGATTGGAGGGTTTGGAAAATTTTTTGAAGTGGGGAGACTCGTCCAATACTGTATAAGATACTTGGGGGATGGAGGGAAATTTAGCTGGAGGCGGCGACAAAAAAGTCAGATGAAGATCTAATGGACAGTGACCAGAAGACTGGTTCTTCGTCCAGATGTATGGATCTAGAAAATTAGGGTTGTGTCGTCATCACCTTTCAAGTTTTTTGGTCTTTCTTTATTCATTTCAGTTAGTTTCTCATTAAATTAGGTGATACTGATGTGGCATCCACAAAAGATCTGCATGTCAAGTTGTTGACTTCAGTAAACATGTATCACATCTCACGTGGTTGAAGTCTGGATGTCAGTGCTAGTTAGTACTTATTGCCTTTTGGCTTCATGCGCCATCTCATAGCTTTGTGTCGAATCGTAAGATTTCACTCAAGAAAAATAGCTGCCTTTACATTTCTTGTCTTTCGGTCTGACCTATCTTAGCCATTGATTTTTCACGGTATGTGTCTATGGTGCAACATGATGGAGGGATTGATACTGATGTAAGTCACAGGATTCAGGCCGGGTGGACTAAATGGATGAGTGCTTCGGGGGTCTTGTGTGATCGGAAAGTCCCCCTCAAGGTTAAAGGAAAGTATTATAAGGTGGCGGTACGACCAGCGTTGTTATATGGATCAGAGTGTTGGGCAGTAAAGCATAATCATGTCAAGAAGATGGAAATTGCGGAGATGAGAATGCTAAGATGGATGTGCGGGATCACAAGAAGAGAATGATTAGGAATGAGGAGATTAGGGACAAAGTAGGAATAGCACCGATTGGAGATAAAATGAGAGAAAATCGACTGAGATGGTTCGGCCATGTTAGAAGGCGTCCAACGGAGGCACCTGTTAAAAGGTGTGAAAGCATGGAGATTGCCAGGAGTAGGAGAGGGAGAGGGAGACCCAAGAGAAGTTGGAAAGAAACTATTAAACATGACCTTGCCTACATGGATCTAATGGAGGACATGGCCCTAAACAGATTTGATTGGCGTCGTCAAATCCATATAGCCGACCCCACCTAGTGGGAAAAGGCTTGGTTTGGTTTGGTTTATGTGCTTATTAGACCAAAAGGTTTGACTTTTTGTGTGATTAATCGATTCTGTGGTGGGAATTGGGATATCTCTTCTTGCTTGGTTCATTGGAGATGAGGGACACTTTAATAAGTTGCAACATACCTTTAAAATTGCACACATCACAATCATTTTCTTTCTTTTTTTCTTTTTTTTGTTCTGAAGTGGGTGGGGGGTGTTTTTTTTTTTTTTTGGGGGGGGGGGGGGGGGGGGGGGGGGGGGGCACTTATTTTGAGGTGGTATCTTGGAAACTCGCTTGTCAGGAAGAGTGTGGACTGTAGAGGCTCACAAGTGGTTAAATTGTTGAAATAGAGTTCCAAAGGCATACAGGTAGCCCGAGGTTAGGTCCTTGCAGGACCTTCAAGGTTCCTTTTAGATCAAATGCATGGGGAAAGAAGAAACTGGAGTAATTTGATATCAAATTACACAGTTTGATATCAAAATACAATTACACAGTTTCTTCTTTGATATCTAACTAGAACATTTAAGTGTTGATTACTTGATTTATCCATTTTTGTATATTAATTATTATTATTATGTTGTAGTATTTGCTGAATTGTACTACTCGTACCAGTGCCAGATTCCAACATATTCCTGCACTCAGTGCAACATAGCTGCAATTGGGTTTTCATGCAGGGAACCCTTCCCAACTAGATGTAGCAAGGAGAGAAAAGGGTAAACTAAAAGGATAAGGAAGCTTCTTGAGTGCATGTTAGGAAGCTTCTTAGAGTTGGTTCAACGAGGAGAATCGGCTCAAGTGGGAAAATAGGGATACAATCAAATTGGCAGGAGGAGGATGAAGCTAGAAGAATAAGGCATCTAAATAGATCAACTCAGAGGAATAATGTTACACGCTGGAGGACCTACTGGACACTTGTAAAGAGACAAGACAATGGTGCCAGCAGAAGACAAATTCTTTTGGCTTAAACTGAAGACTGATGTGATGCGTCATGCATGTCTAACAACAATGTCACACGTTGTAACTAGCCAAAGGCGATAAGCAAATTACAGGATCATATAAGCCCATCCCAGTTCCAGAAGAACCAAGGCAAGATTTAAGTATCAATTTCATCTTAGGTCTGCCAAATACTCAGAGGAAGGGAGGGTCCATCTGTGGTTGTTCAGTTTTCAATACTGGATCACTGATTCCATGTTTGGAAGCATCATATTCTTTGAAGATTGCCACTACAGTTTTAAGAAGAGGTGTGACTTCATGGGTTGAATTGTGTGCAGGAAAAAGTACATAGAAAAAGCTTCTCACAACACCTGCGTGATACTCAAAAAGTATGAAAACAGATTGTGGCCAGCAGGAAATTTTGTAAACCAGAAGCTGATACTCATCTAAGATTTGCTGTGGAGTGCTATGGAGGAGACATGGTCATGACGAGGGTGGGATTGGAAAGACGTTCTAAAGGGACACGAGAAGCTACAACTTGGAACCGCAGGACCCTACCTACTCGGTAAGATCATTTCTAATGCGCATGTTCTGGATTTGCATGGAAAACTGAACATTAATCCCATTTTTCAACGAGACACGACCATATACCATGAGCATCATGAAAGTGGTTATGAAGAGCAGGCAATGAAGCTTCCAAGTGTTGAAGCTACCAGAAGAATTTGATAACTAGTTGGTATCAGCAAACATGGTGGATGCCAAAAGTTTCTGGTATGATAGGAAAACCTCTTGGCCTTGGCAGTTGCTCAACTGGTTAGTGACATTAGTTCATGCGTGGGTGCTCGAGTTCAAGTCCCTTGCAAAAAGGAAAAGACAGGACCTCTTGCAATAATACCTGGATCACAAGCTGTAAATTTATCTGACGTTGTCCAATTGATGTCGAACTTGAACTCACTAGAGTCAAGTTTGTATGAGCTGGGAAGAGATGATGCAGTGGACTGAATGCTAGCTTATAAGAGAAGGCTCAAGCCAATGACCATGGGCCGCCCAGGCCCACAAACAGGCAGGAAAAAAAACCTATGCAATCAGCACTTGAGGTATCACAGTTGACTAATACAGTAGTCTATCTGCGAGTCAAATTCAAGGGTCGCTAAGTGTCTATTACTAGTTATGTTGGTGATTTGCTTAGACTAGGAGTTGCTTAATTTAATTTTGTAACAATTGTTAGAAGGGATGGCCAGGTAATAGGGAAAGTTTTGTCTTGTGGCTAGAGGCTTCTAACCCTATATAAATGTCTGTCCTGCAGCATCTGAAAAATCATTGAATGAAATTGTATTCCTGTACGTTGTGGGTGCATGCATATTCCAGACAAGTGATTGACCCTAGGTGAAGATTCCTAGTCATTCTATCTTTGTGTAGTGGAACTGAAGATCAAATCCAAGGTTCTGGTTGCATCAGGAGGATAATCTTGATTGTTGCTCAATTGAAAATAGAAAGATGAATGTGGTGCATATTTTTTATTATTAAGGAGTTTAGGGGCAGCAGTCTTTTGGACTTCTTTAGGGATTGTGTATGTGAAAATGTTGCAAAAGAAAAGGAAGAAGTCAAGAAAGATGAGTGGAAGGCGCCTCCAGCAGGGATTTTGAAACTGAAAATTAATAAGTGTCCAAACTCCTAAGTAAACTGGGCAGGCTGTATTTAAGTGGTTTTGAAAGACGGGCGTTGGAGCGGGGTTCTGAGAGACAACAAATCACCTGGCTTACATCTGTTTTGGGTCCAGTGAGCATAGAGTAGATGAATGAGGTGGAATCAATAGCTATCAGAAAAAAACTGATAGTATTTAAAGAGATCTATTTGGCACAGCTCACTGTAGGAGTCTCAATCTAATGGTGTTTGTGGGGCATCTCGTAAGGCCAGGGTAAGAAGGAGAATCAAAGCAATCTGGCTGCTTTGTGTTAGATGCCTGTTTCTTCTGCAAGTGTTAGGAAATTTTGGTTGCATTTGTTTGCTAAGAAGAATATTTCTAGTGAATGCTATTGGTAGGCTTCCTAGTATATTTAGTACTGTTGTTATGTAATAAATTGTTACCTGATTTGTTTTCAAGGCTATCTTATTTTTTTTTTATTAACCAATATGTATAGTTGTTGTATGCTTGTATTTTGTGATGAGTGCATACTCCTAGCCATAAAATTTGATGCTTGTTGCTTCTCAATCCCAATACATTCAGGTTGATGCAATGCTTCAAAAGCTTGAAAGGGAAATTGATGATGTGGATGCAAAAATTGGGGACCGTTGGCGAGTACTTGACAGGTAGTAATTTATTGCAGGCAATTTTTTGTCCTTATTCCCAGTTTGTTCTGCCAACAATATAGACCTTCAAGTTTACTTGATTGTGACATCTTTTTTACGTGTGCCACTGCCATTCACATGAAATTATGACTGTTCTATTTTCATAAACCAATTTCACTTATTTAATATATATACTGCTTTTTTATTTTGTATTCATAACCATTTCAAAGAGGGAAGTGATGCACTCTGTACGGACTATCCAATTTCTACAAAAGATTGCCTTGTCCAGCATCAATACTGGTTTTCTTTTCTTGATTAGTTATTCAGCTGCAGTGTTTGATGGACATCGACACTTTTTTTCTATATGCTGGGGAAAAAAATTCACTGTGATTACGAATGTTTTTTTTTTTTTTTTTGAAAGATGTGAATTACGAGTGTTTTATATGATTGATATGTATATATAATATAATTTGCTTCTACATGTGGAGTTATATTCTTGGTTTGTTTGTCTGTGTGAAGATGGGAGTGGGAAGGAAAATTTTTCACTGTGACCTAACTGACCATTCAGAGTTTTTATAGTATTAAACAATTTTGTTATAGTTTGCCACTTGTGACCTGTCCATTCTCAAGTGATTTGCAGAATCCAGTTCTAATGTTCAGTATGTGAATCACTGTTCATTTGCAGGGATTATGATGGCAAAGTGACCCCGGAGGAGGTTGCAGCTGCAGCCATCTACCTTAAAGATACCATAGGCAAAGAGGGAGTCCAAGAGCTTATAAGTAACCTTACCAAAGATAGGGGTGAGCATAGGGTTTCCCTTTAAACTTATTTATCTCGCTTGGACTTGCCTTTAGTTGATTTTATAACCGCATGTCTCCATTTTCTCTTAACAGAAGGCAAGATTCTCGTTGAAGACATAGTCAAATTGGGCGCTCGAACAGATGATGTCAATGCCTCTGAGTCAAGAGGGTGAAATGGTGTGATTCTCTCAATTCTATTTTGACTTCATATTGAGTATAAATTTCTGTTGAGGCATTGGAGGGGGTCCTGGCTTCCAGTCTAGAGTGTCTAAATTTTTATTAACTGGACAACTCCTAAATGGATGCATACCCAAGGCCTGCACTTTAATACTGTGAGGGACCATGCTGGTGGTACTATACCAAAGCCCTGCATGGATAACCTTTTGATTCTTTGTAGTGGAGAAAAAAAGGGACACATTACTGCTGTAAAAATTTAGAGGGAAAAAAAATCAAATAATCAAGCATAATATGGTATTGGAGCCTTTTTGTTTGGCTTTTCATTTCAATCTTTTGATCATGAAGATAAATGAGTATTCCTCTAATAGGAGTTGCCATAATTGAATACAAAATATATTATGTTTTTCTAATCATGTATGGTATGTTTATGTTTAAATGTGATCACATTCAATTTGAATCTCTGTTAGTATGGATGCTTATGTGAGTATTAGGAAGTCAAATGGCTTATATATTCTTCTCAAGTTAAGTTCCCAATTAGGATCCTTTTCTCGTTGTGAAGTTTCTTATTTGATCGACACTATTCTATGAAGAGGTTCTGATACTTTTAGAAATAACTTCATATACTTCCATGCAAAGATTAAGGCAGTGTGTTCCTCAGTGTGGAAGAGGAACGTTATCAAAGTCTTTCAGTTGACCATGTGTTCTGATAAAGATGGGTTTCGTTTGTGATGAAACAAGTTGGGACTTTTTTTTTTAGATGTTACATGTTGGAACAGTAAACTATCCCATGTGCTCCACCACAGGACCTTTCCACGTGCTCTGCCATATTACCTCCTAGGATCCATGCTCTGCCAGCACCAGGGATTGATCCCAGTTGTTTAAGGTGAGACTGAGATGTGCTCTTAGGACGGGGCTTTATCGTGACAGTTGAGAGACTTTTAAATGAAACTGGGGGATATTATTGAGTTTAGCATATGCTGGGCATGTGGACAGCTCCTTACCCAGATCGTAAGGAGTGACAGTTCTTATTGGGAGGTTCAGGCTTCGAATCTGGCCTCCCCAGTCCTTGCATATGTGAGTTCCCATCACCTCGCAGATGCGAGGTGTCTCCTTGCATGTGTGAGTTCCTTTCACCTCGAATGTGCGAGTTCTTACGGCCCAGCCCTTTAGCTGGGATACTGCAAAAAAGCATGTGCTGGGCAGAATTACCTTTTACTATACGACGTTAGCATCCCCTTCACTGTCGTCAGCCCTAACAGTTGGGTTTGATGGGAAAAAAAAACTCTATAAACAACCTCGTCGACTCTTATCTTTCGAATCCCCAAAAAAGAATTTAGGCAGATCAAAAACATATTAACAGATAAAAAAAGGATTAAATAAAACAAGGGGATTTTACTGGAAAAATTCCCTTAAATCCGGAGGAGACCAAAAAGGTCCTCAAAGTTTTTAATGCACCGGACTGGTCCAAGAGGCCCTTTTTTAGAGTTTTTTTTTTTTTTTCTTTTTTTTTTGTACCTCACCTGTATGTATCGTTGCTCACTGCATCACATTCTTCTCCACTTTCCATGTCCACTCTTCACCCATTAAACTGAGCAATGACCCACCTTGTTTTCTCAGATTATTTGCAAATCAAGCAACCAAACAAACTTGAACCGACCCACTTGCAACTTGGTCACTGCTGCCAAAACACCACATACGAACACCAAACAACATTCATCATCTTCCAACCCCTCTAGTTTCTGTAAATCTGAACCATTGCTACAACTTCGACGTTGAAACATTTAAAAGACTTTGAAAGCCTTAATCCTTATCGAGACTTTGAAAGATTTGTGAAGAGCTTGATTCAATCCGGCCAGAATTTCTCGAGTTATGAATTCAATGAGAAGCTGGTGAAATTTGTAAAGATTTTACATGTTTTCTTTTCTCTTATCAAATTTGATGAGGGTTTTTGTTTCAATATGAGAGATTTATCTTTGGAAAATAATCTGAACAATCGAGCGAATCAATATTGTTAAACCTCGGCACCAGTCTCTAAAGCAAGTGAAGGAGAAGGTTATATGAGCAGAGATATCGGTGCTCACGTTATACACGAGCAGTAATATCGCTGCTCAGCAAAATCACAAAAAAATAAAAAAAGTAGCGAAAAGGGCCTTTATAGTCTATATTGAAGCTTGAGGGCCTTTTGGGTCTTCAACCACTTTTAAGGGGATTTTAACAAATACCAACAAACACTTACAGAAAAGAGTTGACTCTGATTCTAGTTTTGGCAGGGGCTAGAGGAACTTCCTCCAATCAGTTCCTGTGACGCTCTTTTTCTTGAGGTCTTCCACCAGATGCAATTCTCTGATACCAGTTGAGAGACTATATTTAATATAATCTAGGGTTTTTTCTTAAAGAATTCATAAAACCCTAGGAGAGAACATGAGAAATAAAGAAAGAAGAAAGAACAAGAATTTCTGGGAGGAAATACGATAGCTAGATTGCCCTAAGTTGGACGACCATAGCTATATATAGTTTAATTATATTTTGCAATATTACAAAAAAAACTGTATTTTTCTAAATTACATAACAGCTCCTGGACTTATTGATTCTACAAATAAGTCCTATTCTTAACTCATAACACACAATATCACAAGAAGCCTTTAACAGTAAGAGGGATGGTTCCCTTTTGCCACCATAATTGGTTTTCTAAAGTCTCTGCTGCCATTAATGAATGGCAAATTCTCCTGATGGAGTGATTGGTGTAAGAATTGCAACCCTGCTGTGGGTGGGCCTATCTTTGATGGTCCACCCTCGCCTACTTCTCTCCTACTGACCAACAATTCATCATTTAGTTTAGAATGCTGGTCTTAAGCAATTCTTCGACTGGCTGTAATGTCTAGGCTTTTGTAACTCGGTAATGAAATGCATTAAGAAAATTATAGATTTGCGATTTCAGTTTTTCTCCCACGGAGAAGTAGACTCAAAATTTAGTTCAGCCTCTGATGCCTATTGCCTTTTCCCCCTCTACTACGGGGAGGACACAAACTCACACACCCTGAGCTACAGCAGGGGACGCCAACCGTCTGTTTCTTCCAAGGGTTGGGTCAGGCACATCCAGACACAACATACGCAGAAAGAAATAAAATTCACCCATCGTTTTATTCAATGAGATTTACTACACAACATACGCTAAAAGAAATAAACACTCACCAATCATTTTATTCAATGAGATTTACTTCCATGATACTTTATGACACTATGAAGCACTCTGATCACAGATAAGTGCATTCATTACATGATCACCATTTTTTTTTTTATTAGTAACCACACCATATATTAAAGGAAAGCAAAAATAGTACAAAAACAACAGAAGAAAGGGGTAGAAGGTGTAAGAGCATGATACCACAGAGAAACACACAGAAGAAACAACAAACTGCATGAAGAAAAACAAACAGACTAAATGGTGAGCGCAACCAAGTTACAAGACATATCCACCCCTTGCTTTGCTAACAAATCTGTTGGCCAACCTCCCAACATGATGAATATGATCCCCATCAAACTGTCAAGTTTTCAATGACTGGCTACAAATTCCTCAATATTCTTGTCTGAACTTCCACCCTCAGCCATAGCCTCTTTAGCCAACTCCTTCCATTTCTTCGCATTCCTCTTAATCTCTTCACTTTTCTTTCCTTCCATCACTTCCCTTGCACAGAACTCCATCTCTTCTCTTCTCACAATCCCCTTGTCATCCACCTTAACTCTAAGTCCCACGTCCCATACATCAACCACAAACTTAGCATTTGTGGGTTGGTCTGTCCACTGTGGCATGCAGACCATGGGCACACCCAAGCACAATGCCTCCATTGTGGAATTCCACCCGCAGTGCGTCACAAAGCATCCGACTGCCTCTTGTGCCAGCACCCTCAATTTGTTTTACTCCATGTCACTATTATGCCCTTATCCTTCATGTCCTCTATCAACTTTGCTGGAGCTGCTTCTTCTCAGTCTCCCTTACCACCCACAAAAAATACTTGTTGCTCCTCTTTATACCCCATGCCAGCTCCTCCATGCGTTCTTCGCTCAGTTCTGCCATGCTTCCAAATGAAACATAAACAAAAGACCCAGTTGGCTTTACATCCAGCCATTTCATGTAGGCTGCTGCATTGTCTGGCTTATAAAGGTTGATGCTGTAATTTTCATCTCCTTCGAGTTGCTTGTCTAGGTACATAGACGACATTGTTATTCCGATTGTGATCATCCGCCATTTCTCATCCATCCACTTCACCATCTGCAACAATGTAATTGAGAGGTGGTAAGGCTACTGTTGGATTTTGAGAGAAATCATATGCCTTTTGAATTCTATTATTTCTACACATTGTCTTGAACAGTTGAAATCATATGCTTCTTTTTTATCATGGCATGTCTAGACAGTTTGGCTGGCTTATCTTAAATGCCGTTTGTGCTTTTCTTTGATTGTTATACATATTGTACACAATCATCAATAAAACATTGGACAGTCCCTTTGAAGTAGCTTTAAAAAGTTCATCAAAAGTCTGAGTCTGACACTACGTTTCTATTATTTCCCAAATCGAGAGATTCATGTATGGGGATCTTATCATCCTAAGGCGCAAGATAATAGTCCAATAATAGCAAGAATGTCCATAAACATTTGGAACATTTCAATTATGAGCAGAAGCACCATTTTCCATCAACTTACACAACAGACAATATTCTATGATTGGTCCAAGGGTATCGCTTTGTTTCCTCTCCAAGATACTGAATATTGGTCAAGTCTCGTAGATGACTACTTCATACTAATATATATACAAAGTTATCATTTCTGGGAACTATGCCATGTATGTACCCCCAAGGGAATAGTCCTTGTTCCTTAGAATCAGGCAACCTCCGGGCCAAAGGCCACAGGTCGGAAGGCCACGCTGGCGAGGGTTATCCCTCGGTAATAAAAAAAGCAAAGAGTTATCTTGGGTTTTATTTAAGTGAGTTTTTTTAGAGTGAGCATCTAGTCTTGACCGTGCCTAGGTTGAGTCAACTGTGATTCAGGCTGAGTCCTGATCATCTCACATCTGTTTGAGTTTTTCATTGAGTCTTGGTTAATATGGCTGATTCACAATTTGGTTTTAAGAAAGATGGAATGCATGCAATATTCCATAGCAAAATTTTCTCCTGATGGAGACTATTTATCTTCTTCTTCTTCATTTTTTTTTAAATTTTTTTATTTTGAATTTATCGAATGATCCTAATCTTTCAATCAGTGGTCACTAGAATGATCCTGATTGATGCATATCACAAAACAAAAAAAATTTCATACAATTAAGTAGTCGCGTTTACATGTGTGACAAAACTGGATTGTAAATAATCAGCTTAAAACAAAGGAAATCATTAAAATGCAACTAAACATTTCTAGTTTTCTAAATGCAAGTAGCCAAAAAAAATTGCATTTGCACTCATCTCTTCTAGTCTTTCAATATGAAAACTGAAGATTCTACATGCACACTCTGGTCACATCACTTGCTCTCCTACACCACCTAAGGCCTTACTTTATTCTAGAACTTTAAAATATGAAATGTACTATGAATTTAGCATCTGAAGAATTAACCAACAAAATCATTTTTTTTTTCACAAAAAAGAAGGGAATTTTCTTCCGACATGAATTCTCCAAATTCTTGCAAATAAGAAGGGCCCTAAAGCAGTGACATGTCCAAAATTACATAAAATGCTCTGAAAAATTATAACACACCTGTTCCTCCAGTTTGTCAAATGTGTTACAGAGGATCCAATCTGCTTTCTCTAAATTGGAGAACTGATTCAGAAGAAGTTTCATGTAGGCCGGGTAAGATCTGACGTCCGTGAAGAACAACGGGATGTCGGGAATTCCAAGTGTGGGCAGTGCCGGCAATTTAACCGTTTTAGCGTCCAATGGCACCTTTAAGTTCCCATGATACTCATGATAGCCCAGTAAAGCCCAGCCCTTTGGCCACATCAAGGGCCCAAGGAAGAAAGGCGTCATATACAAGGCAGCTCACAGGATGGCCTGACTGGGCCTGCTTATCAATGAGCTGAGCTAAGGTCCGTGACCCAATGGCTTCCAAGCGTTCGAGGTAGGCCTCGACACTGCCGGCCTCGGCATAGCCAGCTTTGTCCCACCCATCTGAGATGGGCTCGACCCAACTGGGCCAGGCTCGATTTTTATGGTCTTGGTTATGAAAATGGTGGGGACCAGTGTGGCTTTGAGGCCTTTGGAGACTAGGCGTTTAGCAAATTGGAGTGTTGGTTTGATGTGACCTTGGGCTGGATAGGGTAAGATTAGAACATGGGCTCTATAATCTCTCTTCTCCATCTTTTATCACAACTCTCTCTCTCAACACAAGAACTTTTTTCTACCAAAAAAAGAAAGAAAAAAAAGAGCACTTCTTGCTTGGTGTATGACAAATATATAACCTCTAAAACGGATGCCATTTGGAACTGTGTGATTGCTAACTTATTGCAGGTCAGTAAGAAAGTAACATCCCCAGGCCCTTTTTTGTCTTTAATCAATGTATTTAGAGATTGATAATGGTCTCCTACTAGCTAATATGCAGTCCAATTTATGGGGCCCACTTAGATACAAGTCTATCAATGGGAGACGGATACATGGAAATGTATTTAACAGCCTTAAAGTTTAATCCGCATCTTCACCATTGAAATTTTTTTTTTTATGAAATTTAATCCAAGGGTGGGTGAGTGAGTGAAGGTTGCTAAATATAGAAGTTTGCTCGTCAAACAATGCAACGTAAAGTCGCTGTTAATCCATCACTCATGACCTAATTCTTTGTTGGCATCTTGCATTACTGGGGTTAATCCGTTCCAAAGACTCCATGTTTCAGGCTTTCAGCAATTAAAATAAACATTTAATTAGATTGAAAAGGACCGTTTAGGAATATTGGGGAATGATTATAATCTTTGTCATCATCGTCATCGTCATCATCTGTATCTTATGTCATTGGATTTGTTATCTTGTCGTCGTCATCATCTGTGTCTTATGTCATTGGATTTGTCATTTTTGTCATCGTCGTCATCATCATCATCTGTGTCTTATGTCATTGGATTTGTGTAAGCTTAAAAGAATTATGCTTTTTTAAAGTCTGAGAGGGGTCGCAGCAGCTCTTTCCAATGACTTTAATATGTATTATAGACGGTCATGATTGAGAATCTGCGAAAATTGTAGATCCATTGGATGAATTATGATTCCTATTTGTTTTGTTGACCACTATGTGGAATAATCAATGTTTTGGACTAGAGTTAAGATACTTAATCACTAATGGAGTTAGATTTCATCCTTACTCTCCTATGAGATTAAGTTTCTACTTTGAATGGGGGGACTACTTACTTCTTTACTTGAGTTAATCCTTAATTTGTTTGCGCGCGCAGGTGTGTGTACAAGTACAACTCAATTTTAATGTGAGTCCCACAAAGGGTCCATTCGTTTGCATATCATAAGGGGTTAAAAATGAAGATTCAAGGTGAATATACCAAAAAAAAAAAACTGACCTTCAAATAACCTCCCATTCAATGGAAATGAATCAAGGGAAGAATAGAAGTGAATATCCAGCCATCACCGTAGAAACTCAAATCATAGGAAAGTTAAGGTCCCATCTACATTGCTAACCTTATATCCTTCACCCCTCATCTCATATCATTTGCACTTCATCTCTTTAATAATCCTTTGGCGGAGCGAATTTGACCATGAATTTCTATGTATTCGATTACAAATAAACTTGCCATAATGATCGTTTGGATGACCCCTGGTTTGTACACATTTTATACTTTTAAGTCCCATTTACTAGCCTTATTGGCCAGGTGAAAAAGCTGATACTACTTGTGTGATTTTAATATGAAATATTCGTATCATACCAAGTATGTATATTTACATATGGGATGCATTTGTGACACTGATGTTCTATATAGGTGTAACATCCCGTCCCTTAATCCATCGTTAATTATAATTAATTGCTTGATTAGTTAGTAAGTTTGCTTAGAGTCTTAGCGAATCGGGTTTATCGTATGGATCACGCGTGCGAAGTCTCGCGCGAGTCCGAGATCGTTTGGGTACAATAGGGAGGTGGTTTGCAATTTGAGAAGTTTTCAGGGGTTTTATCGAGATTATGAGTTTTTGTGAGTTTGGGTGCATCGAGTAGATCGCATCATTTCATGAACATTTGCCTTCAGTCACGTTGCAATCCGACATGTTGAAGAACCTCAAATTAGCATTAAGGACCAAACCCATATTTACACTTAACTTAAATATAAGACCCTCTTCACCCATCTCATTCTATCTTCTTCATTTCACTGTTGCATCTCAACAAACCCAGCCACCATCACTGCCTCCTCACTGTCGACACCTCCCGGAGCTCCGTCGTCGCCGATGAAGCTTTTAATCATCTTCCCCAAGCTTCCAAGTTCACTAATATCCCCTTTTCCAAGCTTTTCATCCACCAACAACTCTAAGGTAGGCTCTCAAGACACGTAGACTTAGTGAATCCTCTTCCTTTTGATTAGAAATGAATTAAGGAGACTCACCTCAACCCTTGGCATGAATTTGTAGGAGTGATTTAGGTTTGAGAGTTGTTTTCTCCATCTTTGAGCTTAAAAGAGATTTTCTGTCAAAATTCTCTTGGATTTTCATTTAGCTCTTCATCAAAGGCAAGTTAATTTATATATCATGTTGGATATGTTTGTTTATCCTTGATTGGTATGTAAAATTGATGATTTAGATTGACCTTGCTCAATTGATACTTTTAATGATTGAAAATATGATAATTATGCTTATTTGTTCAATGAATTGGATTAGGATGTTAATGACTTGATTAGATGAATGAATGGGATTAGAATGAACTTGTTATATACATGATTTGATCATATATCAGGTTTAGAGAAGAGGGAATGAAATTGGACCCAATTCACTGCAGGAACAGATCTGTATTCTGTTTCCGCAGTGTATTCGGTCGACCGAACAAGGGGTTTCGGTCGACCGAACACACAGGGTCAGGTTCTCCTGAGCCTGATCATTTCATTGTTCATGCGATTTTGCTTACAACTGGAGGTCGACCGACCCTTGGGCAGGTCGACTGAATAAGAAGGAGGTCGACGGTCGACCTCGACAATTAAATTCCCTTTTTGAAGGGGCTCTTTCACCTCTTTTTGGTTTGACTTAATTGGAACCTTGGCTACCCATTTTGGACTAATTTGACTATATATGAGGATGTTTTGAGCCGACGTCCCTCATGGTTATTCCGGTTGCATCGGGATCCATTCTAACTCAATCTTGAACGATACGGGACAACGGGATACCTTACTTTAAATCTATGCACGAAGAATGCTCGTCCGGGTATCCTGAATCTTAACCCTTTCGTTGACTGAGTAGGGATGTACAATGCTACTGGATTAACTTTGTACTTAGGATTGGATTGTCTATCGTTTATGATTCCGAATTGTACTGTTTGGTACCTTCTGCATGAAATGTTCATGTTCCTTAGCATCGTTTATTTTATTTGTTTGGGATAAAATGATGAACTTATGATCCCTTTTGATGTTCCTTTTATTCTGAAGTTCGATGAAAGTGTTGAGACTAGACGGCTTTGATTTTAAAGCTTGTCGAGAACTACTTATGATGTTTATGTTTTGAAGAAGTATGATTGTTTTGGTTTGACTTAATAATGGAAAAGTAGTTCTCTATGACTTGATGAATCTTGTTCACATAAGAAAGTCTAGTCCCTCACTATTGTATGTTTAGGACTTTTGTGTCAGGCATCACTTAGATGTAAATGCCCAACACACTTGGGGCACCATTTGTGTGAGGACTTTGGCTTGAACGTCTGCGCAGTACGACTTTTTATACTTAGATGGATGTACACCATCAGATACCCATTCTGAAGAAGTTTGATGTTTTGTTTATTTTATTTTAAAGGGTATCATTCTGATTGCTTGCCGGGTTTTCATCCCGTGCCACTCTACCACAACTCTCATGTTGAGTACGGAGGGTCATGTGAAACTCTCCGTGGTGCATTAGCTTTTGTGACTTGCCTATTTATTAGGTTTTTTATTAGTCTGTTTATGATTCGAATGCTATGTATTACTACTTCTGAATGCAATGCATTTCTACTGATCTTGTCTATCGTATTATCTAATCTGATTCGTTCTGCATATCTATTGATGTTTTATATATATTACTTGCCGACCTTCGTGTCTGATGATATTACTCTAGGTGCATAGGTACCGAGCCTTTCTATTACGAGGAGGAGGAAACGACAGAGGAAGTTCAGGCATATCAGCCTGATGACTCCGTAGAGTATAGTACGGACGACATTGTCTAGCCGTGATGACCCCGTACACGAGTGCCTTAATGATATATCTGTTTAGTTTCACCTTTTGTTTTCTTTTATCCTTTTGATTAGGCCTAAGTTTTGGTGTGGCCTAATGTTGTAATTAATACTTTGGTTAACAGTCTCAAACTTGAATTCTAGTTATATTATTCAGTATTTACTCAAACTATACTCTTTTAAGATACCATTTGTATTTATAAGCTTCCGCTATTTGTTATATGTATTCGAAGAAATGTTTATACCTCACAGCGGTCTTTGATCCAATTGGGACACGATTGGGGCTAAGTTATATTTAATTAAGTTTGAAAAGTTTTTAATCAGCCCTAATCTCACGCATAACCCCGGTTTACATTTTGGGGGCGTGACAATAGGCGGCTGGGTGAAAATCAAAACTTCTTAGTTGATAGGGAGTGCATCAATTGATATTTGAATTCATGGACCAACGAAAGTAGCTATTGTTTGGAATTTAAATATCGAGGGCTCTTTATTTGCTCTGTATTGAGGTTTTAGGAATTGGAAGAAAAGAGATAGAGAGGTGAAGAGTAAATGATATTAGGCAGAGATGTAGATGGACATTCACTTTCCTAAGATTTGATATATTATGATAGTGGCTAGAAAATCATTTTCTACCGAAGTGGAGTCCATTTCTTGGCCATTTATAGATCTTCACTTTTACTTCAATATTAGCTTCTTACAAAAAAAAGCCATTGCTTAGGATTCATAGAAACTCAATACCCAACAAACAAACAATCCCCATAGGTAGACTCTTTCCTTTGGAAATTAAGAACATATATTAGCTACAAGGAGGGCAAGAGCCCAAGTAAGCCCATAAGAAGCCTATTTATCCTGTGAATGTTGATGGAACACAACAGCACAACAAGTCGATTACAATTGAAAGTACTACTAATTACTAACCTTCAGTTACCATAATCAGCATTATAACAGCAGCTGAAACTCATGGAAGTCAATTCTACAACGTCCATGGGTAGAAGGTGGGGTTGGCTGGAACCTTGAACTCCTCAAAAACAATCTTGTGGTTGGTTCACTTTCTAATTTTGCATTAGAAACTAAGAAGAATAAAGCTTTTAATTTCTTTATGGTTGACTACGATAATATTTGGCTCAAGATATATAGGAATGGAGAAACAAAATTCATATAGCCGACCCCAAAATAGTTGGGACAATGCTTTGACGACTAATTATAATATTTGTTTTAAAAATCTTCAGAAAAATTTCAAAACAAAAATAAAGAAAAATAAGTTCTACCATGGGTTCATTTATTACTTTTTTTTTCTTTTTTTACAAAATCCTGCCATTCATTACAGTAAAGAAATTGCAGCTAATGAGATTTTATTCAAATAGTAAAGGGGAGATTTTGATAAAAATGCATGAATTGGATCTACTCAACTTTTAGGCCAGGTAATGTAATTGCCAAAAAACTCCTCACTAAGTCGGGATGGTGGTACAATACTTGTGAGGCAACTTGCCTACGCAGGGATTGTGAGATGAGATAGCCCTTTCCACTCGAGTGCTTAGGTTTCTCATGTAATTGCAAGACTTGGGTGTAGTAAATGGGAATAGTAATGCTAGCACATGACTAGAGGGCAACACAAGCAGCTTCCGTTTAGTATACACTGATAAAGAAACTCTCTGGAAGTAGTGAAAATACAAGACCAACCATAAATCGAAAGAAAAAACATGAGAATAAAGTGGAAAGAAGAACAAT
Source organism: Litsea cubeba (assembly GCA_012931725.1). Lineage (NCBI taxonomy): Eukaryota > Viridiplantae > Streptophyta > Magnoliopsida > Laurales > Lauraceae > Litsea > Litsea cubeba. The sequence continues at coordinate 11,886,111 of CM022948.1, forward strand.
TTCTGGGAGGATATAGTAGAGCTAGATCAACCAATGTTGGGACCATAGCTCTATATAGTTTTAATGTATTGTGCATGCAATATCACCACCATATTTTTCTAAATTACATAAAAGCTTTTGGACTTGTTGATTTTGCAAGTCCCATTCTTAACTCATAAGTCATAACACATACAATATACTTACATAAAAGATCTTAGATTTGTTAATTTTGCAAATTATCTCCATTCTTAACTCATAAAACATAATATTACACACAAGCAGTCCGTTGAGCTACAGCTACACACAATAATCTCTATAGATTGAGTTTTACTCCCAAAGAGTAGACTAAAAATTAAGTTCAGCCTCTGATGCTAAACACAAACTAATGCACCGTAGCTAAGGGAGGCCTGGCAATGTGTTTCATAAACCAGTTGAGCTACAGCCGGGGAAGCCAATTGTCCTTTTTTTCCAAGGCTTGGGACAGGTTCATCCGGGGACAACTTGTGCTGAAAGTAATAAGATTCAACAATCATTTTATTCAATGCGATCTCCTTCTATGATACTATGAAACTATGCAACTTTCTGACCACAGATAAATGCACCCATTACATGATCCCCATCAAACTGTTCAAGTTTTCAGAAGACTCGCTACAAATTCATCAATATTCTTCTCTGAACTCCCACCCTCATCCATGGCCTCTTTAGACAACTCCTTCCATTTCTTAGCATTCCTCTTAATCTCTTCACTTCTCTCTCCTTCCATCACTTCCCTTATGCAGGATTCCATCTCTTCTCTCTTCACAATCCCCTTATCATCCACCTTCAATCTCACTCCCACGCCCCATACGTCAACCACAAACTTAGCATTCATGGGTTGGTCTGTCCACTGTGGCATGCAGACCATGGGCACACCCAAGCACAATGCCTCCATCGTGGAATTCCATCCGCAGTGCGTCACAAAGCATCCAACTGCCTCATGTGTGAGCACCTCAATTTGTTTACTCCATGTCACTATTATGCCCTTATCCTCCATGTCCTCTATCAGCTTTGCTGGGAGCTTCTTCTTCTCAATCTCCCTTACCACCCACAAGAAATACTTGTTAGATCCCCTTATACCACATGCCAACTCCTCCATTTGTTCTTCACTAAGCTCTACGATGCTACCGAATGAAATGTAAACAACGGACCCCGTTGGCTTTGTTTCCAGCCATTTCATGTAGGCTTCATTGTCTGGCTTGTAGAGGTTGATACTGTAATTTTCATCTTCTTCGAGTCGCTTGTCTAGGTACATAGATGGCAGTGTTGGTCCAATAGTGATCATTCTCCATCGCTCTTCCATCCACTTCACCATCTGTAGCAATAAAATTTTGAGAGGTGGTTAGACTGACGTTCAATTTTGAGAAAAATAACAAACTTGTTGAATTCTAGTTTTTCTACATATTTGCTTGAACAATTGAAATCATATGCTTCTTTTTATCGTGGCATGTTAGACAGTTTGGCTGGCTTATCTTAAATGACATTTTTCTTTGTTTGGTATACATAATATACACAATCATCAATAAAAAATTACAGTCCATTTGAAGCAGCTTATCATGGATGTCTCCATAATTCTCAAAAACACATTTGACATAGTACATTTGACTGAGCAGAGAGTACATCAAAGTTCATTGAGTCAAGTTGTGTCAATGAACTATCCCTTAATGGACTGATTGATGCACATCTCAAAACAACGAAAATGATACAATGAACTAGGGCCGCGTTTGAATGCGATACAAAATTGGATTGTGAATAATCAGTTGGAACAGAGGAAACCATCAAAATGTGATTAAAGATTGCTAGTTTCTAAATGCAAGTTGCCTAGGAAATTTGCAGTTGCATTCATTCCCATAGTCTTTCAATATGAAAAACTAAAGATTCTACGTGCACTTTGGTCACATCACTTGCTTCTACACGGCTTAAGGCCTTAACTTTATGCTGGAACTCAAAAAATTGAAGTGCTCTTTGAGGATAGCATCTGAAGAATTTACCAACAAATTTCTTTATGAAAGAAGGGTATTTAGAACTCTTCCAATATGAATTCTCCAATTTCCTATAATCAGTAGGGCCCTAAATCAGTGACATGCCCCAAATTGCTTTAAAACATCTGAAAAATCGCGACATACATACCTGTTCCTCCAGCTTGTCAAATGTGTTAAAGAGGACCCAATCTGCATTCTCTAAATTAGAGAACTGATTCAAAAGAAGTTTCATGTAGCCAGGGTAAGATTGGACATCTGAGAAGAACGCCGGGACGTCGGAAATTCCAAGTGCCGGCAGTGCCGGCAATGTAACAGTTGTAAGTACATCCACGGGTACCTTTAAGTTCCCATGATACACATGATAGTGGACGGCACTAACTGAACATGTCTGTGTAAAGAAGCTGGCTCCAGTTAAGCCCAGCCCTTTGGCGACGTCAAGGGCCCAAGGAAAAAAGGAATCATATACAAGGCAGCTCACACGGTTGCCTGACTGGGCCTGCCTATTGATGAGCTCGGCTAAGGTCCGTGAGCCGACGGTTTCCAAGCGTTTGAGGTAGGCGTCGACACTGCCGGCCTCGGCGTAGCCGGCTTCGTCGCACCCATCTGAGATGGACTCGACCCCAACTGGGCCGGGCTCGATTTCTATGGTCTTGCTTATGAAAATGGTGGTGACTAGTGTGGCTTTGAGGCCTCTGGAGACTAGACGTTTGGCAAATTGTAGTGTTGGGTTGATGTGGCTTTGGGCTGGATAGGGTAGGACAAGAACATGGGCTCTATAATCTCTCTCTCCCTTCACCATCTTTCAACACACAACTCTCTCTCTCTCTCAACACAACCACTTCTTGCTTGGTGTATGACTCTTTCTCTTTCTCTCTCAACACAACCACTTCTTGCTTGGTGTATGACTCTCTCTCTCTCTCAACACAACCACTTCTTGCTTGGTGTATGACATTTTATAACAAAGTTAGGTGCCATTTGAACTGTGCAATTGCTGACTTATTGTAGTTGCATTTTTTCAATCAATGTACTTTGAGAGTGAAATTTCAAAAAAAAAAAAGTTTACTTAGTCAAACAATGCTACGCATAAACGGGGGCTGTTAATGCGTCACTAGTGACTTTTGCTTGCGTCGTCTTCCGTTACATGTGCTATGAATCCATATTTCAGCAATTAAAATAAAACATGTTAGTCAATGAATACGACAATTTTGGAATTTTGGGGATCGTTATTGTCATCTAGTTGGATTTTTGTATGCTTAAGAATTATTGTTTTTAAGTGTTGGTCTGAGATGGGGTCATCGCAAAATTTTCCATAGAAAAATTTTCTCCTGATGGAGACTATTTATCTTCATATTTATTTATTTTGCTAGTAAGAGAGAGATGTATATTAATTAAAAAGGAGGGGAAAGGGGAAAGAGTACACACAATCTGTAACTTACAAACCGAGTATACTAAAACACAGTAAAAACTAGACACCTAATCTTTCAATTAATCAGTGGTCAATAGAACATGTTCTCCTAAATATATATGTTAAAAAGACATCAGATGGACAGATACTTTGCTAAAACAACTAAAACCAAAGACACCTTCCAATATTTAGTAAGCAAGCAATGAAACCATCCCCTAACAGCCTGATTGATGCATATCACAAAATAAAAAAAAAAATTTCATACAATTAAGTAGTCGCGTTTACATGTGTGACAAAACTGGATTGTAAATAATCAGCTTAAAACAGAGGAGATCATTAAAATGCAACTAAACATTTCTAGTTTTCTAAATGCAAGTAGCCCAAAAAATTTGCATTTGCACTCATCCCTTTTAGTCTTTCAATATGAAAACTGAAGATTCTACATGCACACTCTGGTCACATCACTTGCTCCTACACCACCTAAGGCCTTACTTTATTCTACAACTTTAAAATATGAAATGTACTATGAATTTAGCATCTGAAGAAATAACCAACAAAATCATTTTTTTTCTCTCAAGAAAGAAGGGAAGGAATTCTCCGAATTCTTGGAATTAGAAGGGCCCTAAAGCAGTGAGTGACATGTCCAAAATTACATAAAATGCTCTGAAAAATTATAACACACCTGTTCCTCCAGTTTGTCAAACGGGTTACGTACAGAGGATCCAATCTGCTTTCTCTAAATTGGAGAACTGATTCAGAAGAAGTTTCATGTAGGCCGGGTAAGATCCGACGTCCGTGAAGAACTACGTGATGTGGGAAATTCTAATTGTCAGCAGTGCCGGCAATTTAACCGTTTAATGTCCAATGGTACCTTTAAGTTCCCATGATACACATGATAGTGAATGGCACTCACTGAGCAAGTCTGAGTAAAGAAGCTGGCTCCAGTTAAGCCCAACCCTTTGGCCGCATCAAGGGCCCAAGGAAGAAAGGCGTCATATACAAGGCAGCTCACAGGATGGCCTGCCTGGGCCTGCTTATCAATGAGCTGAGCTAAGGTCCGTGGCCCAATGGCTTCCAAGCGTTCGAGGTAGGCCTCGACACTGCCGGCCTCGGCATAGCCAGCTTTGTCCCACCCATCTGAGATGGGCTCGACCCCAACTGGGCCAGGCTCGATTTCTATGGTCTTGGTTATGAAAATGGTGGGGACCAGTGTGGCTTTGAGGCCTTTGGAGTTTGGAGACTAGGCGTTTAGCAATTTGGAGTCTTGGGTTGATGTGACCTTGGGATGGATAGGTTAAGATTAGAACATGGGCTCTATAATCTCTCTTCTCCATTTATATATGGTCATGCTTGTGAGAATTTCCTACGAAAATTGTAGATCCATTGGATGAATTATGATTCCTATTTGTTTTGTTGACCACTCTGTGGAATAATCCATGTTTTGGACTAGAGTTAAGATACTTAATCACTAATGGAGTTAGATTTCATCCTTACTCTCCTATGAAATTAAGTTGCTACTTTGATTGGGGGAACTACTTACTTCTTTACTTAAGTTAATCCATAATTTGTTTGCATGCGCACGTGTTTGTACAAGTACAACTCAATTTTAATGCGAGTCCCACTAAGAGTCCATTTGTTTGCATATCATAGGGGTTAAAAATGAAGATTTAAGGTGAATATACAAAAAACCTAACCTTCAAATAACCTCCCATTCAATGGAAATGACAAAAAACTTGATGTGATAAATATCAATAATAAAATACCCCAAGTGCATGGGTGTCTAGATGAGATAATGGCAAGAACGGGTCGATCCCACAGGGAGCTAATTAAAGAAACTTTTAGATTAAGAAAACTAATTAACTAATAATTAAGGAAAGTTCTGAATATTTAGAAATAAAAGCAAGCAACCAATTTAGAAATATGAAATCTACCAATTAATGAAAGTGATTAGGAGCATAGGAATCCAATAAGCATCAACCAATTATTTATCAAGTAACCCTAATTTATTCCAATTCTTACTTCAAATAAAAAAACAAATCAATGTTTTTAATTTGAAAATTTTAATTTTTAAAATCCCTTTTTAATCATAAAAACTCAAAACAAAAGACTTCCTTCATCTCATAAAAGAATAAAAATAATTTAAGAACTACCCATCAAAAGATAAGTATAAACCATCAAAATATCTAAATCGTAAGCATGGTGTATCAAACCTAAGCATAAGTAGTCAAAAATGAATTTTTATTTTAGAAATAAAAATAGAGATTTTGCCTAGGGCACGAAGACAAGCTTATTAATAATTAAGCATATAAACATGGAACGCAAATTAAAACTACAAATAAATAAAAAGGCGATTTACTTACCTTCATTCATCGCTCTATTCAAGAAAATTAGCCCGCCATTGCAAAGAATGATTTTTGATTTGTCATTTAAAATTGCATCTTTACAACTTCTCATTCACAAAAATTCTCCTTCAAAATAAATCCTTGGACATGGCCCAAGGCTACCAAAAAAAAAAACTAATGGAAAAGAAGAAAGAAAGAAATAAAGAAGAGAATTGGAGAGAGGGCTGGATGTGAGATGCTCCCTCCATCCCCCTTTTGGGTTGGTTTTATAATTGTTGATACCTCCTTTTTAGCAAAAATCTCATCTCTTTTAGGACTTGTTTTCTTATTTGTAGAGATTTCTTGCTTAGGACTCAAGCTAGGCTTCACACTTGGAAAGAATTTGAATTGGAGATTTGTTGTTAAGTGTAGTCTCTAAGGCTCCAAGTCTTGCCAAATTGAACTCCTCAAACAACTCTCATGTTGCCAATTTTGAAAACTTTTTGCAATTCCCGCATATAATTATAACAGTTAACTTCCCAATGTCATATCTCCCTCAATATAGCTCCGATTTATGAAATCTTGAGCTCCACGAATATCTACTCGAAAAGAGCTTTCCAATGGTGGGTAAATTACACCAACCCGATACTCGGTTTGATAGTTATGGCTATTTCAATTTGCTGCACCTAAAAATTTCGAGAATAATGGTGCAATTAAAGGAACTTCCATGTTTGGCATGCAATGGGGTGTGTGGGACGCATGTTGGACGTCCAAGGCATGTTTGGCCTCTTTCTTTACTTACTTATTTGATTCTCTTTCATATTTGGCACGCTTCTCACTTATAACTTTGACTAGCCAACTCCCCTTGCAAACTTTCTAATTTTCTCTCTTTCTTGATTTTGGTTTCCAAATTTAGCAAGTCAACACCATCTTTCCAAATCTAAGTTTCTTCTTTATTCTTTGAGAATTTCCAAGCTTTCCCACTCCATCAAGATGTCAAGATATTTGGGTCCACAATGAAGGGTGTCCTGCCTTTGATCTCTCTCAAATTTCACCAATGCAGGTCTCATTCTTGATTTCTCCTACATAAATTAAATTAAATAATGTCAATAATAATCAAGTGTGAGGAATCTAGATGGACTATGCATGGGACCCTACATGCCTATTTAATGTATCAAAAATACCAACCTTCCAAAAATAACATATCGTGTCAGAATTAGCAGGTATGCATTAGTGAAGCTAAAAAAAATTAATTTTTAGTGATGAATGAGATGAAAATCCCTAATTTCACAAAAGTCATGCAATGTAATGAATTTTGACCAAATTTGACTAAGATTCCAACGTTGATGCTCAAATGCATGAAATCATGAAATTAAGTATAATTCTATGCAATTAACCTAATTAAGTCCACAAATGCATATAAAATGATGAATGAAAGCTACAATTTTGTGGACTTATCACACCCTCAAACCAGCTTTTTGCTAGTCCTCGAGCAAAATAAGTGAAAAAGGAGAAGTTTACTATCTAACAAATACAGAAAAAGAAGAAGAAAAATGCCACTTTCGCTGGCCCTTTCGACTGCATTTAACGTATGTTGCAAACCCTCACAAGGGAAGAAGGGAACTGAATATCTCAGCCATCACCGTAGAAACTCAAATCGTAGGAAAGTTAAGGTTCCATCTACATTGCTACCTTATATTAGGGGTGTTCATCGGGCTTCCAGACCTGGATCGACCCGGCGACCTGGACTGACCCGACGCCTATCGGGCAGGCCCGAAACCTTTCATATCAGCCCGGGTCAAACCCGACCCGATAAATTCTTAATAAGACCGGGTTTCGGGTCACTGAATTCAAGATTTTCGGGTTATCGGGTGACCCGATAACCCGGGTGTGAATGTTTGATAACAATTAGAGAAACAAGACACCACTCACAAAAGCAGAACCACCTCTAAATCCATTCATAACTCTACCAAACGATCCTATCAACTATCAATCCATTAAGCAGCTGATAATCATAAATCAGCAAGAAACAATTAGAGGAATCAGACATTGTCATCAGGATCCGGCGGCTTTCTGATGAAGAAATTGTAGTTAAGAAGTGAAATCTTGTGAAACTCCTCCTCATTAATCTGTAATCCACCACCTTGTCCGATTCCAAGCCCTGAGTCGAGACAAAGGACTCACTCTGCACCATCTCTATGTCGTCGCTGGTGTTGGAGGCAGCGGAAGCCCCGTCGGCGGGGAGGAGGCGGTCGTACTCGATGTCGTAGTCCCTGCTGTCGAGCTCCTCGGCCTCGTCTTCGTCCATGGTCGTAGTCGTCGGGTCTTAGGATTCCACATCGTCGTCGTCGGCCCAAACCCTAAAATCGTTCCTCTTCTTCTACTCTTGTTGATGCTTTTGCAGCTGATTAGGGTTTGGTTGAGTAGATGAAGGTGGGAGGAGAGAGGGTTTGGGGGTTGTGGATGTCTGGAGGAGAAAAGGAGGCTCTTCTTTCAAGAAATCCCTGTTCTTCTTCTCATTCAAGTAGAGCTGAAACTTTTTAAACCGGGCAACCGGGTTTAACCCGGTCCGAAACCCGATAGTCTGATAACCCGGTGGCCCGAAACCCGATAACCCGAAGATTTTTAACAGGGTTATCGGTCGTGTCATTCACCTCTTAAAAATTATCAGGTCGGGCCAAACCCTGCCCGATAACCCAGGAGCCGGCTCGATGTGCACCTCTACCTTATATCCTTCACCCCTCATCTCATATCATTCGCACTTCATCTCTTTTAGAAAATCCTTTGGCGGAGCTAATTTGACCATGAATTCCTATGTATTCGATGGTAAATAAATAGGCCCTAATGATTGCTTTGATGACCCCTGGTTTGTACACATTTTATACTTTAAATCCCATTTACTAGCCTTATTGGCCAGGTGAAAAAGTTGATAGTACTTGTGTGATTTAATATGGAATGTTGGAATAAAAGGAGTGGCCCACATGACCACATGGGCTCACTTTTTCTAGAACGGATTTAAAAACTTACCTTTGTAAGTTGCTTAATTAGGGAGATATGATTGGAGAGATTTTAGATTACTTACCTTGATGGGAGGATCCTCTCTCTATAAAAGAATCTTGGGTTACTTTCTTGCCCACGGTGAATTTCTTTGCTTCCATCAATGTGCGAGAGAAAAAGAAAAGGATTCAAGGCCACGACCATGGAATCAGGTATGATTTTAATTACATTAAGTGTTATTTGTTCGTATCCAATGAGATATTGGCATCATAGAATTTCTAACATTTGGTATCAGAGAATGGTTTTGGGTATAACAAATAATCATTTGCATTTTATGTATTTTATTTGGGCTTCCTGGTTTCTCAGGGAATTAAACCTAAATATCCAAATTGAAGAGATTTTGTGTATTTGATAAATGATATTCAAGTTATTGAATAAAACTCCTTAGAAAATGAGGATTACAGTGCCTAACCCAGTCTGAAAGAGATGAAAATAAAGATCTATTTCATGTTCATTATAATTTTTTTTACGTAAAAGAATATAATAATAATAAAAGTCACCGAAATGTACAGCGAGCCGGACAAAAACTTTCCAGCGCACTATACAGCGAGCCGGACAGAAACTGTACAGCGTGCTGGACTTTTACAGCAAACCCCAGCCTAGGCTAGTGGGCCGGGCCAGAAGGTTGGGCCAACCCTACCTGCAACTGCCCAACCCGTTAGCCTGGTCCGGGCCATGGGTTGGATCAGCCAGTTCTGACCTGGTCCGGCCCACTCACGGGTTGGATCAGGCCTAGTCTTGGACTGGGTTAAGAATGGGTCCATTAGGGGTGGGCCCATCCCATTAAGGGCCCACTAAGCCCGTTTTCAGTTAAAACTTTTCAGATTGACCCACTTGATAGATAGTGCCTATTTGTACAATCATTGGCATAAAAAAGGTCTAGATCTGACCCAATTAAAGCTAAGAAAATTACCCCTAAACCAGTTTTTCTGTACATATTGGTACTTGAAGCTTCAGTGTGACCTGTTGGCTTGATCATTCTAGATATAA